>JAHRHZ010000082.1:11151704-11169146 GCA_024137785.1 Ginglymostoma cirratum | reverse complement strand
GTCCTCCCTGGACTGACCTATCTCCTCCCTACCCCCCTACCTACACTCACCTTTACTGGCTCCATCCCCGCCTCTTCGACTTGTCTGCCTCCTCTTCACCTATCCTCTCCTCTATCCATCCTCTATCCGCCTCCCCCTCTCTCCCTATTTATTTCAGAACCCTCTTCCCCTCCCCCATTTCTGATGAAGGGTTTAGGCCCGAAACGTCAAGTTTTCCTGCTCCTGTGATGCTGCTTGACCTGCTGTGTTCATCCAGCCCCATGCTTGTTATCTCGGATTCTCCAGCATCTGCAGTACCTTTTATCTCTCTTACCAGGTCATTGTTGGTATTGCTCTCATTAGTAGTTAACTGCAATATAACTACACAAAGTATTAGGGCAAAGTCCTGAGAGGTAAAATGCTCTTCAGTGAGATTTGTGATTCTTAGTTTTTTGAACTTCGGTATGTGTCATTGTCTCTAATTCCGTTTTTAGTCAATCCTTTTGCATTTTATTCAGATCAGTTTGGTGAGTTGCCCATGGGGGTTTGTCTGTGGAGTTTGCATGTTGTCCCCTTGTCTGCATGGGTTTACTCCCACAGTCTATAGATGCACAGGTTGGGGTGGATTAGCCATGCTGAATTGTCCCATAGTGTCCAGAGATGTGTAGATTAGGTGGTTTAGCCATGGTGAATGCAGGGTTACAGGGATAGGGTAGGGGGCTGGTTGGGATGCTGTTGCAGGTCAGTGTGGACCAGATGGGCTGAATGGCCTGCTTTCACACTGTAGAGATTCTATGAGTAAACATGAAGAATTGGCTCCTTCACTTTAATAGCAAACAACCCAATCCTCATTTATTGACTGATAACGTGTGAAAAAAAACTACACAGTATCTTTAATTTCAGTGGGATAGTGCAACTTACTTTCCTTTTGTCTCGCTTTTGTCCAGGGACTGAATGTGTAGCCATACTTACCCCGCACTGATTATGTTCACGGTGATGATAGCAATTATCACATCAACTTGCAGTGTGTTTTGTATAGGATTAGTTGCCGATTTCTCTGTAATTGTTTATATAAAACTGGTAATCAGATACCCAGCTGAAACATGGATTCAAATCCAGCGCTAACAGTTGGTGGAATTTTAAATTCCATTAATAAGATTTGGAGCGAAATAATTTAAAAATATTACCAGTTGTCCTTCAAACAAAAAACTGCATGCATGCATGCCTTTTAGAGAATGGTATCTGTCATCCTTACCCATTCTGACCACTGTGAGTCCAACACAGTTGACTTACTAGCTGCCATCTGAAATTAATTAACAAGCTACCCATTCATGGGCAGTTGGGGATGGGCAGTGTCTTGTCAGCAACATCCACATCCCATGAAAAGACAGCCTACTTTAACTTTGCAGATCTTGCATCCACACAACAGATCATTGTCTTTATTGTGTCATTTAAATTCAAATATAAGCGATTGTGACGTTGACCATTATCCTACTGGTATTATTTTTGCTAAAGTCACATTAGTGATGTGGGAATAACTCTTAAGAATATTCCGAAGTATTATTTTCAGTAATTTACTGCAGCAAATGATTAAACTTACATTTCCAAAGCTTTAAATGCCACCTCAACTAATTCCTCAGGGGCCATTATCTCATCACCAAGTCACCCTTCCTTCATTTTACACATGGAGAGTCCTTGACACTGATCCAAATCCTTCTGAGCCAGGTCTGAGTGAACAGAACCTCTGACACTCCTTATCTGTCAGCCAGGGCCCCCGATTGGACTGCATTAACAGCCCCAGTCGGGGAACTCATTCAGTGAGGTCCATCTGGCTGACCTTGTTACAATCACTACTGCACCCTTCTAATCTCCTTTTTTTTTTTGGGACAGAGTATGTAATCCTGACATGGAATCAGAATATCTTAAACTTCCTGTAAGTGTGTCTAGTTCGCTCCAAGCCTTATATGAAGTACAAGACTTTTTTTTTTAATAAAAATCTGTACAGCCTCAAATAATTCCTCTTTTGTTTGATTTATAGTAAGATGAATGCTGCTTCAAGATTGCTAGTTCCTGATTACACCCAAAGATCCTGCTTACTTTGGCAGCCCTCTTTTTCGCCCATTCCCCCACCCCCGTCTATAGAGAGCTTCTTGGTCCGGTGGATCAAGTTTCTTGCTGTATCTACTGCTTCCATTGGCCAGAGTTGATGGCTGCCTTTCCAATTAGTGTGTTAAGCTGTTTGTGAGAAGAAAGGTCCTCTATCACCATAGATCCAAGGAAGTAACTTTGAACAGCTTCCATTGCGTGTTGCCATAAGTTCAGGGAATCATTGGAGCTTCTGAAGACAGGCCCTGACCTGAAACGTCAACTTGCCTGCTCCTTTGCTGCCTGGCCTGCTGTGCTCCCCCAGCTCCACACGGTGTTATCTCTGACTCCAGAATCAGTAATTCTTACTATCTCTCTATCAGTGGAACTTTGCCATTTTCACTGATGATTTATGGAGTTTTTAGTAAGATCCACTGTATTTAAAGATCAGAAGTTGTTAATTCAAATACTCTCTTCTTTCTAACTCAATCTTCATAAATGAAGGATTATTGAACTAAAAACAACCACAAATTGCTGGAAAAGTTCAGCAGGTCTGGTAGCATCTGTGAACAGAAATCCGAGTTAACATTTCGGGTCCGGTGACCCTTCCTTAGAACTAACTTATTATTGAACTAACTTTCTTGGAATGTATTTGCTAAATATAGCACTCATGTTCTGCTCTTCTTCAATGTGTGTTCTGTTTCAGGGTGATTATGCATTCCCTTTAACCCAGAATAGAGCTCTGCAGTTGCTTTTTGATCTTCGGTATCTTGGTTCAATTTTAACGGCCAGAAATGAAGAGGTAAAAAGCAGTAGGATCCAGCAGGACCCGAGGTACTGAACCTCCTTTTAAATAGCAAAGTTATTCCACTTAATATTCTTTCTTTTATATGCTTGTGATATTGGACAATTCAGGTATTAAGGTCGATATTCTTCTTTGTTTTCTGAATCAGGGTTCAGAAAGTAGCTGATACATTGGAAAGCTATATTGATCCATTTGATTTGGATGTTTTTACTCCACACCTTAACAACAATCTGAACAAACTTTCGCAAAGAACCTCAGTAAGTAGAGAGTAGCCATGTTCAGAATAACTTTTTCTTGTCTTTCTCAAATTTGGCTGGACTATTGGGTCAATTTCTTAATTAATCTGAATTGATGAGCAAATTTCAGGAAGAGTAAGTTCATTGCCATGCCATTGCCATAATTTGTTTGACTAGTCCCAAAAGCACAGGGTTGACTGTATGATAAAGGAATAGAGTTACATGTTTTTGTTTCCCTTCTGAGGTACGGTACAGAAAGTAGAATTAAAATGCATACTTTATCAGAAAATATACATGAATGCTATTACAAGTGGAAAAGCTATTGTAATTGCTCATTTTGCTCTTTCAGGTTTTGCACTATATTTTGCATTACCTGATTTAAATTTTGCAAATGTTATTATTTATATTCTACCACTATTTATTTTCTGAGAGAGACCCTAGGCTAGGCTGGAACTTTTTTCCCTACAGTGTAGAAAGCTGAGGGCTCACGTTATAGAGGCTTACAAAATCATGAGGTGTAGATAGGATGAATAGCCAAGGGTGGGGGAGTTCAAAACTAGAGGGTGTAGGTTTACGGTGAAAGGAGAAAAGTTTAAAAGGGACCTGAGGGGCAACTTTCTCACACAGAGGATGATGCGTATTCAGATGGAGCTGCCAGAGGAAGTGGTAGAGGCGAATATAAGTACAACATTTTAAAAGACATTTTGACAGGCATATGAATAAGAAAGGTTTACACAGATATGCAGGCAAGTGAAACTAGTTCACTTTAGGAAATCTGGCATGGAAGAAGGATCTGTTGGTTGATTATGCTGTATCAAGTCTTACTTCTGCATTCCCTGAATCTCTCTGATCAAAGTTCGTTCCTTGTTCTTCAGTATCCTAAGCGTCCTCTTAAATCCCTAATTCCAGAAAATGTATTTTATTTTATGTATTTTAGTGTTTTCCCAGATTGAATACCTGAGCTCTATAACCATGTCCGTCTTAGAAATATAAAAGTTTCCAAAGCAGTGCTGTGACGCACCAAAACTTCAGTGCCCTTGAGTGTCTGACACGAAGATGTTGTATTGATGTGGAAAAATACTGTGTAAATAGACATTTTTCTGTTTAGGTGTTATTTGGGTTATTAACCGGCACAGAGAAACAATACACCAGTAGAAGTGTACCATTTAACTCACAAGAACCTCATAACATCTTACCACTGGCTTCCAGTCAGATCAGGTAAATGAATTCATTGCGTTTGTATGGCATGGTTGAATGGGTTGTTCGGTGGTAAACTTAGGCACATTTTCATGTTCCCTGCTGAGAATTGCAATAAATTTTAAGGTTCATAAATATGTATGATTGATCTGATTTTAATCCGAATGTCAAAAAAGTGAAACTGTATTGCTTTGTATATGAATACAAATTGGCTTTGACAGTAATAATTTAACAATTTGGAAACTAGAAGGTGTCTGCCTTGAAGGATTACTGATTAGATTTTGTTTGATAGCACATCTGTGAAATACCTGGGGATATTTTACACTGTTAAATGTGCTGTGTAAATACAGGATCTGCACTAAATCAATTTTGCTTGATTTTTAAAGTTCTCTTTCAGCACTATACAAGTATTATATTGATTGTTGATGGCACGAACTGAAGTTCTCAAATTAAGTCGTCCCAATGTATCAGAAAAATGTTCCTTTTTAAGTGGTCCAGTAGAATAAGAACATGACATTTTGATGAATAATGCTGCTAGTACGCATCGACCACTGGGTTTATACTTTACATAGTGGTTTTGGTGAGAAATTCTATCCCCTATGTGCCTGCTTGTCAACTGACTTTGGTAAAAGTGAAATGTGTAGCTGAAATTTAAAAAAAAAACTCTCAATTTCTGCTTTGACACTGAAGAAATTAGCAGGCCAGCAATTCAGCTAAGTTAATGCATATTAATTTTCTCACTTGCTCTGATCAATAATTGTTTGTCTTTTGAGGTAAACTAGTTTGTGTGTGATGTCAATACTATAAATCTTTGTTTCCAGATTTGGTTTGTTACCACTTAGTATGTCAAGTTCACGGAAGGCTAAATCATCTGTCCAGGGAAATGAAGTTAAGAACCAGGTCAATTTTTAATTGTTTTGTTTCTTTTAATGTTATATATTATTTATAAATATACATAAAAGCGAAAATATAGACATGTGGTTCAGAGTATTAGTCTAAATCTTCAGCCTTTATAAAATATGTTCGGATGCCTTATTGAAGTTTGTTTGCATTTAGTAGTTTGACCTGCTTTTCCTCAAAGATAACAAGCTGATATTAATGACAAATTCTTAGCATCCTTCTGTTGTGGAAGATGATGGTTTGCAGCCTGGTGTTTAACTCTGTTAAACATGGCCTGATGTGGAGCTTAGGAGCTGCACTATGGCATTGCAGACTCTGCCAGATTGTTTGCAGAAACGCCACCCTCAAAATATATTAAGAAGGTAGCCTAGACCCCAACTTTTTTTCTTCTTTTTAAAGGTGAATGTAAAGTCTTGTGTTCCAGATGCAATTCAATTGGTCAAACTACCAGATTTAGAGCAAAACACGCTTTATTCATCCACTATAGTTAAAACACAACAAAAGAAAGAAGGAATTAGAATAACTTAACTCTATTGGAAAATTTAACAGAATAATAGACACAGTAACTTTTGCTAATTAATTGTTCCAATATAGTCACATCCCATAAACATACCCTTGGCAAAAGGCACATTCAGAAAACAGATTGTCTTGCATGCAACTCCTGCAGCATAAAAGTGAATCTTCCACCTCAAGACCCCAACAGCAACTGCTGAAAACTAAAACTAAAAATTCTGGTTCTGAGAGTGTGTGGCCACACCCATTCAGACTGCTTCTATTGTTCCAAACCCAAAGGCCTCACAAGCTGTTTACTCCAGTGGCTGTAGTAGACTGCTCATCGTCTTTGTCTTAAAACCTCTCATCCCTAAAAAAACAGGACAAAACAGCCTCTTAAAGCCATAGTATCATAACAATATACTAATGTTTAAATTGATAGATATTCAGAAAAGGTCGCAAACCTTTTTTTTTTGTACAGACCAGACATTGATTTATTGGAAAAGTGTGTCATATTGACAGATACAATCTTTGACTCTTCTTTTGATCCACATAAAACATGGGCAATTTTGATTGCTAAATTGTTACAGTATTTTGTTTTTATTGTTGATTCTACAGTACATAATCTTACACATATGACATTTAAGTAAAAATTATGCTTTATAATGTGAGTGTTATTTAGTTTAATGCCTTTCTGTAAATTCAGTTTCAGTTGACATATTGAGCTGTCACAGCTGCAACTTTCTTGAAGCTTCATTGGGTATTTAATCATCCTGTGTGCAGTGTACTTAGCTTTGCATTGCATCTTCAGTAACTATACAGTAGACAGTATTATTGTCAGGTAACAATCAATAGCAGTGTATTTGTGGTGAGTGATTGCACAGTGTTAGTGTGAAGCTGTAAAAATAAAAGCCTGTTTAAGAGTAAATTTGCTAAATTAACACTATATCCTACGTTGAATTAAATTTTCATTGTAAACAGCTAAGAAGTCTCAACATTTCCAATCAACCAAAGTGTAAGTTTCAATGTTTTAAAACCCAGAGATTCCTGTTTCTCTGGTAGACTCACAGCTCAAACCATAACATGAAGTGAGCATAACATTAAAAGTATCAGAACAAATCCTTTGCTATAGCAGACATCCTTGAATTGCTTATTTAAACAGTTAAATGTTTTAAAAGAAGTTCCACTTGGCCTTTGTTCTCTACCCCAGTTCCTGCTTTTCATATTCTCTGCTGCATTTCAAAATTAAAATCTGTATTTTTTTCTTGATCTATCATTTCTAAAAATTTCTAGTCATTTCCTGACTTGAAAACATTCCTATTTATATCACTTTTATTTATCTTGGTTTCTACAAAGTGTTTGGGAAAGTTGGTGAAAGATGATCCTCTTATTTCCTAATCCTTGGTTAACTCTGCAGATGTTGTGATTAACAAAAACCTTCTTCAAAATTAAATCAGATGCTACTCCAAATTGGACAAAAACATGTAAATATTTTGTCTAAACTCATGATTCGATTCCATGGGCACAGTTTAGAGTTGAGAAACGCAAGTGCCATGGATTTAAATGCAGTCTAATAGTCCAATTTCTGCCATGTGTAATAAATCCAAGAAAATGCCATTCAATTAATCATGAACATATTTAATGTATCATAACCTGATAGCTTTAAGCTTTTGGACAAACTGAAGTTGATGTTCTGCTAAATTTAAATGCACTGGTGTTATCGTTGCCTGAATATAATAATGTATCCTTGGTGATGCTTTTCTGCTATTTGTTAGTGTACTATTTTAGTGTGTATCGATTGAGCTCTTTAGCTGAACTTGTGAATAATTAACTGATTTGTAAGGTTAACTTGTCATCAATTGATTACTCACTCGTGTTTTATAGAATTAGTCAGGCTTGGTGCAAGGGGCAATCTTTTTCCCCCCTCTTCCTGTAGAAGGGTTGAGACTTTAATATTTGCTTATGATTGAGTGTGCTACATCCTTTCAGGAGTTTTTTATTAACTAGTTTACAAATTGCACATGTCTCTCATGCAGCATTGTATACAAAAAAAAGTAACATCTGGTATTGAGTGCCAAAGATGAAAATGTCAAGAACCACAAAATTACTACTTTGTAAATCTAAAGTTGACATTCAGCTGAACACTCTCTAGTGTAAAATATTTCCATGGTGTGATCTTCACCATTACAGCCTAAATGTTTCTGATCCAAGTTAATTGGTTTAATTTACTGCTGTGGAAAATGTTTGTAGTGGAGTGCATTTGTTCTTTTGAAAGAGTTTCTGCTGGCTGTTATTTTGCCTTCAGCTTGTTTCAGTGCATGCGAGAGGTATGGAAGTGATTTTTTACTGAAACCAAACAAGAACCTACATTGATATCACGCACAGCCATTTCATCAATGCATGTTGTTAGTGATGAAGTCCATTCAGCTTTTGGCTGTGCAAAGGGAAGATTTTAGACGAGATCATAAGAACAAGGAGCAGGAGTAGACAGCTGCAGGTTGTTCTGCCATTTAATACAATCATGATTAATCTTCTCTTGGCCTCAACTGCACTTGCCTGTGTGCGCTCCATAATCCTTCAACGCATTATTAATTACAAGGTAGTCTGTCTCCTCCTCAAATTTGCTCAATGACCTGGCATCCACCATACTCTGGAATAGCGAATTCCAGAGATTCACAGCCCTTCGAGAAGTATTTTCTTCTCGTATTTGTTTTAAATCTGCTACCCTTTATCCTGAAACTATGTGGCCTCTTGCTCTAGATTGTCCCACGTGAGGAAATATCCTTTCTAAATCTACTTTGTCAATTCCCTTCAGAACTCTTATACCTCAATTAGATGTCCCCTCATTCTCCTCTTCTGAACTTGATTGAGCAGTACAGGTGGTGTTCTCGCGCATGCTCTCTCGCTCGTGCACTCTCTGTCTCTGTCATTCTCGTTCGTGCCCGCACTCTCGCTAGCGCGCGCTCCCCATAAGATAAACCCTTCATCCTGGAATCAATGTAGTGAACCTAGATAAGGACTGTACTGAGTTCAAATCTTTTTTTCTCCTATCTGTTGTCTGAGACGAGAGTGACCCATCTCAGTATTGGGCACTGCTAATTACGTCTGCTGCTGAAGTTGGGTAGAGGTACTGTTTTCACCTCCTAGTTTGCCTGTAGACAATTTATCTCAAAAAAAGGACAAATTTCAACAAAACCTGGTATACACCGTATGGTGGAAGGAAGAACTGTTTACTTTTTAATGCCAACTCTGATTCAGATACTGAAATTTGTTAAATGTTCCATTAATTTTTCTTAATAAGAATGTTGCTTTATTTACAATGTCATGGATTGCCTCAGCTGCTGCAGTGGAATTTGTTACAGTTGTTGAAATGTGAGCAGAGTTTCTAGATCATGTTGTTTCATGGGGATTGGCCTGACTCCTCAATGAGATGGAAGTTCTTCATTTAAAAAGGTTCTTCCGTTTTTCTAATTCCAATGCATCAACTAGGCAGGGAATAGCTTCATCAAAATGCTGTTTAATTATTATAACACAGCATAGATGACTGATACACTCTGGAGTGCCCTATTTGCTTGTTACTTTTACTACTTATGATGCACACAAAATGTTTATGATGTGAGCTGTTAACACAGTCGTCTTTTTGTTTAAATGAGTGATTTTGCCATGAATGATTGCCAGTGCTTCATATTTGTTTCCTGTGTGTAATCTTTCGATAGGTTACTCTTGGCACTGTTGAAAAACTGAGCACATTATGTGGCTCAATAACTGAAGTCACTGGAAAAGCTCAGCAGAACTGTTCGGAGGAAGGGTCACCGGACCCGTAACATTAACTCTGATTTCTCTTCGGAGATGCTGCCGGACCTGCCGAACTTTTCCAGCACCTTCTGTTTTTGTTCCTGATTTACAGCATCCTTAGTTCTTTCAGTTTTTACTTTTATGTGGCTATTGGTGTTAATACTATGTGTCTCACATTTTACGAACTTGCTCGGAATGAGAGGATGGTTGGGGAAATTAGTCTGAACTTTGAGTGATATTAAAACCAAACGTAGAAAATAGTTTGACTCCAAGGATGAGCTATTCTCTGTTCAGTACCCTGAGCCAATGGAAATTTTATTTGGAGCCAAAACTGGTCTCATAGATCTAGTTCACTCTGTCGGGTGAACAGCTGTGTGACTAACCAGAACTAATCCAAAGTTCTTAGTATTTGAAGTCTTTCACTCTTGGATTCCGGAGATGATATCATTTTGTTGTAATTAATACAAGGAATTGTCTCATTGATGTCATCTACCTATTTCCATAATTTATATTACTCAAAAAATAAGGGTACTGAATCGTAACAAATCAGCTTAATTTCTGATTTGCATGTTAGTGACATTAGATTATTTAATCTTCCTGTTCACAAAGGAAAGTGTGCATAAAATAACGAGCTTTGAAACATACGAGCCACCTGAACTCTAAATAAATCATTTGCTGTTTAGAGAAAATTTGCTCAGAGAACTCAGTGTCCTTTCTACAAGGATAGAAAGGGAGTATATTGGTAATGCTGAATTTCTTCCATGGTTCTTGAGGACTGAAGATTGAGGATGGGCGCTTCAGTGTTTGTGCATTTTCTAATTGAGCTACTTGACTTGATATAAATTTTGCAACCACATTGTTGCTTTGCTGCGAATAATACAGCTTAATGGTAGCTCTGCTGTCTTGCTATAATGTGCATACTGAACAGTAAATGTATCCGGGTTGTACTGCTGAAACCTTTTTGTCTTTGTTGGTACAGATTCTTCCCTCGTCTGTCATAGAAGATGCAAGTCAGGGACCCGGCTCCTTATTCCGACAACTGGCAGCTTTTCAAGATGATGATGTGTCAACGTCGTCTTCATCATCCCTCTTTAAACTAGGGTGGCTTTCGAGTATGACAAAGTGATGATGCCAGTTATTTAAACTAGAAGTAACATGCAAAGTGTGATGATACAAATTAATAAATATGAAATTTCATCTACCATCTAACGTAAATTTTTTTGTATTTCACAAATACTAATGTATTTCTAATCATGGGCAGCTGCTTTAACTTATCATCAGTTGCCATTATTGGGAGAATTTTTTTTCTAGAAAACACATCAGTATCATATGGCTCACAGTATGTTAACTTGGATCTTCATTAACATGATCAATTCGTAATGATATTAAATTGGTTAACCAGATTGGTAATATGAACATGTCTCTGACGTATAGGAGTAGCATTTAATGAATGAATTCTTCAGCTGTTCATACATGCAGCCATTCTCCCTTTCGACATGTAGTTTTTGTTAATGCATACCCACCAAATGGCGAACTTCCATGTCATTAGGACTAGAGTATGTGGTCCTATTTTGATTGAATCCTAACAATATTTCTGAATGTTTACATCTTCCATTAATGGGGCATAGCTGTAAATAAAATGGAGCTCAGGGAAAGATTTCCTCTCTCTTCTTGTGGCAAAATCTTGAGACATTTTTAATGTTCCAATTTAAAATTTCATTCCAAACTGAAACACTGCCTTCTTTACAAATGATGAAAAATTACAATCAGTGCTAATAGTTTGCTGACTAGTTCCTTCAGCTGGTTCAGAGCATTGTTTATTTTGTTATTGCTTGTAAAAATGGATAGGTTATTGTTATATGACTTTTAAATACAATAGTAAGTTCAAAACAACATTGTTAGTGGGGCAAAAGATAAAATACTCAATCTCCCAAATGAAGCTGCACATACAAATGCAGCAGTTAGTAATTTCCGTGATCCTTATGTTTTACTGGAATTTCATTTTCCATTTAAGTAAATATTTTAGCACTTCAGATTATCGTCCCTTTGTGATAGACAGACAAATGTTCCAGATGATTCCTTTTAAGAACATGCTGTAAAATTGTAACTGAAATCCTCTTTGAAAGATAACTTACTTTCAATGGTACTAAAGCCTTTTTTGATTGTGGCATGATAGTTTGACATTGAATTCTGTTGTATTTTGAGATACTAGCTTTGCATCCATCTTGATGTATGCTACGGATGTTTAGTTTTAACTCATGTAACATTGAGGAGTTTTACTAAGTTTGATTGTTGGCTATTATTAAATATAACTCAAGATATAATCAGGAATATGTACTTATTGATGTGTGTTCGTCATTTGGTACCAAACAAGTACACGTACTTTCAGCCAGGAATTCAATGATCCAAAACTTGGCAGAATAGGTCTGGGTGATGTGGGCGATGGTCAGATTTGTGGCAGAATCAGACAAGGTCCAGCAAAATACATTTTTATCTGGAACATTTTGCTCCATCTTTTTTGTTTTTCACAAATGGAATGGCAAGGTCCTTGCAAAGCAGTGATGATTTGCCAGTTGGTCATTAAAGCCTGTTAAACACTTTTTTGATACCAACCTGCCTCATTAATGTTCATCTTTCTATCTTGCCAAACAAACTGGGCCATGAAAAATCTCGACATGGAAAGCAGAGCAGGTACCTGGTGAATTAAGCTCGCTGCTTGCTGTGAAAGACCTCCATGTTGGACACCAGCGTCCTGGGGCTTGCTCCATGGGCACAGCCCACACATCCATATGTAATTACTTTGGAATTTGATATTTGTGAGCGTCTAAGCCCTCATGGCACATCTCTGATCTACTTACAGAATGCTTTGCACGTCAGTGTTGCATCTCGGGTACAGCAGCAAAAATCATGTAGTGCTGCAGCAGGTATACTCATCTGCTCATAGACTGGATCAGTCTACACCACCTGGTTATTTGCTTACTGTCATGTTTACTTATCTGAGCTGCTTTTGATGTAAAGAGCATTTCTGCCTCGCCTTGCTGTTTTGTGCCGGCTAAAAGCTGTCATCAAGCCTCAGTCAAGCAAATAGGAGTAGCCTTCATTCAGAGGATCCTGGAACACTAAATCAAGGGTAGCCTCTGATTCCATAACAGGGGCTTAGAAATGGTCAGTAAGCCTTTCATGGCAGTCAGTTATGATTCTTTTCATATCAGGGGTGAGGACCTGAATGTTGGACAGCCCACCACCTACCTTGACTCTTTCTGCCTTACTGGGAGCTGTTTTCCTCCTGGAATGAGGAGTTGGGGGAAGTCATGTTGATGTTGGACAGGACATTGATGAGGCCTCTTCTGGAGTACTGTGTCCAGTTCTGGTCACCCAGAATAAGAAGGATATTATTAAGTTGGAGAGGGTTCAGAAGAGATTTACCAGGATGTTGCTTGGAATGGAAGATTTGAGTTATAAAGAAAGGCTAGATAGGCTGAGACATTTTTTCCCACTGGACTGTAGGAGGTTGAAAAGTGACGTGATAGCAGTTTATAAAATAATGAGGGGTGTAAATAGAGTTATTGGTAGTTGTCTTTTCCCTAGAATTGGGGATTTCAAGACTAGGGGGCACATTTCTAAGGTGAGAGTAGAGAGATTTTAAAAAAAGACGCGAGGTTTGTGGTTTGTGTGTGTGATGATCTTCCTGAAGAAGTGGTGGAAGTGGGTACAGTTACAACGTTCAAAAGATATTTGGACAAGTACATGAATAGGAAAGGTCTGGAGGGATATTGGCCAAGACCAGGCACATGGGACTAGTTTAGTTTGGGATTATATTCAGCATAGACTGGTTGGACCAAAGGGTCTGTTTCTGTGCTCTATGAAAACGTATGAAGGCAAATGATAATGGGTGATAGCTGTTAATACTTGTAGGTGGAGAGGTGTCCTGAGTGATTTAAGCTGTGGTGGATGACAGCAAGTGGGGCAAGATATTGCAGGCATTAGTGAGACTGGTAGAGCAAGCTGAGCAGTTCTAGACTGACACTACTTAGCTCGGTCCACAACAGCATTTTCAAAATAGTGTGTACACAACATTCCAGTGAATTCTGGGATATCCACTGAGTGGTGAGTTGTTCTGAGAGCAACATGTGGGAAGATGGAGCAAGAATTGTCCATAAGGGATATCATAGGGGTAGGCTGGTAGCAATGGGGCAAGTTTAAGAGACCGTGAGGAAAAAAGGGTAGTCCTTGTGGTGGAAAATTCTCAAAAAAACATGACACAACATGGACAAAGCCAAAAAAAAATACAATTCAGCCCTTGGTAGACTTTGTTTCAGAATGATAAGTAACCTTTTTGACTTTTCTGGTAATAGGGAATGTTTTGAATAAATGTAAACTTTTAGTGGCATTAAATTCAAACATAGAATTGATTTGCTGAGTCAGTTGAAATTTGAGTTTGAACCTAGTCGACTACCAGTCTGTAATTTTGTCCAGCATAGGAACAGCCATGTTATTGGCCAGAACACATTCAATTAATGTGATCAAGCTGTCACTCAGAACCTGAAAGCCTTTGTAATTTATCATGGTCAATGAAAGGTACACTTACAAATTATGTTTTATTCTCAATGATTGTCAAATATGGTGTAATATTATTAATAGAATAAAGTGGCATATATGGGCAAGTGTGCGGGTTAGTGATAGTTGAAGCATGAGTGTAGAGGTGAACATATAAGGGCTGTTTTGGCACAATCGTAGTGTCCTCCTTTCTGAGCCAGGAGGCCCAGGTTCATGTCCCATCTACTGCAGAGGTGTGTAATAGCATCTATGAACAGGTTGTTTGGAAAATACCTCAATTTGTCTGTACCCGGTTTTGAGGCAGTGTGGCAATAATACATGCTCAATCACTGAAGTCTGAGGCCTGTCTGAAATTTTAACCATTTTAAATTCAAAAAGATACTTAAACTGCACACTCAACAATATTTATAAACTTTCTTTGTTGTAGTGTTCTTATGGAGACTCTGATTACATAATCTTGCATTAAGAACAAAACATCTTGGAAGTACAGAACGAGGTGTCTGGACAGGAACAGTTTGCTCTCTGTGAAACAAAAATAAATTTCCTCAGTCTCCCCAACATTATTGCAGCTTTGTAGTACCCTTTAAAGCATGGTCCGATCAGTTTTCCCATTGTTCAAATGGAGAAAATTCAAATTCATAAATACATTGATGTCAGGCAATATGCCAACACGAGTGAGAGAAGGATAATACAGTTGTCATCGGCAAATAAAACATGACCTTGTGATTAATGTCATCTAGTGGAAATAACATTAAGATTTTTGACTACTACGAACTTTTAGGAGTCTATGATCATTTTGGAGTGATGCTTTTGGTTTGTCAACTTCACATTTTTTTAAATAGTTCAGCTTGTATTTCTGCTTGCTGAGTGTGACCGTTGACACAAAACAATCTGAGAACAGTGATAGCAGCTGTCTAGGTGTGAATTCAACTAGTTCAAAACATTTGTTTTAATGATGCTGTGTGACTTAATTTCCTTGTCACCTTTAAAGAAATAGGGAAAAGGTTTGAAATCAGCTGGAACTTACTATCACGCAAAACAGCATGTTTTTAAATTGGATTTCAGTCTACTAAGACCTTTGCTCTATTAACCATATTGGCAGAATAGACTACCAATATTTCAAGAGAGATTCTGCTAGGAATTACTACTAACATTTATTCTTTATAGCCTAATCCCAAGGATATGCATGTTAACATTCCATGTGAATTTTTTGCAATATTTTTTATTACTGATGATGAAACATCAAACAATTATTCTGAATTGAGGAGGATGTATCAATTGTTCACAATGGACGGTAACTCTTGAGTTCTAAAGGAAATAAAAAATGTCATTTATTATTCCAATTACAAAAGTTGGGCAACAACAAAGATATTGAAAAGGGGAAATTCAGCCAAAGTTGTGGATAAAAGTTTTTTTTAAAACACTCAGTTGCACAGTTTTACCATTCCTTCTGTGATGTAATTTTTTGCAGTTCAATGTAATCAATTCAGAGGCAGAAAGAGAAAGTCATGACCTGTTCTGACAACATTTAAGGAATCCTACGGCCTTGGGAATCTTTAAAAAATAACCTCCATGCAATCTTCATTGCTTTTTCTTACATTCTGCTTCATAATTACTGGCTGCTCATACCTTAGGTTAAGTAAAATATGGGTCCCATGTTCATAAATTAAGAATTTGGAACCTATATATTTGCACTAAAATGATTTATACCTGAAACAAGCAGGGAATTGTGTGTGGGATAGACCTGGGCATCTGAGAGGCCACCACAGGAATATGTTTGTTCCATCAGAGTAATGAGAATTCAGAATCAGGAATTGAAGGAGAACCTGTAGTCACACATGTCATGTCATCTTTTGAAATCCAAGTATGAGTTCCACAGTTCTTCTTTTCGCCTTGACTGGATTGACAAAATATAATGAAGGATATCATGGCCTTGTTCCATGTTTATTTAAAATTGCTTGTCTATTTGAGTATGATTTGGTAGAATAGATGCTGACTGCTGCAAGAGTTTGAACTTGGTAAAACTTTCTGGTATGATTTGATTTGCAGGCTTTGTTTAAATGTTTCTTCATTATGGCACTGTCTCCAAGCTTCAGCTGACCTACTACACAGGGATCCTTCTTAAAGCTAAGCAAGACGGCGAATGCCACAGACACTAACAACCTCCTCGGACTTCCTACCCTAATTGTTCCAATACCAAACGCAATAAAAAGACCATTTTTGTCCCACGTAATCGAGTTGCTATTTCTTCCTCCACTTTCACTCCTACACTCTGCATTGGAGACTATGCTGTGCTAATGATCCCTCCTGCATTTTCTGAACTCGGATTCTCCTGACCTAAATCCTTGAATCTTGTCTCAACATTTGCTGGGCTACATGGCTTTCTTTATCTGGTATTTCTGGCTAAAACCAGTATCACAACCTCCAGTAACCCTACTCTACTTTTGTGTATTTTTAACTATCCTATATCTCAACTGCCTGACCTAGTTGTGTATTTATCTCCCAAAATATGTTCTGAAAATCCCTACATCCAGTTTCTAGCTTGTTCACAGCACTAGGTGCCTCAGTTAATTATCCCCATTACCTTGCTAATCATCCTGATCCTTCTTGGCTTTTCCATTTTACTTGGCAGTGAGCTTTTTCCTTGATTGATGTTACTTCTCTCCTTGAAGCCCCTTCCACCCTATTGTTGTTCTTCTCTTCAGCACATCTATACCTAACGAACTTTACCACTTGTTCCTGTGATCACCAATATAGACTTCTCACCTTTCAGCTTGATATCCAGCTTGTCCTGCTTCTCTACTTTTCCATTAGTGAATCTGTTACTCCAGGCTCACAGTTATTACATTGCTCTGCAAGAAATCTATTAATAAGGACTTCATTAGCTACATTGCAACACAGCAATCGTAAGATTAACATCTTTAAATTTAGGTTAAAGTTAAGGACGTCAAATGACTTCTAAGTTCAGCCTGATAACATGCCTGGCCAAGTCAAGGGTGCAGCTGACCAAGGTGTGATGTTATCACAGAGACAGTAGCAACTGCAGATGCTGGAGAATCCGAGATAACAAGGTGTAGAGCTGGATGAACACAGCAGGCCAAGCAGCATCATAGGAGCAGGAGGGCTGACGTTTCAGGCCTAGACCCTCCTTCAGAAATGTTTATTCAAGGCCGAAGAGATTACGCGAGAGTTGCAGTGGGAGAGAGATTCACTGAGGTTTTTCCAGAGGGAGAAGGGTAACTTCTTCAAGGTAGGCATCCTTAGAAGAGGCTTCGCAGTGGGGTTAAAATTATTTCAGAGATAGTAAGAACTGCAGATGCTGGAGAATCCGAGATAACAAGGTGTAGAGCTGGATGAACACAGCAGGTCAAGCTGCATCAGAGGAGCAGGAAGGCT
>JAHRHZ010000082.1:11129745-11151304 GCA_024137785.1 Ginglymostoma cirratum | reverse complement strand
ATTTCTGAAGAAGGGTCTAGGCCCAAAACGTCAGCCTTCCTGCTCCTTTGATGCTGCTTGACCTGCTGTGTTCATCCAGCTCTACACCTTGTTATCTGTGATGTTATCACAATAGGCAACAAAAGGCAAATGCAGCTGTATAAACTGTAGGTAGATTTTGCTGGCTCCAAGTGACAATGAAAGAGGAAAAGAAGAGCAAATGGTGTGCTCCAACAGAGAGGCTGCAGGTTCTTTGCAAGTTGCCCAAGCTGGACTGGGGAAGGAGACATCTCTAGTCGAGATTACTCTGGGACATGTGTCCTGGCATGCCTGGAAGAATCATTAGGTCAGGCTTTACTATTGAGCGCATTTGGGAAAACTCCAAAAATTGGAGACAGTCACTTGAAGTTGTAACACAGTGAAATGAGACAGTAAGAACTCACTGGAAGTGACTGTGATGTATCCATGAAGGACTGTAATTTGACAGAGAATGCATTGTGTGATAACTATAAAACAGGAATGTTCCTTTCTTTAGTATTAACGTAAAATAGTGTTAATTATGTATTTTTCAGTCATTTGTCGTAGTAAAAATCTTACTGTGCAATCTTGCCATCCTTTTTTAGCTATTAACTGGAACTTCTGTCCCTTTGGCAATTAGAACAGCTATTCTTAGTCAACTTTTCCAAATTAGTGGTGTGTTGCATGTATTTTGACATATATTAATGACATCTAGCTTCCACTCCCTGCCTGTTCCATCAATCCAAAGATTATTGTCATAACTTTCAACTGCCAAACTGATGTTCAGATCTAAATTAGTGAAAATGCCCTCTAGCTTGGCAAGCCTCAAGTTATTCTTTTGGAATCCCACATAAAATCTGTTTGTTGCTGACTTTGATTTCCTAGTTGGTATTGCAAGGCACTCAAAGAATTTTGGCATACTGCTTGACTTAAAGTTCATTTGCTTATTGCAGATCTCTATCACTAAGATCACATTTTCATTTTTTTTCCACAGGATGTCGGAGTCACTGGATTGGCCAATTTTTATTGCCCATCCCTAGTTGCCCTTAAGGTGGTGGTGAGCTGCCGCCTCTAACCACTGCAGTCAATGGGAGAGAGTGGGGGTATACATACACCCATGGTACTGTGAGGGACGGAATTCCAGGATTTTGACCCAGTGATAGGGAAGGAAAGCAATATTACTGCAATCAAGTCAGGATAGTGTGTGGCTTAGAGGGGAACTTGCAGGTGGCAGTGTTTCTATGCATCTTCCAGGTGATCAACATCAGAGAGTCATGGAGATATAAAGCAAGGAAACTGACCCTTTGCTCCAAATCATCCATGCTGACCAGATAGCCTATATAAATCTAGTCCCGTTTGTCAGCATTTAGCCTATATCCCTCTAAATCCTTCCTATTCGTGTACCCATCCAGATGCCTTTTAAATGTTGTAATCGTACCTGCCTCCAGCACTTCTTCTGTCAGCTTGTTCCAAACATGCACCACACTCTGTGTGAAAG
Organism: Ginglymostoma cirratum; assembly: GCA_024137785.1. Classification (NCBI taxonomy): domain Eukaryota; kingdom Metazoa; phylum Chordata; class Chondrichthyes; order Orectolobiformes; family Ginglymostomatidae; genus Ginglymostoma; species Ginglymostoma cirratum. Next base: position 11,149,809 of record JAHRHZ010000082.1, on the reverse strand, counting down.
AGTCACCGCTTAGGTCCCCCATATACCTTTTCCCCTCTCACCTTAAGACTATGCCCTCTAGTTTTTGTTTCCTCCACCCTGGGGAAAAGCCCTTGCCTGTTTAACCTATCCATGCCCCTCACGATTTTATAAACCTCTATAAGATCACTCCTCAGCCTCTGACACACCAGAGTAAATAGCCTCAGACTATTCAGCCTCTCCCTATAGCTCAAACCCTCCAACCCCAGCAACATCCTTGTAAATCTTTTCTGAACCCTTTCAAGTTTCACAACATCCTTCATATAGAAGGGAGACCAGAATTGCATGGGTTGGTCATGGGTTGGCAGGTGCTGTGTACAAATTCTTAGCGAGTTGATAGTTTATTTGTCCCATACCTTTATGATGAAACCTCACTAACTCTTGGAGGTTTTGTTTCTTGAATACATTCTTTGCATATTTCCCTGAGACAGCATTCTTTCAATTCATTCAAAATATCACAGCCCTCACCATGTCCACACCCATACTTTCTGATGCCTTCCATCACTAATCTCCTTTGCTGACTTTGTATCTGAGTGCACCTCAAATTCTAATCTTGCCTCTTTCCTATACCACATTAATTCACTGATTCCCTGGCTCCTATATATGCTTCTAGCAATAGGCCTGCCCTCATACCGATTCTATTATTGGCAACTCTTAGTAAATATTTTAACTATTCCTTACCCTTGCCTTTTCCTTCATTGTATCCCAGCAAACCTCAAAATCTTTTTCCTTCATCATTTCCTTGGTCCCCTTTTCCATTTCTCCTTCTCAATGATAGTGTATCGTCCTCAATAACTAGTCCAGCTCACGCTCAAATGCTATAAAGCCCTGTACAATTCTGCAGAAGAGTCATGGGACTCAAAACATTAACTTTGTTTTGCTCTCCGCAAATACTGCTAGATCTAAGATTCTCAAGCTCTTTCTGTTTTTATTTCAGATCTCCAGAAACCACAGTATTTTGCTTTTATTATCTTTGTTATGTTGATGTGTATTGAATATTGCGTTTCAATTTTTTTTTGCAGTAATAGGTAATAAAATTGTCTCTCATTCACTCAAAAATAACCTTGGAATTGGGCTGTTTTGGTTTGATTCAGTTAACTGCAATTTAATAGAGGTATAAAAGCTGTGTGCCGAAATCGATGTATTGTAATTGACCAAGAGAGGTTTTAAAAGAGGGGGAGATCATTTCCTTTCCTCGCCTGGTTGTGGCATGAGGTGCAGGAAAGAAAATCAAGCTAAAATAAAATCAAAGAACTGTGGGTCCTGGAAATCTGAAACAAGAAGTGCTGAAGAAACTCATCAGGTCTGGGAGCATCTGTAGAGAGAAAAACAGCTAATGTTTGTCCAGTGCTTCTTTGTCCAAAAATCACAATGTTACTCAAATGAGGACAGAATTTTAAAAAAAGGTAAAGAATGTATATTTGTCACATAAATGATGTAAAAGCCTCTTCTCTAACATTTGCACCAGGTGCCATCTCAACACAAACTGTATTGCTTAACATTTGGCTTTGTAAAGTTAACCTTGTTGTATGAAAATGAAAAATGTCTCCCTCTTGTGCTTCTCTGAATATAGTGCATGATGGTTTTTTCCCCAGGATTACTGCGTTAATATGTGTTTTTTTTTAAAATTCATTCATGGAATGTGGGCATTGCTGGCTAGACCAGTTTTTATTACCCATTTCTAATTGCCCTTGAGAAGGTGGTGAGGAGCATGCTAATTGAACCACTTCAGAAAATGGGGGGCAGGTATAAACTTATTATGCTGCCAGGAAGGAAATTCCAGGATTTGAGCCAGTGACAATGAAAAAAACAACAGTATATTTCCAAGTCAGAATATTAGGTGGTTGGAAGGGAACTTGTAAGTGGTGGTGGGGCTCCCATGCAACTGATACCCTTATCCTTCTAGGTCATAGAAGTTGCACAGAGGTAGTGGTGGAAGGTGCTATCTAAGAGTTGGGTGAATTACTGCAATATATCTTACAAATAGAAATACTGCTGCTTCCACTTTGCTTCAGTGATGAGGGAATAAATGTGGTGGACAGGGGCCAATTAAACAGCTGCTTTTTCCTGGATTGTGTCAAGGTTCTAAAGTATTGTTGGAGCTGCACCCATCCAGACAAGTATTTCATCACAGTCCTGGCTCACGCATTTTGGTTGTTGCATAGGCTTCTGGAAGTCAGGTGATTTACTTGTCACAGAATTCCCAGCCTCTGATTTGTCTTGTAGCCATAGTAGTTTCGTGAGTAGTCAATGGTAAACTTCAAAATGTTGATAGTTGGGAATTCAGTGGTGATAATATCATTGAATGCCTAGCAGTGATGGTTAGATTCTCTCATGTTGGAGATGGTCATTGTCTGGGACTTGAGTGAAATGAATGTTAATTGCTGTTTCTCAGCCCAATATGGAATATTATCAAGGATTTGGTCTATTTGGACATGGACTGTTCCAGTATCTTGAGGAGCTGTGAGAGGTGCTGTTCATTAGGCAATCAGAAAACATCCCCTGCTATGATGAGGAAATGGGCATTGATGAAGTAGCTGAAGATGGCTGGGCCTAGGACCCTATCTTGAGGAACTCCTCTAGTTGTGTCCTGGAGCTGAGATGACTGACATCTAACAACCATAACGATCTTTGCTTGTGCTGGAAACAACTCCAATCAATGGAGAGATTTTACCCCCAGATCCCTCAACTCCAGTTTTGTTAGGGATCGTTCTTGGTGCACTCAGTTAAACGCTACCTTGATGTCAAGAGCAGTCACCCACATTTTCCCTTCTGTTTTGCACTTTTGTCCATGTTTGGACCAAGTAATGAGGTCAGAAGCTGAATGGGCCTAGTGGAACCCAAACTGAGAATCTGTAAGCAGGTTGTTGTTGAGGAAGTATTCTTTGATATTACTGCAAATTACACGTTTCATCATATTGCTGATGATTGAGAGTAGCCCGATGGTACAGCAGTTGGAGGAATCATATTTGCCTTGTTTTTGTGCCCAGGTATATCCTATCCAATGTTCCACATTGCTGGGTGGATGCAAATGTTGTAACTGTACTGGAATGTTTGTCTAGGGGCACAGCTAGGTCTGGAGCACAAGGCTTTAGAACTGTTATTAGAATGTCATCTGGGTCCATAGCTTTTGCAGCATCTCATGTCTTCAGCTGTTTCTTGATATACATAGAGTGAATTGAATTGGTTGAAGGCTTGCATCTACAATGCTGGGATTCCCAGAAGGATGGGATGGATTATCCACTTGGCACTGCTAGCAGAAGATGCTTGTAAATGTTTCATGCTTATCTTTTGGACTGATGTGCTAGGCTCCCCCATTATTGATGATGGCGACATTTATGCAGACTCTTTCTTCATTGAATAAATTGTCCACCATTATTCATAATTGGATGTGGCAGGACTGCAGAGATGAAATCAGATTTCTTAGTTGTGGGATCACTTAGACTTTGTAGCCTGCTGCTCACATTGCTTGGTATGCAAGTAGTCCTGTCTTGTAACTGTACCAGGTTGATGTCTCATTTTTAGGTAGGCCTGGTGCTGCTCCTGGCATGCACTCCTCTATTGTTCACTGAACTAGGATTGATCTCCTGAATTGACAGTAATGGTAAAGTGGGGGATATGCCAGGCCATGAGGTTACAGATTGTGGTTGAATTTAATTGTGCTGCTGTTGATGGTCCACTGCACCTCATGGATGGCCAGTCTTGAGTTGCTAAATCTGTTTGAAATTTATCCCATTCAGCACGATGGTAGGACCATACAACAAAGCATAATCTCAATGTGACAGCAGGACTTTGTCTCCACAATGACTGTTCAGTGCTCACTCCTATGTCATGTCATGGATGGATGCATCAACTACAGGTAGACTGGAGAAGATGAGGTCAAGTAAACTTTTGTCTCTTGTCGATTCCCTCACCACCTTCTGCCTGTCCAGCTATGTCTTTTAGGACTCAGCCAGCTTAGTCAGCAGTGGTGCTCAGCATATCCGCTACTTTGCCAATTCAGGGGATCAATCTAGTTCAATGAAGAGTGCAGGAGGGCACGCCAGGAGCAGCACCAGTGGACATTGAAGTCCTTCACCCAGAGTATATCTGTGCCATTTCCACCCTCAATGTTTCTTCTAACCAGTGTTCGACATAGAGGAGATAACAAGGTGTAGAGCTGGATGAACACAGCAGGCCAAGCAGTATCATAGGAGCAGGAAAGCTTGACGTCTCGGGTCTAGGCCAGCTCTACACCTTGCTATCTCGATTCTCCAGCATCTGCAGTTCTTATTATCTCTTCGACATAGAGGAGTACTGCTTCATCAGTACATGATAATTAATAGGATGTCTCCTTGCCTATGTTTGACCTGATGCCATGAGACTTCATTTTGTCCAAAGTTAATATTGAGGACTCGCAGGGCAACTCCCTTCTGACCATATAGCTCTGTGCTGTCACTTCTGGTGATGGTGGTATCTGGAACATTGTTTGTAAACTATGATTCCATGAGAATGGCTATGTCAGACTGTTTCTTGGTAGCAGCTTTGTGTAACACCACTCCCAATCTTGGTACAAACCCTGAGATTTCAGTGATGAGGATTTTACAGGATCAACAATGTGGCATGTGGCATCACCAATTCTGGTGCCTTGGTCAATGCCAAGTGGTCTGTCTGGTCTCATTCCTTTTATCAGATTTTGTAGTTGTTAGATACAACTGAGTAGCTGACTAGGCCACTTCAGAGCATAGTTAAGAGTCAACCACATTGTTGTGGACCTGGAGTCACAAATAGACCAGACCAATGAGAATGGCAGATATTTCCTTCTCTAATGGGCAATAGGATTTTCACCATAATTAAAGTGGTTACATGGTCACCATTATAGTAACTTACAATTCCAGAACTCAAATTTCACCATTTGCCATGGTGGGATTCAATCCATTGTCTGGACTACTCAGAAAGTATCAATAGTGTTACTCCGTGTGTTTTGACAGTGATAGAGGTTTATCTAATGGCATTACCTTAAATTAAATCTGCTTTGTCAGACAACCTACAACTCTCTCAGTCCCCATCTTACTGAGCTTTGTTCTCTTGCAGCATGACATGTCAAGGGAAACATGCCACGTACATCCACATGATGTAGCCTGAGTCCAGATACACAAGTACGTCTGATTGTACTATGCATATGTAAATAACAGCAGCGGTAGTCAAAGTTAATTGAGTTGACGATATGCACTTCTATACCAGTCTTTATCAATTTATTCTCACCTATTCATTCCATTTCCCATTTCCATTTTCTTTTATTTCCCATTGTTCCTTAAATTACTTAACAATAAAAATTTACTTATTCATACTTGCCTATATTTCTCTGGTATATGTTTTCCTTCCTAAACACATCTGTTTCACATGGAGTGGCTTTACTGTTTTGGTTCCTCTTCTATACAGTTTGTTTTGAGTAAACAAAATGCTGTTCTCCTTTATTAGTTCACTGTAAACAAATTTCTTCAGTAAAAATCTTAAGTTGCCAATATTGCTGTTTGGCAACAATGTTCTTGCTACTGTTCACATTTTGGTCCCCATGACTTTCCTGCATTATAGAAGTATTCCCAGCAGGAGAGGGGCTAAGAAAGACAATCTCTGCCAGTTCTCCAATGCTGCTCTTGGTCTTACCACTAGGAGCCTTTGTGATCAGATCTTTACACAGTTCCCCGCTTTTTCTGATGCAGGCCCAAACCTACTGAACATTCACATTCCAACCAACCACAGGATCAGAAATATTAAGTTACTCATTGAAAGAATAAGCTGAATAGAACAAAATCCAGCTTTATCTGCATTGTGTTAAACTAAAAATCATGTCGGCACTTGCTGTTTTTCTTTCATGCAGATGGAACGGTGTTTTGAGCTAATGACTACCTTCTATGTCTACAGTATGAGTTAGTGGAGCAGAATAAGGACTAGGAGTAAATTATATAGCCCTTATCAACAAGCTCCACTATTCAATAAGATCATAGCTCACCTACTTAAATTTCCACCTTTCCTGAACTCACCTTTGTTTATGGTGATGAAGAGGTGTGGAGTACATCGTCAACAGGAACTCCTGAAATCTTCTTGCACAGGAGAGGGCCTTTGGATCATCATGTTTGTGCTGGACAGTCAAACTACCTAGTTGATTCCCATATTCCTGTATGAGACGCTCAGCTTTGTAGATCACAGCTCTTCCAGTAGACATCCATGATGAGAGTGTATCGAGTGATAGCTGATCTATGGCTATCACGCTTATGTTAGCTCCCATAGCACAAATGTGAGACGTTGGGCACTCAGTACTGAAGAGCTCTATGCATTTTTATTTCAGCTGCTGGTACTTACATATGTACAGTACAGTCACAGATATTTGTGTGTCTGAATGCAACCTAAGCAATTTGGATGTACTATGGCACGCTTCCCTCAACATGTCATGCTTCAAGGGAACTGAGCTCATTAAGATGGAGACTGGGAGATTTATACATATTTTGAATCAACCTGTTCATAGATGTTAATAAAGACCTCTGGAGCGGGTGGGACTTGAACCCAAACCTCCTAGTCTAGAGACAGGGACACTATAACTTCCCCACAGGACAGTTCCAGATCCTGGCAATGACCACCCGAATCTTCTCTTTAATGTTTTCGAATCAGCCTGTTCAGAGATGTTATGACCACATCTCCGGAGCAGGTGGGATCTGAACCCAGATCTCCTGGCTCAGAGGTAAAGACATTACCACTGCACTGCACAAGGCCTCCAGCAGCTCAGCCTTCCAGCAGATTATACCACCTGGCCCAAACATTTACACTGTTAGGTCACGAACCATGATATGCTCTTTTCATTATACGCACGTTCCTTAAAGGCGTATCACAGATTTGCTGAGAGACATAACATGACAATCCAAATATTTTTACAAAAAGTGTCTTCAGAGTTTCTGCCTCTACCAACCCTCCCAGCAGTGAGCTGAGGTTCCTCAGGATCAGGTCCTTACTACGTTCTGGGTGAAAAAATGTGACCGCAGTATCATCACCCAATGCTATCATGTAGTAAGCTGCCAGTTGTCTGTCCCAAAAAGCATTCAAAAATAACTAAATAGAAAAAAAACACATTTTATAAACTCAGGAGTGGACCTTTTATTTCTGAATGACTATGAGGCATATTCAGATTGTGATTTCCTCAGGATATTTCTGCAAGCACAGCTTTCAACATTTTTTGTGGTTACTGTCACGAGTTGCCCATGTCGAATTACATTTTGAATACAGGAAAAACTATCGAATCAAATCCAACTAAATTACAGCACTTTCATTTATGTTTTTATATAATATTAACATTTCAACAGGGAACACAATCCAGTAGCTTTTCATTTTTCTGCAGTCCAGGTTTAAAAATTTAATTATTTTACTTTGCAATGGCTATACTTACGTAAACGTATCCAAAATGAATCTCTTACAAGAGGATTTTTTTGCTGAGGTTTTTAAAAATTGTTTTATTTCTCAGCTATAGCAGTGTGACACCACTGTGTGGTGACGGATAGCTAACAGCCTCTTAAGGCAGTAAGTAGTTCCACTCAAGTGAAACAATTCATTTATAACCTTATTTTCCTGTGTGCATGAAAATACGATAATAAATCAGTGCAGCTAAGCATTACTGAAGTTTTCGGTATTAAATTTAATTGGGAAAAACAAATTTGAGATGCTGCATGAATCACACCTCTAGTTAGGTATACAGTGTGCTATTACTGTAACTGCATGGATAACTGGGATATTTCACAGATCTGTAATTACCCAAAATTAGATAAATTGCCAAATTATGCAAGTAAAGATTGATCCAGTACTGTCCATTATTTGACATTACGAACATATTTAATAATTACTGTAATCAAAGGTAGTGAGAATAATATATTGGTTCAAAAGGTTTTCCCTTCTTTCTGACACCTCAGGTTCCCAGATTGGTTCCTGAATGCCACGTGAAATTCTGAATGGACTCCCTAATTTCAGAAGCTGTGAACAGATTTGTTGAGAACTTTATGTACCAGTCCAATTACCCAAATGAGTGGAAAACTCAATCCATTAAATAAAAGACTGACGATTATTTCTACAACATAATTAAAATACATTTGTACCACTAAGTGGACTAGAGTAGTTAACATCTTAATTGAATACAATGGTGTGTAATGACGAGTTATTTTCAAATCTTGATTTATTCTCATAAAGTTGACCGGTAAGAAAGTCAGTAAATGTGTTTAATTGTGGTTATTTGGCAGCCATTATGTCACTACACAAGCACCTTATTAGAGATTTGTTGAAGATTATTTTGGTTTCACTCTCTTGAGGTTGAAAAGGTGCTGGGTGTGTGTAAAAGCTCTAATATTGGCTTTGATTTTAACCAGACCATTGTCATGGCAACAACTTAGGTTGTGCCGTTCCCTTCTTTGTTGCTTCTTTGGAATTTTGCTTTTTAAATGCAGTCTGTACGTGGATAGAAATAGCTACCTTGCTGCCCAAGCTGAACATTAGTTGCAATCAATTTTCACGTTTGCAGCTACAGGTATGTTTTTGGAAAACATGCAACAGCAGAATGAGAATAATTGCATATTGTTTAACCCTCGCTGCATGGATGATTCCAACAACTCACCAATTTAGGGGATTCCAATTATGTCCTTATCAGACCAGATAGCATAGCACACTAAATTCACAGAAAATGGCTCATTTCTGCCTCACCCTTAAGATCTTGCCACTAATATTGCAAAAAAAGGATCTATGAAGCGTTTTCTTGTGTCAAACCCGCTGTTTAACAAGAGACCCGACGCCACATCGGAGAATTTTCAAGTGGTTATTTATTTTTTGAAATGCAGTTTTCGATGTAAAATGCAATACGAAGCAGTGCAAATAAGAAACATGGTACTCAAAGTCCTAGTACACTGCCACTGAAATAATAAGTAATTCTAAGTAAACAGGAACACGTACCGGCCTGGGCACACTGTCCCGAACTGCATGGTACGAAACCAAACCCTGCACAAGTCTCTATGCAAAGTAACAAAAGGCACAGGATTGAAATAACACTAGCAATTGAAACGAGAGGATAGTTGACATTTATGAATACTTGTGCCTCTATGCTAAGGTCTGAACCCTGGACTGGATTGTGTTCGGCATCTCCTGCATTCCCAGGCAACAACCGTGTATTAAAATGTTAACTGGTACATTTTTTCGATTTTTTTTAAAAAAAAGAACATTTTGCAAAGTAACGTGCAACAGCTACAAGTATATTGCATGAAAGATTCTCCCCCGGTTTGAAATAAAGTTCCTTCTAAATGTGGACTACAATTCCCACAATGCTTTCTTCTCTAGCAGGAAGAACGTGATGACACGCTGAGAAGTTTGGAGCTGGTGAACTCAGCTCCGGCCGATCATGTAGCTGCAGCTCCGTAATTACCGAACAGCTTTTTGCATTTGCAAATCTTCCGCTGTTTGCAGCTTGCTTCCGAGTTATGCAAACGGCCATTCCCTCTGCATAGCTCGCAGCTGCAAAATAATCGCTCAGGATTCCCAGGTGGATGAAAATTGGGAGGCAGCAAGCTTTTGCATCTTTGTTGCAAAGCTGAAAAGGCAAAGTCTTTTGTGATCCCCTCCCCCTCCCCTCCCAGCAGGGGGAAAAAAAGAAAAAAATGTCGCTGTCAAAAGGAGGTAAGGTTTGCACAGATATATGGAGCGATATTTGGGTAGAATGCAAAAAGACCTGTGCTTAATGCAAAATGCAATGGTGCACCTTGAGCTTTGCAATGTCAGTGCTAAGTTTCAAGGCTTGCAGAGCTGATTGCATTTCCTGTTTTAGCTGAACACACTGAATTTGCATTTTGCAGACAGAGGATCCTGAGGCTGGATTTTGCTGTTCAGCTGGTCACTGACGTATTTGCATTCCGATTACTGAGCTCAGGGTGCTTTTTTGCAAACAGATCGAGGTGCTAATATATTACGTAAAGGGGGTCAGCGTTTAAATGCGTTGAATCCATGAGGAACTGCACGCCACCGTAATTTGCATTGAAAGCGTTTCTTTTGAAACCGATTTAAATATATTAACTTAGCACAAACATGCAGTCCGTCGAAACAAAAAGTCGAAATGCATCAGTCACATACGAAATTGCAATTAAAGTCATTTACTAATTTGCAAAATAAATCGACAAACACTTACGTTTCGATTGAAATACATAACGCTATGAATAATATATTTGCATATCGAATTCTAAACTCGACCAGAAGTGTATTTTCATCGATTGCATTAATGTTAGTGATTATTCGTCACTTGTAACACTCTAGCATGGATTTTGCAGAGAAGCAAAAAACAGGCTGCTAATATTAGACTTCGGCACTCTGTCAAACATGGAAAAATGTTCTTATGTCTGTGTGAATTGACCATTTATCGCCTCCAACTCACAAAGGCTGGAAGCATCTGTCGCCGCCAGCAATTCAATGACACAAGCCCCCCAATGGCTAGCGCTGGAACTCTGGTGGTGGCCCATTCACAATCGCAGCCTCTGGACACCTTTCAGTGACTCCCTTTATTTGAAAAGAAGCCTTTTAGTCAGTCACAAGTCATGTTTGGGCGTTTGGAAATAGCGCTTGCTTTGCATAATTACCCGCATCCATAAACAAATCCCACCACCTCCTCTTTATTATTTGTTCTCAGGATGTTTGTGATAGGAGCGAACAAGGTTCTATTGTTTTTTTATTTGAAGTGTTCGCAGCAAACTCCGAATGGGAGGTGCGGTAAAGCACCATTTACACGGCAATATCGTATTTCGCCCAGGTCCAGACTGATAATCTTCGTTAGCAACTCCTGCTGTGTCTTTCAAGTGAAGTTCAGTGCCAGATTTTACCAGCTTTGGAATTTGTGGGACTTTTGTTTCAAGTCCATTTAATTACTATATGTGAACCCACTGAAAGGACGGTGGTGACATATTTCCTAGTTACTGTACTGAATTACGTACTTTAGTACGGGTTATGTCCCCCGCCCCCTTTTTTTTGCTTCAACTCCCATTAGGATACCATTTACTATTACATGACTGAGCCTGCGATTTACTTTGGATCATTCGGAGAAGGCAGTCCAGCCTCAAGCGGAGTCAACTCAACACTAAATCCTAAGGTTAAAGACGGAATTATCAGTGTTGGGAAAGGTGTTGATGTTATTGATCATTAGGAGTGACAAAGTTTTCAGAGCTATCTAAGATATTACATTGTTTATCAAAACGATCATGAAATTTGGTAACAAAAACAGCAGTTGCTGGAAAAGCCTAGCATGTCTGGCACCATCTGTAAAGAGAAATCGGAGTTAACGCTTCGGGTCCGGTGACCCTTCCCCTTTTCCAGCAGCTTCTGTTTTTGTCTCTGATTTACGGCATCCGCAGACCTTCTGGTTTTCATGAAATTTGTAACACTTGGATGATCCGTAATAGGCTTAAACCCCAAACCTGTCTATTTGCACTTGCGTCTTTCACATCCACTGGATATCCTAATCCATGCCACAGCCAACTAGAGAATGTCAAAACGTAGTCGAGTGTTGTTAAAATAGGCTAGCAGATCGGCCAGTTCACGCACAAATCCCTGTAAACTACAATGGGATAAATGATCAGATAATGGGTTTTGATAATCACGGTCGAGGAATTAATTTTGCCTAATTTTTAAAAGTTTTTTTAAAAATAATTTTTATTTAATCGGATGATCTAGATGATTGCATTTTACAACCTGTAATTTGTAGTGACATCATTGACACAAATGGGATGAGAGAGTTTGAGCTGCAGGGAGAGACTGAATAGGTTGGGGCTATTTTCCCTGGAGGGTCAGAAGTTGAGAGGTCACTTCATAGAGGTTTATAAAATCATGAGGGGCATAGATAGGGTGAATAGCCAAGGTCTTTTTCCCCAGGGTAGTGGAGTCCAAAATTAGAGGATATAGGTTTAAGGTGAGATGGGAAAGATTTAAAAGGGACCTAAGGGACAACTTTTTCATGCAAAGAGTGGAGAGTGTATGGAATGAACTGCCAGAGGAAGTGGTGGAGGCTGGTACAATTACAACATTTAGAAGGCAATTGAATGGACGTTTGAATAGGAAGGATTTAGAGAGATATTGGCCAAATGCTGGCAAATGAGACTAGATTAATTTAGGATATCTGGTCAGCATGGACAAGTTGGACCAAAAGGTCTGTTTCCGTGCAGTACAACTGTATGACTCTAAATGTTGAAAATGCTGGAGAAACTCAGGTCTGGTGCATCTGTGAGGAGAGAGAGAGACAGCAAGAGACAGAGTTAATGTTTGAAGTCTGTTCCGACTCTTCAGGTTTTCAGCATCAACAGTATTTTTCCTTGATTTGAGTGATGTCATTGAGCCTGATGCATATCCCCATTGGGAAATGGATCCAGGTGTTTGTGCACATTCAGTGGCCTTGTTGAAGTAGCTGATGGAAATTAGTTTGTAACATAATAGTGAGGAAACAGTTATAATACATTTAAACGTGCTATCAACATGTTTGTATAGTTCCAGGCTTTACTAAAAGCTCTAACTAACATTAATAACATTTTTATTTCTATGCCACGTTAACATTATCAGAACTATATTTTGGCTGAAGAGTGCAGTGTTAGGAAACTGAATTGCACATTAAATTGTATTTAGTTAATGGAGGTGATAATTGACACTAATTAGTTTTCTCAATTAGTAAAACCATTGAGGACAATCGTACTTCAAATTTAATGTAAAAAAAGTCCACTTGTGTTAATTATAATTTTGTCAGAGTACATTTGAAGGGGTCCTAAGGATAAGTTCCTGGAGATGATTATTTGATTTCTTTTCTGTGCATTTGTGGCAATTTTTGCACCAAATTTATATATCAAAGCTGAAATATATTTGTCATGTACTTTTAGGTCATTGGCTCTCTTCTGCCCTCTGTAGTAGCACTATTTTCATTTTCTTGAAGGAATATTCTTCCAGTAAAATGCTTTGTTACATAATTTATAATTGTACCAAATGCAATGATCGAAATCTTGGAAAATTTCATGAGTTGGACTTTATTTCTATAAATGTTAAGATGAGAACTAAAATCCTTCAGGAAAATCTTATTGAACTGAGTTGTCAATAAGTGGCCGTGTTGTGTGTATCCATGGTGAGGGAACCTGCAACTTAATGGTGCAGGCAGTGGGTGGTTGTAGCTGTTAACACATTATAGCTCCTTTCACATAGTAGTATTCCTTTCAGTACTGTTATTGAAACACAGGTTTATGCTTGAAGGTCTTAACATTGCTTTTTAAACAACCTAGGTTTGTTTTAAAACAATCTAGTCACATCTACACAGTAAGCCTGTGCATGTGGCTATGATAATGAAGGCTTTGGAGAGTTGAGATTGATTAGCATTAGTCTAATAGCCGGAAGGTTTTAAAAACTTGTTAGTAACTGAGCTTGTTCAAAAAGTAGTGGTCCTATCCACTACGTTTGGTAAAACAAGCTAGATAATGTAATCAACATTTAATCTAATGAAAATGCCGCTATTTTTGTGCACCTCTTTTAGGTTTCAGTTTCAAATTGTCAGTAAACCAGAGGTGTTCATTATTGCCTTTGGATATTCAGACACTTGGATTATTTATGAAACAATAGCATTTAGCGGTTGATAAGTCTTCCGTTCAAAACATTTAGACACTGTTTTAGATTCATTCTTGTTGAAGCTCCAACCTTTAATTTCCTGCCACAAAATCAGAAATTGCTGGAAAAATTCAGCAGGTCAGGCAGAATCTGTGGAGAGAAGGCAGAGTTTATGTTTCGGGTCAGAACGAGAGAAGGGTCGTTGGACCCGAAACAGTAACTCTGCTTTCTCTCCACAGATACTGCCTGACTTGTTCAGTTTCTTCAGCAATTTCTGATTTTTTTTTTTGTTTCTGATTCTCAGCATCCGCAGTTCATTGGTTTTTCTGTTTAATTTCCTGATGCTGTTTATTTGGCTGATGGACTGATACCTTGTTGCGTGACACTTGACTACAATTGACAGAGTGTGCATATCATTTTCATAATTAATGCCTAGCTCCTCACAATAATGCCTCAATGTAATATCGACATAGTACACGTGGTCCCCTATTTACAAGTATCTGAGTTATGAACACTTGTCCTTAAAGAATGGCTTCCCGTTCTGGGGGATATTAAGGTTGATTTTAAAGATTCGACCTGCAAACATTTATTATTTTGTTTTGTACTGTACTCTTTTCCAATTTCTGTACAAATTGACTTAGGAGTGTACTTATGGATGGAACCTGTTTGCAACATGGGGACCACCTGTACATGACTTTAAAGCAGATATCTTCAATAAAGATGAGGAAAAGTGGTCAAATTGAATACTTAGAATGTGAATGGAACGCGTAAACTATATAATAGAGGTTGATGCAGCACTCTGGCCCATAACAATGTTGCGGTTCTCTCTCCAGTATCTAATGTCCTGCAGTGATTAGTAGTGATTACGCAGTATCATTTTAAAGTGTATTCTTAGTAAATACTATACAGTTGTATTTTTGAATAGAAAATCTGGGCCTTCTTGTTTAAAAATTGGAACTATAAAACAACACAACAAAACCTTTCAACTGGTTCAATCCAATTGAAAACCAAGTATAATGCACTCTGTCTTGATGATGTTTGCAAGTGGACTAATGTTTTCCTTCCATTTTCCAGTATAAGTGGAGATGAAATGAAAGCAATGTGCATAATATCGTGAATATACTGGTGTTGATGAGAATCACAATGACAGTACTGTAACATTTAGCATGGAATCCAGACTGTCTCATGCCAACATTTTCCGCCAGTCAAATCAGTAACTCTCTTAGTCCATTCTTAAAAAGAGAGACCATTAGCTCAGCTAGCCTTTTCATTCAGCGTTGCATAAAATCTAGCTATCCTGAACTTTATTTGCTGACAGAAATTTGTGTAGTTCCTTTTTGAGTCATGTTGTGGTTGCTCTGTATGCCTCACTTGGCTCAGGTGATCTGTATGATTATCATCCTCAACCCCAAAAAAAAGCATTGCCTGACTTTAGTGTTTTCTTCGCCTTCCCTTAATTTGCAACAATAATCTTGAATTTTTGTAAATTTGTATGAATCTATGTCTTTGAAACCCTGAATAATCTGCAATACTTCCAACAAATTAATGCTACACCAGAAGTATGCCCCATCTCAATCACATCAGTTCAATTACAATTTCTGTGTAAATCAGTTTTTGCTGTTGAATTTTAAAAGATTCAAATGTGTCAGAATTAAATCTGTAACTCATCTTTGGTAAAGTTCATTGAACTTTACATTTCTAGTAACTTTTTTAATTGAACAGACTTGTTCATTGTTTACCTCAAATTGCGCAGAGAGCAGTTAAGAGTCAACCGCATTGTGGTGGGTTTGAAGTTACATGTACGCCAGGATAGCAGATTTCCTTTTCTAAGGGCATTAATGAACTAGATGGAATTTTACAATATTCAACACATTACATGGTTTGCATTATGCTGGCTTTTCATTCCATATTTTTGTTGCATTCACGTTTAAATCCATGTTCTCCTGGACATTAGCCTGTGGGTCTAGATGATAAGTCCAGTGATATTACCATTACACTGCCCACTTGATGCTTATTATAGAAATGATTTAAACAGTGTCTAAAGCACTGACATATTTGGAAACGCATAAAAGTGAGTTTATTAAATATGTGCATTCATTTATTTCTTGATTTGTATGCTTACCAAATCAGCCAAGTGTGTTGCTGGTTATATTTTATGTAGAGATTACACTGCTATTACTAAGGTTTTTTTTGGTGTTGTAACCGATCCCAGTCATGCAGGCCTAAAATGTTAAAAAACAGAAAGTTGAAAGCCCTCATTTAAACTGGGACAATGTGACCTGTGATAGAAGTTGTAAATTATATGTCATATTTTTGCATTGGATTTTGAAACAGAGGCTGACTTATTCAGGTTTGTTATGCGAAGGCCTTTGTTTGGAAAGGACAGAATGTTGGTTTGGTACAGTGACCTGAATGTACCAAAAAGCAGGTTGTTGCAGTAGAGTGTCTGAGAGAACCCTGTAGTGTTAATATAGTGTTACTTAACTTACTATTGATAAAATGTCTATACTATTGGGTTTATGGCAGACAGAGTAAATGCACTAAGGCAATTATTTTAGTTTGATATTAGAAGGTCTAAAGTGTTGATTCTGAACTGAACAGTTTCTGAAGAAAACAGGTGAACAACCTTTTTTTATCAAGGCGTGGGGCTGGATGAACACAGCAGGCCAAGCAGCATCACAGGAGCAGGAAAACTTGACGTTTCGGGCCTAGACCCTTCATCAGATATCCCTCAGTTCTATTCCGTGGAACCAGCTACTTCACTAGGAATGTTTCTAGCCTAAGGAGTTTATAGAGAAATTTTCAAATTGTTAGAATTGAAAAGTTTAAACCTTCAGAACTGTGAAATGTTCATGCCACCAGATGCAGGAAGGAATTGTAAATAAAAAGAATTCAACAGTCCAAGGGATATAGATAGTTTAAGTGAGTGGATGAAGGGCTGGCAGATGGAATTCAATGTTGCTTAATGTGAAGTCATCCACTTGGGTAGGAACAACAATAAAAAGGACTATTATTTGAACCGTAAAAAGTTGCAGTGTGTTGCTGTGCAGAGGGACCTGGGTGTCCTTGTGCATTAATCGCATAATATTGGTTTTCAGGTGTGACAGGTAATTAAGAAGGCAAATGGAATTTTGTCCTTCATTGATACAGAGATTGGAGTTTAAAAGCAGGGAGGTTATGTTGCGGCTGTATAGGGTGCTGGTGAGGCCACACCTGGAGTACTGCATGAAGTTTTGTTCTCCTTACTTGCCACTAGTCACTGTTTGCCAACCACAAATGCACTCACTTATTCCCACTCTTTGCTTCCCGTTAGTTAACCAGTCCTCGATCCATGTTAATACAGGAGTCATGAGTAGGAATCATAGTGAATAATTAGACAGACTGAATGGCTACAATAACCAAGAACAGCTTCCTCTGAAGTGCAATTGCACTGAGCATCATTGTCATTTTATGGCATACATTTTATTGGCTCTCTTTAGTCTATTTATATTGTATTACAAACATGTAATTTTTGACTATGCGTCCCAATACATGATCCGATTTCTTTGTAAACCGAGCCTCATATTCAGAAATCTGGCAAAGACAATTCCCTGGCTGTGGCAAGTTAGCCAATCTTAATTTTGGCAGTAGTTTGGGATGCAGAAGCGGGGGACGTGGGAGAAAACGGTAAAGAAGGCAGCTCCACCTGGGGGCTCGGTGTCCCTGGGTTTGGAAAAGCCAAACTCATGTTCATATTTATCAAATCCCACAGCTGTGCGCCAGTGTGAATATCAGGCAAAGAACAGGCTAAAACTCACTTTCCAGGTTCACAATGAAGGATGGCTACTTGGTCAACATGCTGTAACAGGTCACGTGACCCAGCAGAGACTGAAGCTTTCCAAAACATTGATATAGGGAAAATAAAATGAAGTATGGTTTGGGACAAACAGCCAATTATGATGGCAGTCACATGACTTTATTCAATCACTGAATCCCTACAGTGTGGAAACGAACCATTCGGCCCAACAAGTCCACACCGTCCCTCCGAAGAACATACCACCCAGACCCATTCCCACACTCTAACTCTGCATTTTCAATGGCTAATCCATCTAACTTACACTCCTGGACACTACGGGCAATTTAGCACGGTCAATGCACCTAATTTGCACATCTTTAGATTGCGGGAGGAAACCACAGCACCCAGAGGAAACCCAAGCAGACACAGGGCGAATGTGCAAACTCCACACAGGCAGTCACCCGAGGGTGGAATTGAATGCAGGTCCCTGGCGCCATGCGGTAGCAGTGCTAACCACTGAGCCACCGTGCCGCCCTAAATGAAAGGTTATGATTCCATGTACCCTCCCACACCAGCTGATGTTAGTAATGGACATCAGATCCCAGAAGGAATCTGGATTGCTAGATCATATGTTGAATCTTTGCTGTTGGTTACGGTGATGGTGAATCACTGAAACGTATTCACACAAGGCTGAGGATGTTCTTTAACAACAGAACATAACTTTATTACATGAGAAGAAAATGTAAAGCTACAAGGCAAGTGGAAAAGTCTTAACATAAACATGAAACAAAGTTTCAACCTGTTTCCCAACACCTCAGTAACAGAGACTCAATGCCAAAAAAATATCATTCCTATATCAGAGATAACAAGGTGCAGAGCTGGATGAACACAGCAGGCCAAGCAGCATCATAGGAGCAGGAAAGCTGACGTTTCGGGCCTAGACCCTTCTTCAGAATTTAGTTCTGCAAAGACGTCTGCAGATTGGAAGGCTGCAAATGTAAATGTTAAAAAGGAGGGAAAAGAAAACAGGACACAATAGATACTTTAGCCTGACAATGGTGGTGGTGGGGAAAAAAATGCGGTCTCTTATAAAGGATACAATTACGTGACATTTAGAAAATAATTGTCTGATTGGGCAGCGTCAACATGGGTTTATGAAGGGGAAAACATGTTTCATAAACCTGATCAAGCTTTTTGGAGAATGTCACAAACAGAGTCAATAAGGAGGCACTAGTGGATATAGTGCATTTGGATTTTTGGAAGGCTTCTAATAAAGTTCCACACAGGAGGTTAGTAAACAAAATTAAAATGCATAGAATTGGGGATAATGCACTAACATGGATCAAAATCGGTTAACAGGCAGAAAGTACCAATTTAGAATAAATGGATCATCCTCAGGTTGGTAAGTTGCAAACACTGCAGTACCACAAAGATCAGTGCTTGGGACCCAACTGTTTACAATCTATATCAATGATTTGGATGTAAGGACCAATCATAACATTTCAAGTTTGCAGATGATACAAAACTTGATGTGTATGTGAGTTGAGGTAAAAAGGTTTCAGGTGGATTTAGACAGGCTAAGTGCTTGGGCAAGAGCATGGCAGACAGAATATAATGTCAAAAAAAAAAGAGAGATTATCCGTTTTGATTCAAAAAAACAAAAATACAGTATTTCTTCAATGGTGAGAAATTGAAAAATGTTGATGTACAAAAAAACCCAAGTGTCCTTATTCATAATTCAGTGAAAACCAGCATGTGGGTGCAGTAAGCAATTCAGAAGGCAAATGGCATGTTAACCTTCATTACTAGAGGATTTGAGTACAGTAGCAAGGAAGCCTTGCTTCAATTCTACAGAACACTGGTTAGACCACATCTGGAGTAGTGTGTTATTCTGGTCACCTTGCTTAAGGAAGGATAAACTTACCATAGGGAGGACAGAGGAGGTTCACTGGGCTGATTCCTGAGATTGTAGGACTGTCTGATGAGGAGAGATTGAAGAGGCTAGGCCTGTATTCTCTGGAGTTTAGAAGACTGAGAGATGGCGTCATATGAACTTAAAACAAAAATTCTTAAAAAGATAGCAGAATAAATGCAGAAAGAATGTTTTCCCTGGCTAAGTGGTTTACAACAAGAGGACAGTCTCAGAATGAAAGACAAGCCATTTAGAATTGAGCTCAAGAGAAAGTTCATTCAGAGGGTGATGAATCATTAAAATTCTCTACTTCAAAGGACTATAAAACTTCGGCGATTAAGTCCCAAACAAAGATTTATAGATGTCTAGTTACTCGTGATATCAAAGAATACGGGTATAGCGCAGGAATGGCAGAGCATGCTCAAGAGGCTGAAGACCTATTCCTACATCCATGTTCCGACTTTGCAATGTTTCCAGAATTTGTAGATGTCATCTTTGATTTTCAAAAATGAACTAGTATCTTGCCCTCCTGAGAGATATCAATGCTGAATATCGCTCCATAAAGATGCTCTATTCTTCCTGAATCATCTTCCCCTGGGTTAATTCCGGCAGCCATATCTAGAACGGCTTTATTCTTTGGATGGCGTTTCAAGTGATTTCTCAGGAGTAACCGTCAGAATGCTAAATCAAACAGATGAACTTTATAACAAGCATGGGGCTGGATGAACACAGCAGGTCAAGC
>JAHRHZ010000082.1:11069796-11119745 GCA_024137785.1 Ginglymostoma cirratum | reverse complement strand
GAAGTGGAAACACACAAAAACTAAACCTTCCCTTGTTATTCATTGCTGCAATTAAATTCTCAAATTAGACTGCAGAGTATTGTTAAGCTTTGGGTATTGTCCCTAGCTCTGAGCCAGAATGTCTGGGTTCAGGTCACACCTCAGAACTCAATGGGTAAGGAAGATGCATTCACAATGTGGCAAAAACATGTATCAACTTGTAAATTCTTCCAATATGCACCAATGATGGGCAGTAAGTTTGGGAGAGATTCCGAGTCAGCTATGTGATGCAAGGAATATTGGAATGTCCACCATCATTGTCCATAGCTCCAGAATGACAACATACGTGTCAAGATGCATGACCTTTTTGAAGCAAAATTATATTTTATTCATAATAAAAATCATGGATAAGTAGACAGTAAAAGGTTCTCATTCTGGTCTGTATGATCGTTCCAACGAGGGAAAAGGAACAAATAACACATTGGAATTTCCCACAGTTACTGTGCAGTTGAAAATAATAAGGGCATTTTTTACCACACGCGGGAAATAAATGTTTACATTTTAAGGCAATGAGGGATAACTGAACCAATCCCCATTTTACTTTTTCAGTAAGTCCTAGGATGGTAGTCTTTCGTGTTACCACAGCAACCCAGACCTCCTGCAGAGGGAGTGGGAGGCTAGAAGGGTCTAGACCCGAAACGTCAGCTTTCCTGCTCCTCTGATGCCGCTTGGCCTGCTGTGTTCATCCAACTCGATACATTGTTGTCTCTGAATTATTATCCTGTGGACCAGTAATTTATATCATACCTTTTAGTGTATAGTGTTTTACAAAAGCATTGTAAAGCAACATTTGAAACCAAGCACATAAAGAGACAACAGGGCATTGAAAGAAGTAGGTTTTGAGGAGCGTCTCGTGTTGGGAAGTGTGGAGATATAATGTGGTGCAGTGAAGAATTAAAAAGCTTGGGTACAGTCACCAGTAGTCTCGACCAACAATGGTGAAGCGATTAATGTTGAGAATGAAAATTGAATTCAAGGAGCAGAAATGGTTGCAAAGCTGGAAGAGTTTAGAGTTGGGTTGAGAAAGAGGATTTGAAAATCTGGATAAGATTTGTAAAATCCTAGCCCTGCCACACTGGGAGCTAATATGAATCAATGAGCATAAGGATGACTGCTGAATGAGTCTTGGTGCGAGTTGGGTGGCAGACATCAAAGCTTTGGACAGCTTCAAGAATACAAAGGTTATTCGCTGAGAGACGAAGGAGACATTTCAAGAATGGAGTCCAAATTGTCTCTAAGCCACACAGACATGCAGGAAACTGAAAGATTCCCCACAGGCCATATTGGGCTTTTAATATTATGGGCAAGTTGGCATGAAAAAGAAGGTAAAGAGGTCCCACACATAAGTAAATCATCTGTGAACTGCAAATAAAAAGAGGCTTTGTAGTCATCCTAGAGGTTTCAAAAAAAGGCACAGATGTGGGTTTTTGCAGCTGATGATCCAAGGCGAGTGGAAATTGGAAATATTACAAGGTGGAATTTGGCTGTCATGTTGATTAAGTGGTTGTGGTCTTGGTAGTGCATATTAGTCAAATAGAACCTCAAGGTTATGAATGTGTTGTCTGGTTTCAGATGGTTGCTAGATTCATTTCAGACATTGCAGTGAGAACAATGGGATCTGGGTGTCCAGCTACATGAGTCTTAAGAAGCTAATATGAAGATACAGCAGGTAAATTGGAGGGCACATGGAATGTAGTTGTTTATTCCGAACAAATCTAACACACAAAAGCATACTCTGCCATTCAATAAAATCGTGGCTGATCTTATTGTAACTTCAAATCCATATGGGCAGAGAATTCCAAAGGTTCAATGCTCTCTGAATCATAGAATCCCTACAGTGTGGAAACAGGCTCTTCGGTCCAACAAGTCCACACCGAACCTCAGAGCATCCCACCCGGACCCATCCCCCTATAACTCCCCTAATCTACACATCCCTATGGGCAATTTAGCATGGCCAATTCACCTAACCCACACATCTTTGGACTGTGGGATGAAACCGGAGCACCCGGAGGAAACCCACACAGACATGGGGAGAATGTACAAATTCCACACAGACAGTTGCCCAAGGCTGAGAATTGAACCTGGGTCCCTGGAGCTGTGAGGCAGCAGTGCTAACCGCTGAGCCACCGTGCCACGCCTGGGTGGAGAAATTCCTCCTCATCTCTGTCCTAAAAGGCCTACCCCTTATCTTTAAAATGTGACTCCTGGTTCAGGGCTCTGTTCATTAGACATCCAGTCTGCACCTACCCTGTGTAATCCTGTTAGATTCTTATAGGCTTCAATGCAATTCCCCCACATTGTTTTAATCTATGAACATACTCCTAACCAATCTAGCCTCGCCCTGTATGTCAATCCCACCATCCCAGGAAATTCATTCTAATGAAGCAGCACTTTCTCACTAGCCAGAAAATCCTCTCTCAGATAAGGAGACCAGAACTCCACACAATACTCCAGTTGTGAACTTACCAATGCTCCAATGCTGTACAGTTGCAACAAGACATCCCTGCACTTGTATATGGGCTTTTGCCTCTCTTGGAATACCGTTCACTGGGCACAATGGACAGAAATTGGGAACAGAGGCCAGTTGCATGGGAATTTAAAAATTTCGTTACTGTTTTTCTATGTCCAGAGGCTACTGGTTTCCACCACTGGAAACAGTTTCTGTTCATCTACTCTGTCAAAACTATGCATGATTCTGATCACCTAATTTCCTCTTAGTATTCTCTACTCTCTTTCTGACATGGTTGAACACAGCAAAGACTTTGGATGGCAGAACAGGCTCAAAGGGCTGAATGGCCCACCCTTGATCCTAATGTTCTCTTTCTCGATGGCAGGAACGAGGATCCAATTTCTGCAACCCTTCTGAGTGTAGCAAGCAGCTTTTGTCACAGATGTTGATCCATCTGAGACCTACTGACTCAGCACAGAATCTTGGGCCATATTGATTTGGGAGGGGATGGGCTGTTCCAAGCTTCAATATGAAAGCTTCTCTCGCTGATCCAGAACTTCGGCTTTCAGATGGTGAAATCCATCCATGCCACCAACGCATTCGAGTCTTGTGAATTCCTTACACCAGATTCTTCATCACAAAACACCATTCTGAGTTTACCTACTTTTTTGAGCTAGTAATTCTTTGAATCCGTCCATGGGGTTCTGGGGAAGGGTTGTGAGTATATCAAAACAGCAGCTGAAAGCTTTGTAATACCACTTGGTGTAATCTTAGGAGCACAGATGACAACTGCTGCTTCTTACAATTCTGGTTTCATGTGTCATTGAACAACATATGTGGAGAGTATGGCACACCACAGGTATTTTGGTTTCTCCTGATAACTAGTCTTATTTGTTATTTACTTAGCTATTGCAGCCCGTGTGCTCTGCTGAGATGAATTTTACTCCGAAACACCACTAAATTTGGATTTTGGAGGTCTCAAATCACTCTCCTGAAATCGTCATGTTCACTATCCTAAGCTTTGGCTGATAAATGGATTCCTTTTTACGAACTGCAGACTTCAGTTATAAAGTTACATACACTGCCCTGTGTGATGATCACTAAACTACAGTAAGGATTATTTAATAACAGTTTGTGAGTTGACCTGTGAATGAATGAAGCTGAATGTAGAAGCAAATTGTTCGCTGAGTGTTGGCTGACTTTATGCGTCCTCTTCCTATTCTTGGAAACGGAGGCGTTAGCGCAGATATAGTTGTTATCTTGACTGCGTGCAATGGAAATATCTCCAGTTGTTTGCACTTACATATGGGGGACCCAGAGGTTTGTGTGAGCTTCCATCATTGTCTCCAGTAGGGTTCTAATGATCATTCTGGGCCTCACCTCGGAGGGATAGAAGAGTATCCTTTAATCATCTAAATAAAAGCTGAAAGAACTGTAAATCAGAAACAAAAATCGAAGTTGCTGGAAAAGCTCAGCAGGTATTGGCAGCATCTGTGGCGAGAAATCAGAGTTAACGTTTCGGGTCAAGTGATCCTTCCTCAGAACGCCTTCTCTGTCCGACATGAAAGATGCAGCGAGATGCTCCCAAAGTAGACATTGGCTTCAATGGACTTAGAGTCATGGAGATATTCGACAAAGAAAACGGCTGTTTGGCCCATCATGTCTGCACTAGTCAAAAACAATCTCATGACTATTCTAGAGATAGTAGGAACTGCAGATGCTGGAGAATCTGAGATAACGAGGTGTAGAGCTGGATGAACACAGCAGGCCAAGCAGCATCATAGGAGCAGGAAAGCTGATGTTTCAGGCCTAGACCCTTCTTCAGAAAAAAATTTTTCTGAAGAAGGGTCTAGGCCCGAAACGTCAGCTTTCCTGATTCTATGAGGCTGCTCGGCCTGCTGTGTTCATCCAGCTCTACACCTCGTTATCTCATGACTATTCTACTCCTGTTTTCCAGCACTTGGCCCAGAACCTTGTATGCGTTGACTACTGTTTGGATTCTGCCACACCTGTCAGTCAGACCGCTGTAAGATTCTGCTAGTGATCTCTCCCTGCACATTTTCTAGAATCCTTTACAGAAAGCTGGAGTTTATTTTCAGATTTACAAACAGGCTTATTGCACAGGAACAAATGCTATTCAGTTGAACAGTTCAGTTCCAGTGTTAGTGCATTGCATTGATTTCCTTTTACTTTAGTTTGCCCCATCTTATTCATATATCATTCTTTTCCTTTGTCCCTACTCTACATATCTAATTTCTCATCTGTATTTGTGACTTGGTGATCATGTGATCAGCTTTCTTTTGTTGCTGTGTTCCATTTGGTATGTTGCTACAACTTTGCTGATCTCTCTAAAGTTGCATTGCAGCTTCTCTCGGAGGTTGGTTTCACCAGATACACTTTGCAGGTCTCTGGGAGCATTTCAAAGACAGGCTTTCAAGGCTTTTGTGTGGGATCAAGCCCGTTAGTGCATATTTGCTAATTTTCTCACCTTGGCACCTCCTACTGTGCCATAGCTTGACTGCTTTGAAATTGCATTGTTCCTTAACTGAGACAGTAGTCCACCAACTCTGTGTGACTCTGACATACGTTCTGTCCTCCTCACAGATTTTAGAAGGCAGTTACCCTGTATTTGGTTGCATCTGTCTGCTTTGCCACGGGCCCAAAGCATCACTTTTAAAACAAATTAATTGTTACCCCTGGAGGTTAATGATGTAGTGGTGCTGCACTCGGATTAGCCTAATTTGACTTTATTTCATGATTTAATTGGTGAAATTTTGCTCAGGGAGAAGTGAATATTCAAGAGGATATAAAATGACTATCCTAGAGGTGCCCTTATTGCCAGTGACTGCTTCAATAGCTTGCTTTTTGTTAATGTAAAATATTGCACCTTTTTAATCATGAAATGGCATTGATAATTTGCCAAATGCAAAGCCTAGAGCTCATTCTGCTTCGGGAGCATTTAGTTCTACTTGGCTGTGTAGTAAATGTGAGGAAGCAATAATATCTCATTTATGTTTAAAAGTCATTCATAATCCTTTTTCACACAATCTATAATGCTGCTTTGTCAATGTGGCTAAGCAAGAACAAAATCTAGATCAAACACAAAGGTGTTACCAAAGTGCAGAAGTTTCTAGAGGATATTTGGCTACAGGAAATGGTGGTTGTGATCTTGTGTCTGAAATGACATATAGTGGTCTGCAGTTGATGTATTTTTTATCATTTTATTGTCACATCTTGTTTAATTACAAAATACCTTGGAAAGTGTTGTATAGTGGCACTGCACTCTGGCACCATCTTAAAACACAGAAAAATCAACGAAACATAGAAACAAAATGTGTTCAACTTTACAGCCGTTCTTGTTAAGACCTCATGATATGGAAGTGCCAGTGTTGGACTGGGGTGAACAAGGTCAAAAATCACACGACACCAGGTTATAGCCCAACAGGTTTATTTGAAAACGCTAGCTTCCTAAGCTCTGCTCCTTCCTCAGGTGTAGTGTGGAAGAGGAGGTATGCCAACACAGAATTTATAAGCACAAAGGTAACAACCTTAAAAATGGCTCGCTGACTGCCTCCTGTTGAATCTTTAATCAGTTAGAAAGGAGACACAGGTTTCTATTGATTAAAATGCAAATCCCAGAATTTCTTTCAAGTTATTGCTCTGAGATAATTAAACGTTGTATCAGTGTATACAAGAGGTGACATCTCAGGCCAGACAATGCATTTTAGGTGTGAGGCCTTGTTTAGAATCTGTGTTTTAACCTGGAGCCAGGCTGGTTTTATTTTCTTGAACAAAATAGAATGTATCTGCAAACACGCTAACACCTTGGATGAAATAATTCACCTCATAAATTCGTGTGTGCACGTGTGAGAGAGAGAAAGGGTCTGTGCGTGTGCACCCGTGTGTGAGGGAGAGTGTATAGTGTGATGGGGACACCTGTAGCACAAGGTCATGGTTGAGGCCGTTCTCATGTGTACAGAATTTGGCTATCAGCCCCTGCTTGGCGATTTTGCGTTGTTGTGTATCTCAAAGTCTGCCTTGGAGGACGTTTACCTGAAGATCGGAGGCTGAATGTCCTTGACCTCTGAAATGTTCCCCCATTGGGAGGAAGCACCCCTGTCTGGCGATTGTTGTGTGGTGAGCACTCGTTTGCTGCTGTAGCGCTTGCATAGTTTTGCCAATATACCACGCCTTGGGGCATCCTTGCTTGCAGCATATGAGACAGACAACGCTGGCCGCGTCACAAGTATCTGCCATGCATGTGGTGGGTGGTATTCCCATGTGTGATGGTGGTATCCATGTTGATGATCTGGCATGTCAGGCAGAGGTTGTCATGACAGGATAATGTGGCGTTGCCGTTAATGTTGTCCTGAAGGCTGGTAGTTTGCTGTGAACAATGGCCTGTTTAAGGTGTGGCAGTTGTCTGAAGGTTGGAAGTGGAGGTGTAGGGAAGATCGTGGCAAGATGCTCATCAATGTATTGAAGGCTGTGAAGAACATGGTGTAGTTTCTCCGCTCCGAGGAAGTACAGGACGATGAAGGGAACGCTATCAGTTGAATCCCATGTCTGTCTTCTGAGGAGGTCATTATGGTTTTTTGCTGTGGCACATCAGGACTGGCGATCAATGAGTTGAGTATCGTGTCCTGTTCTTATGAGGTCATCCTTCAACACCTTCAGGTGTCTGTTGCGTTCCTCCCCGTCTGAGCAGATCCTGTGTACGTGTAGGGCTTGTCTGTAGGGAATGGCTGTTTAAATATGTTTAGGGTGGAAGCTAGAGAAGTGCAGCATTGTGAGGTTATCCATCGGCTTGCGGTAGAGTGAGGTACAGAGGTGTCTGTCCTTGATGGAGGTGTGTGTGTTCAAGAATAAGACTGATTCGAAAGAGTAGTCCACGATAAGTCTGATGGTGCAATTAAACTTGTTGATATCACAATGTTGTTGTTTCAGTGATTCCTCACCATGAGTCCAAAGAAAGAAAATGTCGTCGAAGTATCTGGTGTATAGCGTTGGTTGGAGGTCCTGTGCAGCAAAATAGTCTTGTTCGAACCTGTGCATGAAAATGTTGGTATATTGTGGTGCAAATTTGGTTCCCATGGCCGTTCCGTGTATCTGGATGACGAACTGGTTGTCAAAGGTGAAGATGTTGTGGTCGAGGATGAAGCGGATGAGTTGTCGGATGGCGTGTTAATTGGCAGTTGTTGGTGTTCAGTACTGAGGCTGTTGCAGCAATGCTGTCATTGTGGGAGATGCTGGCGTAGAGTGCCAAAACGTCCAGTGTGACGAGGAATGTTCCTGGTTTGACTGGTCCATGGGTGCTGAGTTCCTGTAGGAAATCTGTAGTGCCGCAATAGAAGCTGGGGGTTCTTTGTATAATGGGTTTTCTAGATGCCTTCGACGTAGTCAAAGAAGTTCTCACACAGGGTCCCATTGCCTGATATGACGGAACGTCCTGGTAAGTTTGCTTTGTGTATCTTCGGAAGGCAGCAGAAGTCCCCTATGCGAGAAGTACGCAGGATGAGAGTGCATACGTTACTGTTAAAGGACTGGATCAAAAAGTCTTGATCAGTCTGTTGAGTTTATGGATTGGTAGGTAGTTGCCTGTAGTGTTCCTGGTTGTTCAGTTGTCGGCACACTTTTTTGCAGTTCTATTCTGTATGACGATGGCTCCTCCTTTTAGCCACTGGTTCGATGACAATGTTGCGTTTGGTCTTGAGAACATGGATCGTGCTGCGTTGTGCTTGGGTAATGTTTTTCACTACCTTGTGAGTGCAGCTGATGAATCTGGTGCTTCAGTATTTCCTGACAGTTTGAGCACACATGTCGAGTCTGGGGCAATGGCCCTGCGGAGGGGTCCAGTTTAACTCTTGCTTCTTTGCTCACTCCACAACTAAAACGGATTCATCAGTCGACTTAGAATCCAGGAATTCTTCCACAAACCCCAAGATGTCAGCAGTGAGCCCAATGAGACAACCAGTGAACTGGAACAATCAATAGAGAGATCCATGGTGGAACACCCTCATAAGAACAGGATACGATGCTCAACTCATCGATCGCCAGTTCTGATGTGTCACAGTGAAAAACCGTAATGACCTCCTCAGAAGACAGACACGAGATATGACCGATAGGGTACCTTTCGTCATCCAGTACTTCCTTGGAATGGAGAAACTGCATCATGTTCTTCACAGCCTTCAACACATTATCGATGACGATGAGCACCTCGCCAAGATCTTCCCCACGCTCCATTTCTCCCCTTCAAACAACCGCCAAACCTTAAACAGACCATTGCTCGCAGCAAACTACCAGCCTTCAGGGAAACATCGACCACAACACTATACAACTCTGTCATGGCAGCCTCTGCAAGAAATGTCAGGTCTTTGACATGGACACTACCATCACACATGGGATCACCATCCACCACGTACATGGCAGATACCCGTGACTCGGCCTACATTGTTTATCTCATATGCTGCAGGCAAGGATGCCCCGAGGCGTGGTATATGGCGAGACCATGCAGATGCCTCACCAACAGATGAATGGACCCAGTGCAATAATCGCCAGACAAGAATGTTCCCTCCCAGTCAGGGAACACTTAAGCAGTCAAAGACATTCAGCCTCCGATCTTTGGGTGAGCATCCTCCAAGGCGGCCTTCAAGATACACAACAATGCAGAATGGCTGAGTAGAGGCTGATAGTCAAGTTCCCATGAGGACGACCTCAATGTGATTTTGGGTTCATTTTCGCGCTACAGGTGACCCCACCACATTATACACTCTCACATACGTAAGCACACATACACACGCACTCTTTTTCACACAAGCATACTCGTGCGCTTGCACACTCTCTCAGACCCTCTTTCACTCACACACGCTCTCACATACACTCCCACACACTCTCTCTCAAGCACACGTGTGCACACACACATACACATAGTCCTTCTCACTCACTCTCTTTTCTCTTTTTACTCTCTGTCTGACAGACTCACTGACTCATTGACTCACTCACTCACACTCTCTCTCTCTCTCTCTCACTCTCACACTCACACACTCACACACTCTCACACACTCTCACACACACACACACTCCCTCTCTCTTTCTCTCTTGACTCACTCACTCACTCACTTGCACTCTCTCTCTCACGCACACGCACACTCTCACTCTCTCTCTCTCTCTCTCTCTGTCTCTCTCTCTCTCTCTGTCTCTCCCCCACTCTCTCACTCACACAAACTCTCTGTCTCTTTCTCTCTCTCTCCCTCTTGGTCTCACTCACACAATCTCTCACATGCACTCACATAACTATAAACCTATGGGGTGAATTATTTCATGCAAGATGTTAGCATGTTTGCAGATACATTCTATTTTGTTCAAAAAAACAAAACCAGCCTGGCTCCAGGTTAAAACACAGACAGATTCTAGACCAGGCCTCACACCTAAAATGCATTGTCTGGCCTGAGGTGTCACCTCTTGTATACACTGATACAACGTTTAATTATCTCAGAGCAATAACTTGAAAGAAATTCTGGGATTTGCATTTTAATCAATAGAAATCTGTGTCTCCTTTCTAACTGATTAAAGATTCAACAGGAGGCAGTCAGCGAGCCATTTTTAAAGTTGTTACCTTTGTGCTTATAAATTCTGTGTTGGCATACCTCCTCTTCCACACTACACCTGAGGAAGGAGCAGAGCTCCGGAAGCTAGCGTTTTCAAATAAACCTGTTAGATTATAACCTGGTGTCGTGTGAATTTTGACCTTATCAAGTGCCCCACCAAGGGCCATGGGCCTGGTAGCTGGGCATGAGTCCCTTCGTGCCGCTACTGTTGATGGAACAATAGTCACTGCTGTTCAATGCCATCTCACCACCACCGATGCCCTCGCCACTACGGGTCCTCGCTGGACCTCTCCAATGCAGATGTCACCGATGCTGCTGGCTACTCCAAAGGCTGTTGTTATCACTTTCCTGAATGTCTCCCCTTGCCTGAGGCGTGGTGACTCTCAAGTTAAACCACCACCAGTTGTCTGCCTGTGTCTAATGAGAGCAGCCCTTTGGGTCTGATGGGGTAAAGGTGACTTTACCTTGCCTCCAGATCTGTTTCTTCACTAGAATAGAATAGAATTGAATATCCTCTATTGTCACTTGTACCACAATACAGAAGTATAGGTGTACACAGAAAAGTTTTAACAATGGCTGCCTTTTAGTGGCACCACCACTTTAGTGCAAGTACCTTGGTACAAATCTTGTAGAGTTTAAAAAAAAAGGTCTTGCGCGAAGAGGATTAAAGGAAAGCCGAAGCGTTACTTAGAGGGGGCTACAACGTAGTGAAAAGGTTTTAAATTACAGTCCGATAACAACAGCTCAACGTGTGGCACCAGGCCCAAGTCCAGCAATTGTCCTGCATCGCTGTAGCCTCCAGCTCGCTTCTCACTCAGCAGCAACCAGATAAGTTGTGCTGTACCGGGAATCATACCTTGGCCCCTCCATCGCTCCGGGACTTGTTCAGCTTGTTATGTGGATGCTGAAGGGTTAAGTCTCATATGGATTGTTTAAGAGTTGTGATTGAGAATGGACTTTTCTCAACGATTGCTAACATTTTGGATAACTTCTCTCAAACCTACGTGTGAATCTGAGGAAGTCATCGTGGAAACCAGCTAAACCTTTGAGCATGAGACCTGTAATAGTGGTGAAAAAGTCTCCAATTACCCTGCTTCTGCAGTATTTAAACAGAACCACAGGGGTTACAAGCAACCACAAGTTAAATGTAGAAAGCGCAGTGCTGTCTGTGATCCCTCTACTAGCTGACATAAAGGTACCTGTCTTCAGGCACTTGGAGTATCCTGCCATCTTGGTCTGCCCGAAACTTCCAGTGCACTCGACCGAGTGT
Organism: Ginglymostoma cirratum; assembly: GCA_024137785.1. Lineage (NCBI taxonomy): Eukaryota > Metazoa > Chordata > Chondrichthyes > Orectolobiformes > Ginglymostomatidae > Ginglymostoma > Ginglymostoma cirratum. The sequence continues at coordinate 11,108,380 of JAHRHZ010000082.1, read as the reverse complement.
TGCACACTGGCACATTTCGAGTGCTGAGGGACGCACTATAGCTTGGGGCAGCTGCTACAAAGGCACAGTGGGGAAAGACCACCATCTAAGGTCTTTTGGCCAAAGTACAATGAGGGTCCATCTAGCTATCGGACCCTCCCCAGTGCCTCAAATATATGAATAAGTAAGAAATGTCTTGGGTTTGTTGGAATTGTCAGAAAAGCCAAACTCCAATATTTGTTGGTTCTCCGTATGTAGAACTGAACTATTTTAGTGACAATATATGTATATAAAAGAAATTTTAAGAGATTAGTACAGTTTTGAAATCAAAAACTACCCTTTAGGATGTTCCTTGAGATTGGAGTTGGGTGGCTGTCCAGGCTGGAGAACTGAGCTTATGGTTGGTATCCACTTGATTGAGTCAGTGTAGACCACCAGCTAACGGGAAAGATGTAGAGGAACAAATCTCCAAGGAAGTTACAAAGAGATGCAGATATCATGGAATAGTTTTAATCAGGGATTTTACTTGCCTGAGTATAGACTGGGATAGTGGTATTTTAAAGAGCCATGAGAGGTAAGCGTTCCCAGCTTATCTTCAGGAGTATATAGAGTACGAGAGGTGGCCAGTTATGCTGAACTTGTACAAGATACTAATTCGAGATCGGTTGGAGTGTTGTGTGCTGTTCTAGGTGCTTTAGGAAAGGTGTAAACACATTCGAGAGTGTAGAGGAGATTTACGAGAATGATTCCAAGGATGAAAATCTTCAGTGATGAGGATAGATTGGAGACAATGGGATGATTTCCTTGGTGAGGAGATTTCATAGAAGCATGCAAAACCACGACGGGACTGGACAGAGTAGATATGGAGAAATTTTTCCCTTTATAAAAGGATCAAGAGCACGAGGGCGCAGTTGTAAGGTAAAATGCGAAAGAAGCGAATGAAAATTCTTTTTCACACTGCAGGTGATTAGGGTCTGAGGCAGCTTGTCTGAAAATGTGGTGGAGGCAGGTTCAATTGAGGCATTCAAGAGGGCATTATTGAAATAATTAGGGTCAAAAGGAAGAGGCAGGAAAATGGCACGGAGTTGTAATGCTCACTCAGAAAGCCAGTGCAGTCACAAAGGGCTGAGTGGCCTCCGTCAGTGCTATAAAAATTCCATTTAACTGTTGCAATAGAGCAGTTGGTGGTCGCTACTCTATAGAAAAATTCGTGTTGAGTCTGGCAGCAGTTAATTTCTTTAAAAAGTGCACTAATTGAAGTACCCTTGAAGTGCAATTGTGATGCAAAAATGCAAGAATGTTTCAGTTGTATTATCTTATTGCTTTAAACTATGATGCACTGTCAAAATCATACAAACAATAAGAAAGGAGGTGAATTGATTTGTAAGGTTAAGTGATTGAGATTTTTTTAAGGCAACACTGTTGCACCCAAATTAAGTGTGTAACATTCATATTTCTTCAATTCAAAGTAACAGTTTGATATCGTTTGAAGGCTAATGATGTTTTGTTGGTTTGTACCATAACTGTTAAAAAATCATGAATTGTAGAGTGAGGTGATGTGAGGAAATATATTTACTTTCCTGAAAATTGGATAGCTTAAGTATATCATTTGGTGAGTATAAAGTCTTTTTCCACTGAAGAGTGAAGTTAATATTTGGAGTTTTATACAACTGCTAATTATTTCATAATTACAACATAAAGCACAAAACAGCTGGACACCTCAGGTTACAAAGTATGGCTGTTGCTGCAGTGCACCCTGGCCAGTTGCATTATGTATATTTGCGGAAAGACCCTATTCTCCTTTATTTTCTCCAAAATCGGCAAGGGATCTAGTTTCAGATGTCATAGATCGTCATTGAATCCCTACAGTGTGGAAACAAGCCCAACAAGTCCACACCGACCCTCAGAGAAGCCCACCCCACCTCATCCCCCTAATCTGCGTATCCCCTGAACACACTACGGGCAATCCACCTAACCTGCACATCTTTGGACTGTGGGAGGAAACCGGAGCACCCAGAGGGAACCCACCCAGACACGGGGAGAATGTGCAAACTCCACACAAACAGTCGCCCGAGGGTGGAATTGAACCCGGGTCCCTGGAGCTGTGAGGCAGCAGTGCTAACCGCTGAGTCACCGTGTCATATGTTTGGTTCGATTAACGGGAAGTTAGCCAATTTTAACGCATGTCTGGCAGAGCCTATCCCGATCCCCACTTTCTCCTGAAAGATACACGCAGTGATTGGAACCAGGTGGACCTTGTTGACTACGAGATCCTTGGGGTTGTCAACCAATGCCAGTGGGGAAGCCCTGGCAGATCAGTATTAACAGGGGATTTAGAATCCCCTCAGTTCAGGAGACTGATTCTGAGCTGACTGGCCACAGCCAGTGTACTGTGCACAAGTAAATAAAGGGGACTTGGTGATGGGATACCGGCCTCTGTGCGGTTATTTCAATGCCCTAAGCACAGATTGGTGCTAATTTGGTGCTGCACTGACCAGATATGCCAATTATGTTCATGACTACACGCACCATATCCTGCCTTCATCCCTTTGCCACTTGTCATTTCTGCTCAATACATGGATGAGGTTTAATCACTGGGAGTTCATCCCTGCATTACAGTTTAAACTAGTGGTGTATTTCATTTCAAATGGTTAATTTCCTCAAATAGAATTGTGGCTTTGACTATCGCTGCAATGTCTTCAATGTCAGGACCCTGTCTCCTAAAGAGTGGTGGAAGCAGATTCAGTTGTTAACTTTCAAAACAGAATTAGATAAATGCTCAACCAGAAAGAAAAAGGAAATGCAAAGCTACGGGAAATGAATGAATGGATGGAGTGGAATGGAATTAATCGGCTGTGCCTTCCAAAGAGTTGGCACAGACATGATGGGTCAAATGGCTTTCTTCTGTGTGGCAAAACACAACAAGCCGGAGGCCGCGATGGCATATTGTTTCAGTCTTATTAAAGGTGCTGGACCTCAGTTCTTCATCATCTCTTTTGTGTGGTTTATATCTTAACAGGTAAGAAAAAGAGCAGGGGACTGAAGTTATCGAAGGAAGTTTTCGAGCAACCACAGGCAAGCCCCACGTGAGTAGCCATAATTTTTGTGAAACTTGGGATCATTCGATGCTAGCCAGTACTTCAGAGGTTTTCTTTAAAAATCATAGAGCATGGGTAAGGGCTGACCAAGTGGGTAACATTTAGTATAATGGTCTGAAAAGACAGTTTGATCAGAAATGGGACATTTCACCATTACTGGTACAAATGAGAATGAGAAACTATGGTTATCTTTGTTCATTGGCTGGTGAGATTGTTGCATGTTAAATGTAGTAAAATAACTACATGCTGACAAATTTGAATGTCCCTGTAAAACTTGTTTTTTAGTCTCCTTCAGGAAACAAATTTCTGACTGAAGGAAATAACTTTCATAGGAATCAATGTTTCCTGTGGGAATGATAGGGTGTGGGCAAGGTTAGTTTAGTAAGATGGTAATGGTTGACTACAGCAGTCCTTGAGGAGGGTGGAGAGAGAAGCTGAGGTAGAATTGAGCTGACATTGCTCGCAAGGGAGAGTATTGGTTTGTATTTGCTCGCTGATGAGAACTCAGTGTTGATTCCTCTGGGCTGTAGGGTGCCCAGGCGGAAAATAAGGAGGTGTTATTCAAATATGCATTCACAAATTGAGTTCTCCATTTTCAAATAACCTTCCTTCCCATCCCCTGCCTCCCGTTCCAGCCCCACCTCCTCCCTTCCAATCCACCTTCTGACCCTCCCTTCCAGCCACCAAACGGATTCATCCCTCCCATCGACCGACCAGGTCATACCTTCCACTAGTGTCCACCTGTCACCACCGTTCTGCCTCTTTATGTGCAGCTCACCCTACCTCCACACCCGGTCCTGAAAAAGTGTAATACCCGAAACGTTGACTGCTCCTTTCCTCAATAAGCTGCCTGGCCTGGTGTGTTCTTCCAGCCTCCTGTTTGTCTACCTTAGATTTCAGCATTTGCAGTTTCTTTTTGTCTCTAACTGAATATGGCTGATGTGGAGAGATATACAAAGTGCGGAGTGTCAAGATGAAGAGCTCAAGGATTGGAGAGCAAATGTGTTTGGGCTGTAGGGGGCCATAGAGTTAGGAAGGTGCACAACTACAGAGGGATTTAAACACAAGGACGTGAATTTTACTTGAATGGTCTTGGGGCTTGGGGTGGTGTGCAAAGACAGTAGGAACTCGGCCAAAGGAAGCAGGGTTTTGGAGGAGCTGAAGTCAATGCAAATTGAGCTAATTAGTGCTTTGGAGAGCATTGTAAACTTTGTGTCTGATGGTGACAAATGGTAGAGGGATTCATTGGGAAGCTGGTACTATCTCTGGGCTAAAGAGAGGTCATGTTACCGAGGTGGACACATTTGTAATGGAAAGTGTTTGAAACAGAACCTCAGCACAGTGTTGAATAGGATACTGAGGTTGGAGGTTATATTCCCTTCTGCTGTTGAACTGCTTTGCCTGTACTACTGAGTTCTTATATTTCATTACCTGAATTTCACCAGAGTCATTTCATTGCTGCGTTTGAAGGAATGCTCATATATGCTTATGAGGATTTGATATGACAAATAGATTTGAAATCTATGAAGCAACATGATTCAACACATGAAGAATGTTTTACAAACAAAAACATGACTCACAGGATCAAAAGGATCAGAGAAATCCACAAACACCAGTGGGCACTTGTGCTGTAACCTTGACTCGGATCTCATCTGTTTTGGTTAAGTAAAAGATATGAGAGATGCCACTGTCTAGATGATAGTGACACAAGGTAAACAGAGGATGGATGCAAGCCTTTAATTCTGCAGAGCGTTGATCATGAGTGTTTAAAAATAGATCTGGTTGACTCGCTTGATTAAGAGATAATGACGTCACTGGCAGTGCATAAGATAAAGAGCAGGTATACGGATGAGCACTTGGCTCATTGTAACGTTCCAGGCTATGGACCAAGTGCTGGTAAATGGAGTTAGGTTGAAGGTCCGGTGGTTCTCACATGGTGGTGCAGGCTTGATAGACTGAAAGACTTTTCTGCACTGCATGCTTCTGTGATTCTATATTTCCCACATGTTATAGAGATATCTTACTAGTACCTTCCTGTCTCTCTCTTCTGGTTACCATGTACCACTGCTGGTGTGAGACAGTCTTGGGGCCTTCATCTTCTATCCAGTTCATGGCTGTACTGCAGCTCCTGTAGGTGATATGGCTGGAATAGCCGTAGCCACTCCCAAATGCTGATCATTGCTTCTGAAGTCAGTAGGATCAGCCATGGCCCTACATGGCCCAACACCTCAAAGACCACTTTGTAATAATTAGGTTGGATAATTCAGTATGATCTGCGTGTTTTGTTCAGAACAACTGAATGTCATCCATAAGTCCTGTTGGGGTATAATGTTTTTTAAAAAAAATGAACAATTGTTGCAAAACTATCTAAGTCATAGGGTCATAGAGATATACAGCATGGAAACAGACCTTTCGGTCCAACAAGTCCATACTGACCAGATAGCCTAAATTAATCTAGTCCCATTTGTCAGTATTTGACCCATATCCCTCTTAAACCCTTCCTATTCACATACCCGTGCAGATGCCTTTTAAATGTTGTAATTGTGCCAGCCTCCACCACTTCCACTTCCTCTGGCAGCTCATTCCATACATGCAGCACCCTCTGTGTGAAAAAATTGTCCCAGCTCCTTTTTAAATATTTCCCCTTTGACTTTAAACCTATGGCCTCTACTCTTGGACTCCCCTACGCTGGAGAAAAGACTGTGACTATTCATTCTATCCATGCCCCTCATAATTTTATAAACCTCTATAAGATCACTCCTCAGCCTCTGACCATTCAGGGAAAATAGCCCCAGCCTATTCAGCCTCTCCCTATAGCTAAAACCCTCCAACGCCGGCAACATCCTTGTAAATCTTTTCTGAACCCTTTCAAGTTTAACAACATCCTTCCTATAGAGGAGAGACCAGAATTGAATGCATACTGTAAGTTGTTGATATGTTTTGAAGTTAAGTCCAATTTCTCGGAGACTATGTTCCTACTCTTTGTGTTCACAGTGCACAGGCACTACAGTCTCTGGAAATTTGTGAGAGAATCTTTGTTAGATGCACCCTCTGTAAACCATATGAGATGGAGTGGCACTGCCAGTGGATGGTATCTATTTTTTCCCCTTGATAGGGCCTTCAGTTGACCATTTGGCCCAGAGGAAAACTAATACGAACAAGTTTGCAAGCTCTTGACAATCTACTCTTGACAGAACTGCAATAACGCTGAATATTTCACGGAGTACTCCCAATTCTTCTCCATTGTAGTTAAGGCCTCAAGAACGCTAATTGTAGTCACTGACCTGTGAGACTAAGGACTATCCATAGCACGAACCACTCCATGTACCACCTCCACCAGTGTTGCTTGGTAAATGAGATTGGCATGTTAGTTTAGACAGTCCAAATGTCCGCTCAAGGGCTTGTATTGCTCATGCGTTTCATTGCTGTTTTCGGTGATAGTCGGTGCCTTTCAATAAACACTCATCAACCCTCCCCTTCCCTCTGAGATCACATTGGGGCTCTATGGAGGAACTACTAATGAAACATAATGAGAAATGAGGCAACATGTTGTTTGAAGGATATTGAATTGTGTATATACATTGAGGATCCAGCAACAATGTTTCTTAATGTAATGAGCATCATGGGTGCTGAACTGAGAAGAACATTATATTTGTTTAAGGTGACCTGCATATGTGTTTATGTGGTAAACATAGCAAAAATACTAGTACCATTAGCTAACACTTTGATATGAAGTTACAGGAAGTCTGATTTTTACATTATATAACATTCTCAGTGTTGAACTATTTTGGTTTCTTCTTCCTGCCTTTGTCTGGAGCTGTTACTTCTATGAGCATATTTTGTATCTAATTACCTGTCTGTTTTTAGGTACAAATCACAGATGTACTTTGGTAGTTGCCAGCTGTTTGCTTGAATGTTTGATGACCATTTTCCAACTAGTTTGCGGATCTTTTAAAAGTAAATGTCATAATTTCTTCCATGCTACAGTTGCACAATAAAACTTGGGTTTTATTTTTGACTCCCATGCTCTCATCTCCATCTTTAAGATTCCTGCTTTGATGAAATCTTTTGTCATGTCCCTTTTCATCTAATCGGATCTACAGCTGTCTGGGTTTTCTCCTGTTATATCCTTAGCTGGCCCTCCTTAGGGCCATATGCTCCTCCCCAAACTCTCCTCTTTCCCTTCAGTGACCACAGAATTGTTTTATTTTCTTGTTGACCATCAAACTGCTAATCTGAAAGGGTGAGTCCACTTCAAAGCGTATATAGCAATTTTAGCACATCCTGTGGACACGTTATTATGAATGCACATTATCCTTTGTTTCCTTTTAAAGAAGCCACATGAATTGTTTCTGAAGTCATGAGATTGAAGAGAAGAAATGTCCTGAATGTATAAGGACACTGTTAAAGAGTAGTGTGTTTCAGTCTTTGAAATTTCTTGCAAGATGCTTATTCTCTTCGACTGTGTGAAACATTACTGCCGTAATAAACCCAAATATTTATTAATGTATTAATATTTACTATTTTTCTGAGAAAATAGAAACCTGTAACGCTGAAGTTCTTTCTCTGTAAAAGGTTAGAAAACAAAACAAAGTTAGTTTCACCGCAGTTCAGTTGACTGAGAGGTGTTCTGTGCAATCAGCCATCAAAGCTGATTTATAAGGTACCATCCATTCACAATACATTCAGGTCCAGCCATAAGTCTGTTCTATTGGTCCTATGCTAACCTTTTTGATGGAGGAGAAACTATGACTTGAGGTGTACCAGATAAAGTGAACATTTATTTGCTGAAACCAGTGTCCTTATTGAAGATATTCAATAAATAGACTCAATAAATTCACTCAAAAGATTTTCTGACATCCTGTAAATTCCCTGCAAAAGAATTCAGTAAGCCCTCATTTAAAGTTGGCCTGTTGAACGTTGTTTCACTTTAATGTTGGTAAGTTAATAGGGCAGGTACTCCTGTTGATTGTTGTGAAATTTAACACTGTTCCTTGATGACTTCGGTTAGTACCTTTGCCCCCAACTGCCCAACCTCCGAATCATGGCCTCTTCCTTCTCCGTGAGTCACCCAGGTGTTGCTTCCCTCTCCTGGACTCACATTTCCATTCAAGATCCAGAGTCAATCCCTACTGATGTCATGGAAGTGCAAGTCTCCAGAGATCGGGGCTTTTTCAATCGGTGTTCTTCTCTTTTGAAATGATTTTCAAAGTTGCTTTTGTCTCACTGCTGTTCTCTGAACCCTCACTATGAGCACCTAGTCCAGGGAAATGGCAAGGGGGGGAGCTCGTTTTATAAAGAGGGGAATTGCAAAAGCCTCAACGTGTTTGAAAAATCGGGACTTGCATTTTCGCAACATCGGAACTCCTAACTTCAGGTTGGATCTTGATGGGAACACAAGTCCAGGAGAAGGGAGGGACGTGAGATTGGAGAGGGAAGGAAAGGCCCTAACTCAGAGGGTGAGAGTGTGGATACGGCCCGCAGCTACTCGAAGCATCCGTGAGTGGGATACTGAGGAAGCAGCTTTGCTGCCGAGAAGGAGGTACTGTAAGAGCAAGTTACATTTTTCTTATCCTTCAAAATAAGTTTAAAAATATTCCAGTTACTCATAAAATTTAACAATGCAAAATATTTTACTTATACGGTGTACAGTGTTTTAATTTTTTCTGTTAAGAACCTTCCAACAGAACTGAACTATAGTTTTAAGATCGCTTCCTATGAGAAGCAGTGTTTCACTTAAAGTTGTGATGTTCAGAAATGCAGCCACAACTTTAAGTGAGAACATACTGCATGCTGTGATATATGTATGTACCAATATCATATTTAACCAGAAGTTAATTTCTAATGTTCTTACCATTGTCATAATTTGTCATAGTTACAGAATAAATCTTGTATTTCATTTATTTGAAGTATATCCTGATAACTTTACCGTTTAAAAAGATGGATGGTTTTGAGAGGTAAATTGTTTAAAAATTTACTGCAATGAGCTAAGTGTAACTTTGTATCAACTAGAATAGCTGACGCCCTGTCATATGTGAATCTATTATTCTTGTATCTCTGTTAACCTCGCATCCAGCCTTTGCTGTGAGCAACATTATCCTTCATCTCTTGATTTGTACCAAGTTCTGTTCCTCTGTCGCCTGTGTTTGTTGTCTTACATTAGCTGCCATTTAAGCAGTGCCTCAATTTTAAAATTCTCATCCTTATTTTCAAATCCCATTACGGCCTTGGTCTTCCAAATCTCTGCAATCTCCTTCATTCCCATCTCTCTCCAGGGTCTCTGCATTCCTTTAATACTGGAATTCTTGATGTTAATATCTCCAATTGCGGCATCTGTGTTTTAATGATTTCCAAGGTGGAAGTGGGCACAATTACAATGCTTAAAAAACATTTGGATAAGTATATGAATAGGAGAGGTTTGGAGGGATATGGGGCAGGAGCAGGCAGGTGGGACCAGGTTAGTTTGGGATTATGTTCAGCTTGGACTGGTTGGACCAAAGGGTCTGATTCCATGTTGTATAACTCTGACTCAATGACAGCATATTTCCTTCATGATAATGAACTTGTTCGATTTTAGTGAACCTGGTAGATTTTTATGACAGTGGTTACATGGTTACCGTTTTGAATTTCAGATTTCATTAAATTCAAATTTCACCATCTGCCATGATGGACACTGAACCCATGATCCGAGAACATCAGTTTGGGGTTCCAGGTTAATGGTCCAGTGCCATATCCACAATACCGCTGCCTAATGCGTCAGTTTAACAATCAAGAGTAGACTAATGGGTTCATAATTATTGTGTTCAATAACTGGGTTGTTTTTATCGTGCTTTTTGTGCACAGAATGTACCAGGAAATTGTTTCACATTGCTGGGTAGATGCCACTGTTGCAGCTGTACTGGAACAGCTTGGCTAGGGATGTCGCACATTTTAGAGCACAAATCTCTACCACCGTTACTGAACACTGTCAGGGCCCATAGCCTTTGCAGCATCCAGTGCCTCTAGCCATTTCTTGATATCATGTTGGGTGAATTTGTTCTCAGGGTGAATTGAATTGGCTGAAGACTGACATCTGCGATGCTAGGAACCTCTAGAGAAGGCTGGGATAGAAGCAATAATCTTTAGCCTTATCTTTTGTTCTGCTGGGCTTTTACTTATGCATTCATGCGATGGGGACATCACTAGCCAGTGTTTATTGCCCATTCCTAATTGCCCAGTGAGTAGTTGAGAGGCAACCACATTGCTATGGATCTGGAATCAATATAGTCCAGACCAGTTAAGGATAATGGATGATAGATTTCCTTCCTAAAGGACATGGGTTTTTCCTGACAATCAGGCAATAGTTTCATGGCCATCATTAAACTCTTATTTTTCAGATTATTATTGGATTCAAATTGCGCCATTCGCTATGGCGGGTTTCAAACCCTGGTCCCCAGACATGTCTATCCTGGGCCTCCTCCAGTCTCGTAATGACGCCACCCGCAAACTGGAGGAGCAGCTCCTCATATTCTGCCCCAGGAGCCTACAGCCCGATGGAATTCACTAGTTTTAAAATCTCCCCCTTCCACGGCCTCATCCCATGTCCAAGCCTCCCTCTCACCCCGCCTTCTTGACCTGACACAACCTGTCCATCTTCTGTCCCACCTATCTGCCCCACCCATCCCACTGACCAATCCCCACCACTGCCTACCTGCACTCACCTATCACCATCCCACCTACCTTCTGCAGCCCCACCATTCCTCTCTCTATTTATTTCTGAGCTCCCTTCCCCCTCCTCCATTTCTGAAGAAGGGCCCTGACCCAGAACATCAGCTTTTCTGCTCTTATTATGATGCCTGCAGTGTTCATCCAGCTCTACACTGTGTTATCTCTGACTCCAGCATCTGCAGTTCTTTCCATCTCCTCAGAACATTACCTGGGTTTATGGATTAATAGTCCAGTGGTAATACCACTAGGCCGTTGCCTATCCCCTCTCCCATCATCGAGCAGGGGATGTTGGTGGAACCACCTCCTGCATTGTGATACCAGCTTCTGCCAATGTGCATTGTTCATTTTGCCAAGTTGTTCAAACCAGTGCATCTTTTATTTTGCAGAAGAACAGAAATTTCCAATAATTTCGCTGGCCAAAGGCATTTTCTGATTTCTAAAAAAAATTGTACTGTAGGATACAGATTTATTTATTCATGAACATTATGTAAACTCCAGTCAGGTGTGCGGAGAGGATATCCACAAGAGCTATGATGTATTTTCCCTTCTGTGCTATCCTTGTGTATCTCTTTGTGGTCAGGACATGAAGCACAGCCAGGGGACCAGGAGCTTGTTTTAAAGGCGAAGGTCAGAAATAAATAAGGTGGAAATACAATGACTTGTGTGTCTGCCTTTCCAACTTTGCCTGAGGGGGATGGATCGGAAAACCGACATCTGTTTGGATGTGGTGTAGAAATATTCCCGGAATAAAGAGCAATTCCAGGCTCCTGTTTTAAATATGTTTCGTATTGTTTGCATACATGAATAGAAGGTTTTCCCTGCTGCCCATCCAGTTTGCTCTCCCAAGGGAGTGGGGGTGAGGTGGGTGGGATGGTATAAGGGCTGGGAGGGGAGGATGAGGGGACGGGATGGGGTGGGAGGTTGTGGGGGCCTAAGTAGATAGTTGGAATGGTATGCAGTTCTTGGCTGAGGATCTCTTCTGCTGAGCAGTTAGCGAATGAGGAAGAGGATTCTGTTGCACTGTTGGTATTACACAGGGCTATCCAGCAAGACCTGTCAAGTAATGGTCAGCCCTGGCCCTTAGATTTGTGATCTGCAGATCCTGCTGGCAATGTACTGTGTTCGTATGCTTTTCTTTCAGAAACAAATGCAGAAATAGCGTCATTTCGGAATCGCAGGCCTTTTGGTCCATCATGTTGATTCAGGAATCTAAAAGACCTGTTCATTTAGTCTCAGTCTCCCTCTCTTTGCCTCTACCCTTCTCGGATTTTCATTTTTTTTTTCAGATCTTTTTCTTTTGGGAAAAAAAATCTATCAAGGCTTTGCTTTCAGCATTGATATTGGAAGTTCATTCCAGGCTTCAACTCATATGTCATGTAAATTTTCACGAGCCTCCACATTTGTTCTCAGGGTGATTTGTTTTCAAAATAGATATTCCTAATATACCTGTTCAGAGATGTTATGACACACTTGAACCCCAAACCTCCTGCCTCAGAGGTAGGGACACTACCACTGCACCACCAGAGCCCCTTGTGTTTTTTTTTTAAAATTCATGCACCTGAGAACTCAAGCGTCCACAACATTGACTCACCAATCAATGGGAATCATTTTTGTTAACGTACCAGTTCAAAATGCTGAATACTTTAACATACGTTCCCCCCCCAATCACCAGCTTGATGCTCACGAAGAGAACCTCAACTTATCCAGCCTGCTTTCTCAAGTAGCCTCTTGTTCACAAGGTCGTCTTTGTGAATCTCTTCTGTACCCTTAATGCAGCCTTGACATTTAATTGCAGCTTGAACCATTTGAAGCATGTTTCCTCAGTATCCCGCGCGTAATAGCGAGTTCTTGGGGTTTGCTCCAAAAACTTGTGTAAGCTGAAATCCTTCTGTTTTCTCTCTGCAGTCCACCAAGAGACCTGGATTCAAAGGCTTGTATTGCTATTGGTGAAAAGGTAAGATCCATTCTGATTACTCCCCTTAATGATTCCGTCACTTCGGAATACAGCATGTGGAAAGAATGTGACATAAAACCATTATTTTGAGATGTGGTTTTGTAGCCACGTTTTACGTCTCAAGTTTTGTAACATCCTTTTTGTGGTGATGTGCTTAAAAACAAATCTTAGGCAGTGACAAATACTTAGAAAGGTACAAAGTGAATGAACTGTCCTTTTTACGTTGAATAATGGAAATTTTAATCTGGAAGCTCCCTGTGGGAACATTCCATGACTTAATACAGAGGTGCCCAACCTTTTGGCACAGATTGGGGGTGTGGGCACATTTCAGTCTTTCTCTTCCTTGGGGGCCTGGTGAGCAAATTTCTCTAAGGGTCACCTTAACAGTTACAATGAGTAGAAATCATTTTAAAGGGGTGATTAATAGAAATGGCTGTTAAAATATGCCAAGCAGCAAGGCTGAATAATAAAGCCTTTTTGGTTAAGAGGCAGAGCTGGAGAGAGAAAAAGATCAGGCTCAATTCCTGATCGGAGGAATGGAGTGGTGACAGGGGCTGCGCTGAGGAACTAGGTTTAACTAAAGCTGATCTTGGGTCCCCTCAGGCTGAACACTGTCTGAGCTGGTGGAATTAATGTGAAAGTGAGGGTTAGATGTGAATTGACTTTCACCCTGGAGTGTCTTTCTGTCACAGCTTGTGTTCTGTCTCTTCCCTTTTTCCAGTCTGTACACTCTCAGCTCTTTCACTCTCATTTCTGTCTCTATTTCACTCCTTTCGCCTCTCTGATCCTCTCCCCCCACTCTGTCTGAACCCCCTCCTCCTCCTCTGTCTTACCTCTGTCACTGTCCTGTCTTATTCTACCTCCTTTCATTAAGAAAAAATCCCATGGGGCTTTGCACTTCAGCAGTTTGTACCAACAAACATTTCGTGGTGAAATGAATATTTTTTGTGATTTGGTTAAAGGCGATTTCTGTTTCAGAAATGAAAGGGAAGTAAAATTAGAAGGAGCAGTCCCAGTGTTCACTGTCACAGCCCGTCTTGCAGTTTCCTTCCACCAGCTGAAGCCCATTGCTTTCTCCCCATTTCCAACATCTTCCCCTTGTACTTAGTTATATTTCAAACTCTGGTTTCAAATAACACATGAATAAAATTTAAGAAAATCAATATACTTTCACTTAACATCATTTATCTCCTGGTCTATGATCCTTCTCATGTAAGGCTGAGCAATGATTAATTATGGGAACTCTATGAATGAGCTGTAAATTTCTAAAGTTGACATCAAGCTGTACAGCATGCTCTGGTTCAGAGGTTTTTGCCCCTAGGTTAAGTTGTAAGCTGTGTGCTTGTTGTTCACTCAGATCAGAGACGTGTATGACAAAGTGTTATTTTTAAGATTAGTTTATTTCTCACAATGACAAAATAACATGGAATTTTACAATACCCCTGCCTGTTCGGTCTAAAAGGTATTTATGCTGCATGCAAGTCTCCTCCCAACGTCATCTCGTTGGTGGACTTGCTTAGTTAACTGGGCACTGCTGATTTTTGATATCGTAGTCCTCTGTCCTTGAATTGACAGAATTGTTGAGAATAAAGCCCTTAAATGTCTGCATAATTGTCTGAGCATGCGGGCCTGTTGCCTATTTTCAGATAGGAATTGATTGGAAGGGCTTTTGCAGCACAGTGGTAGAGTCTGTACCTTTTGAGACAGGAGGCCCGAGTTCAAGTACCCCCCTGGTCCAGAAGTGTGTCATAACATCTCTGAACAGGTTCACTAGAAAATATCTAGGAATTGATTGGATGAACAACAGAAGCTATAAAAGCCAGAGGTAGTAGGAACTGCAGATGCTGGAGAACCTGAGATAACAAGGAGTAGAGCTGGATGAACACAGCAGGCCAAGCAGCATCAGAGGAGCAGGAAGGCTGACATTTCGGGCCTAGACCCTTCTTCTGAAGAAGGGCCAGAAGGTTGAAGTCCCACTTGTTGCAGATGTCTCCGGCCTCACGATTGTGCTGATGTCACTATTTTCACAGAGGAATCCTTAAAAATTGAGGAAAAGCTTGAAAGACACAAACTAAAACATGTGCAATGTAAAACTGTGTGGTGTCACAGTGTTAGTGTCATTTTAAATGCACAATGTTAGATGTACAGCAGGTCCACACGTTCTACAGGCTGAAGCTCCAGGTGGTTGGGTGGCTGACATAACCTGGGTCTTAGATGCAGCAGCTTCACAACACTGTTATTGCCTGGGGTGAAGGAATCTTTATTACGTTCGCCTAAGTGAGAAAAGGTGTGCCTTCTATTTCCTGTTGAAGGTAGAGTTGGTTTTTGAGAGGCCTGAGCTTGGCCATTCCTGAACAGAACTTACTCCTTGTTAATCTTTTGCTTACGTTTCCTCAATACTTTCTCTTTGATTACTACAAAATCTTCAGGGTACATCCATCCCTCTGTAAATACTTTTAAAGGAACAAAGCTCAGCTCATCTCCACCTCCCTAACCTGTCCTTCCTCTCACCTATCCCCTCCTCCCACCTCAAGCCCCACCCCCATCTCCTATCTATTAACATCATCCCGCCCCCTTGACCTGTCCATCCTCCGTGGGCTGACCTATCTCCTCCCTACCTCCCCACCTACACTCACCTTTACTGGCTCCATCCCCCCCTCTTCGACTTATCTGCCTCCTCTCTACCTATCCTCTCCTCTATCCATCCTCTATCCGCCTCCCCCCTCTCTCCCTATTTATTTCAGAACCCTCTTCGCCTCCCCCATTTCTGATGAAGGGTCTAGGCCCGAAACGTCAAGTTTTCCTGCTCTTATGATGCTACTTGGCCTGCTGTGTTCATCCAGCTCCACACCTTGTTATCTCGCAAATTATCTGACTCCTCGTGCAGGTATATTTGTTGCTGTCCCAGCTTTCGCCACATGAGGGCAATGCAGCGCCACTTGATAGTCCCAGTGTAAAATGCAACTGTTCAGGACAGCGAGGAATGGGCACCATTTCATTCATTTTCTACTGCTTTTCAGAAGCATTTCTCTGTTGGTTCAGTCGACACTATTTACCGTCCATTTTAAAATTAAATTTGCATGTTAAAACTAAACACACATGATGGTTTACATTAAGGAATATATTGGGTGTGTTTCACACCAGTGACAGAAAAACGGAACCCACTGAGGTAATGGGTAGAATAATCCCTCACATGGGGGCAATGTTACAGGCATGAACCAGGGCCTTCAGATTACATATCCAAAAACATTTAAATACAGGTTGAGGTTTGGAACTTTTTTTTGGTAATTAACTGTTGATGCCAGATTAATGCACTGTTCACGTGTGAAGTGCAATGACTGTTACTGCAGTGTGTGTGATGATCTGCTGTAATGTTCCACCTTCAGTCTTTGGGGAAGGCCTCTAGGGGGCAGTAGCAGTATATGAATACAAAGGCAGTTAAGCGATCCAGTCTCTCAATCTGAAAGGTGTCTTCCTCATCACTTTAGCAGTGATCCTTAAAGTATATTTTAATTACAGGTATGTGGTACTTAGGAAGCTGTTCCTGAAGTTGAGTGTTGGAATTATTTTAATTATAAATAGATTGAATAAAAGAATGGGAATATAACATTTGCGTTTAGGCAATGAATTCAGGTAGAGGTGACAGTAAGACAAATGAAGAGCCAGAGGAGAAGCCTCTGGAAGATGTTTTTGCCTCTGGCCCCATTTCAAACAAGTAAACAAGCCACACATTACTGTCTGAAACCCTTGCTGGAAACGGAGGGAATCAACATGTGATTGGGTTACTGACACTGAGTGAGACCTCGATGGAACCCTCTGTGAATATGTGCCATGGAGATGAGCTCAAGGTGTGGAAAGTTGAGCTGTATGACACTGATTTTGAAGATGGAGTCATCTGCCACATTCACTTGTGGAAGCCTGGGGTTCTATCCATTGTGTCTCTGGAAATCTTTCCTCGCAGCTTTCTAACCTTCAGCTCAGCCAGGAAGATTTGACTAACACTCTCACATGGATAATGTATTGGTGTGTAGAGAAAGATCTTTTGAGAGATCTCTCAACAACCAGAGAGAAATCTGGTTGTTGGTTACATCTGTCTGTTGTTGATTATCCAACCTCCTGTGGGGAGGTGAACGAAATAGTGTCCTTGATGTTCCAGTGAACCTTGTCATAAAAACAACGACACGCCTTCTGTTGCAGAAAAGAGACACTCCGAATACTTCAGCCCTATAGCGTTGGGGCTTCTGTAAGTCACATAGTGTTTTGTTTTAGTTTGTTCTGGTCTTCTCAGCTCTGCTGATGTTATCAGACAGAGAAAGGAGAACATGAGTGAAACCATTTAGAAAGAAAATTACCCACAAGAAAGAGATGGAACTAGCTCATTACTTTTCTTTATAAAAGCAAAATGCTGTGAAATTTTCTTTGAAACCCTGTCAGGCTGGTCTGAGGTTGGTACCCAGGTCAGTACGATCTCAGCCGTTGACCACCTCCGCTCTGCCAGGGTAAGTGCCATGACCTTCCTTTGCTGCCCCACACTGGCTCCATCTCTGCTACTGCGCCCACCACCCACCAAGGCTCACCATCTACCACGCTCATTATCGCCTGCAAGATGTGCCCTCACTCACAGTCACCCACCATTCCTCCCCGCCCCCCCCCAATAACCCTGCATTGCTTATTCACTTGGACCGACACCTAACTCCACTCCCACCACCTACACTGGCACTAACAGCTGATCCAACCACTTTCACCTCACTTGATCCCATTCTGGGAGAAAACAGACCACAAGTGGGGGCAGAGGGAGAGCCGCTGACATTCTGGGCTGCCTGACATTCAGCTGCTCATCCCAGTTGATGAGACTGTCCTGATGCTGACTGCCCCAAGTAGTTGAATGACCATGTCCCTATCTTCTGGTCTGATATTGGAGGCTGCCCCTGACTAATTTGCTGAGGTCCCTGACTGGTGGCTGCCTTCCTGAACTTTGCTGAGGACTTTGGTTGAGCCATGCAACAACGCATGCAGTGTGCTCACAGTGTACGCTGTTGGCACATGGTGTGGGATTGAGGCAGGAATGTACCATAGAGCGACATATCGAATCTGTTGACTGATACCCACTGCCAAGCGTGACAAGCAGTCTGTCTGTCCTGGGCAATACGGTAGTACTGTCATCCTTTAGCGGCTCAGGGGGCAAAGTGCCAAAAGGCACACAAGATGGTGTTGTTGTGAGCACTGAGGTAGGTGTGAAGTGAGGGACCACTGAGACAGTGATTGAACAGCCCAGAGGTGCAGCCTGGGAGCCAGCTGCTTGTCCAAACTGCATAGTGTTCTTGCAGCACCATTCTAATGAGAGGTGCCGGTGCACTGCAAGATACAGCATTGAATTGCAGAAGTGTATTCCAAGTGGATCACAGACGTGCCATGGTGGCATGCAGAGACTGGTAGGTATCAGATGCCAAGGTCTGTGGAATTGGGACGTGAGCGACTATGCCCTGGAGCATGCCCTGAAACATTGGCAGTCTGGGGGAGCGGGCAGCAAATTGGAGGTACTGGGTACCCACTGTGACTTTCACATCAGGAATTCTCATTCAGTTAAAACACCAAATGAACCCTTGGTTTAAACCACCACCAGTCGTCTCTCCCTCATGAGAGAGAAGCCCTATGGTCCAGTTGGAATGTGGTGGTTTTACATTTACCCCTGTCCTTTAAACAGCGATTGGGGGGGGGGGTCACCACCTTCATGTTGCTATGATACATCATCGTCTGTGAATTCACAGGTGGTAATTCTGTCTGCTTGAATAACGAGCTGGTTGTTGAATAACATGTTATTTGTTGACAATGAAGTTTTCTCATCTATAGGGTACGCTGTTTATTCTGCCTGCTCTGTTTGGTTTAATCTGACAGTTAAACCCTTGTCTTTGCTTTTACAGAATTTCGAAGTGAAAGCCGATGACCTGGAACCGTTATCGGAGCTGGGCCGTGGTGCGTATGGGGTTGTGGAGAAGATGCGACACACACCCAGTGGTACGCTAATGGCTGTCAAGGTAAAGCCAGCTCTCTGAATGAATCAATGATTCACCGAAGGGAACAGATGGGGCTCTGGCAACTTTTGACTAGTGTGTAATAGTCTAATCTCTGTCATGAGCTCCAGCAACGATGAAGCAATTTTCATTTGTCCTCTGTCTTCCATGGAGGACGACCACAGTCTGTGCCACTCGCTGTGTACCAGGTTCTTGAGGTATGGAGACCCGGAGTGTAAATGTAACCTCATGGGTAGGGGCCCACGTGAGACCGAGAACATTCCCCAGAGTCATGGTCCAGGTAGAATATTAAAGAACACGAGAAGTTGGAGAGATGGATTGCCTCCTAGTGGCTGAAACTTTAATGGAAAAAATAGTCCTAAGAACAATAACAGGGAGGAAAAGACCAGCTGGTCCATCACTTTCCATTCAACTTGATGTTGTCCCACTACTTACTTAAACTGAAAAATTTAATACTGAAGACAGATTAAGATGCAGGTGGATAAGTGAACAGGTTACAATGGAATACATAGTGCCTTCTCAATGGGGGGGAAAGAGTTGGTTTGTTTAAGCAAGACAACCAAAGAGAAACTGAGTCATCACTTTTGCACAATATTGTTTGCTTTGTGCATCGTTTTCACCTGATTCAGTAAATGATCCTTTGTGCTCATTGACCGTTTTAAACATAATTATTAGCATATATGTTTGCTCATACATATACATTGTATAGGATGTGGAGACAATTGGTGTGGCTACACTAGGTGCCATTGGACTCTAATTCGTTCTCTCGAATAGAAAATCAGCTTCCATATCTCATTTTTGTTTATCAGCTCACGCTTCATTCCAGAGATTTTTTTTCGCCCTTTTCCGTTTCTCTGTATCCTTTCGTAAAATGTTATTGCTTTTAGTTGCAATCACAAGACCAATTTTTCACATTCCATTCCTCAATTTTGTCTTACAAGAGGCAGCTCATAAAGTGTTATTTATAGAAGGCGAAGGTAATTCAATAAGTGATTGGTTTACTACAAATGAAGGGAGACTGGAGACGGCATTTCTAATTTAAGACAGCTGGTCTGAGTGGAAATTATGCAAGTTATGCAGTGACTTGGTAGTTTTTCTGATGTCCTTTACTTTGGTCCAGCATTAACCCTACAACATACATGTTGGAATGGGCTGTTTTGATTATGCTTTTTATCTGTACAAATGTATGTTTAACCTGGAGTAAGCTTACCTTTACTTGACTCACACACAATGGCCTTTTGATCACCTACTTCTTGAATATTAATTTAACTGTCTGCCCAGTCCATCATTTAGTTAGTATGTGGGGAAAGAGGCGCAGGTGTTATCGTGAATTTTGATTTGCCGTGTGTGTCAATGCTTGATGTATTTGATCCAACAAGGCCTCTAATTGAAAATGTTCAGTGTTGAGTTTGAATCCCTCTGTGTGGCTTTGCCCCTGTATATCTCTGGAACTGCCTTCTGGTCTATAAATGTTCCATAACGCTGCCTTTCTCCTCCGCTTAGCTTCTGGGATATCACTCATTTAATTTGTCTCCATCATCGGCGAGTATGACTTCCATCTGCTGAGCCTCCAAGCCTTTTAAATCCAACACCTTCCCCCAACAAAAAACCTTTCTGTCTCCCTTTCCTCCTTTTTGAGGTGCTCCTTAAAATACTGCCTCTTTGACCAAGCTTTTTACCAGACAGTGGCTTGCCTCCTCCTTTATTCTGGTGTGTTATTTGTGTTATTCCTCCAGCACCATGCAATACATTACTGTCCAACCCCAGCAAGCACTAGCTGACTAATCCTGTGAGAATTGCTGGCGTTCTTTCTTCAACAGGTTTTCTTCGACCTGATTTACTTTTATCCTAATATTGTGAAATGGAAGCCAGCAACTCCCTCCCTAATGGAACTGTGAGTGATATTACCCGCTAAGAGTTATAGCGTCATAGAGATATACAGCACAGAAACAAACTCTTCAGTTTAACAGATATCTGAAATAAATCTAGTCCCATTTGCCAGTGTTTGGCCCATACCTCTCTAAACCCTTCTTATTCGTATACCCATAGATGCCGACCTCCATCACCTCTTCTGGCAGCTCATTCCATACACACACCACCCTGTATGTGAAATGTTGCCCCTTAAGTCCCTTTCAAATCTTGCCCCTCTCACCTTTAAACCTGTGCCTTCTAGTCTTGGACTCCCCTACCCCGGTGAAAAGTCCTTATCTATTTACCCTACCCATGTCCCTCATGATTTTATAAACCTCTATGAGATCACCCCTCAGCTTCCAACGCTCTGGGGAAAATAGCCCCAGTCTATTTGGACTCTCCCTATAGCTCAAAGATTCTTGGAAATCTTTTCTGAACCCACTCAAGTTTCACAACATCCTATAGCAGGGAGAGCAGAATTGCACACAGTATTCCAAAAGTGGCCTAACCAATCTCCGGTACAGTTGCATCATGCCCTCCCAACTCCTATACTCAATGCGCTGACCAATAAAGACAGGCATACCAAACGCCTTCTTCACTATCCTGTCCACCTGGGATTCTACTTTTAACAAACTATGAGCCTGGACTCCTTGGTCTCTGTTCAGCAACACTCCCCAGGAACTTACCGTTATGTGTATGAGTCCTTCCCTGATTTGCCTTTCCAAAATACAGCACCTCACATTTATCTAAATTAAACTCCATCTGCCATTCCTCAGCCCATTGGCCCAATTTGATCAAGATCCTGTTGTACTCTGAGGTAACCTTCCTCGCTGTCCACTACATCTCCAGTTTTGATGTCATCAGCAAACTTACTAACCATACCTCCTATGTTCAAATCCAAATTGTTTTATGTAAATGATGAAAAGCAGTTGTCCCGCCATTGATCTGTTGGTTTGCTGACTCATTTCTGCCCTCAGGCTATTTTTCTGGAGGAGGTATTCCTAGAATCAAAGAATTGTTATGGTGTAGAAGGAGGCCATTTGGGCCATTATACTATACTTCAAACGAGCATCAGTACCTGGTGCCTATCTCCTGCTTTTCACCAGGCCCTGCATAGTACTTTTATCCAAATAATCACACAGCACTTCCACCACAGTTCCAAACAGTGCATTCCATTCTCTAATTACTTGCTGGGTGAATTTTTTTTTTCTCACTGCAAACTTGCTTCTTCTGCTCATCTTTAAATCTGCCTCCTTCTTCCTGTTTCTTTTACAAGTGGCAACAGTTTCTCCATAGAATCCCTACAGTGTGGAAACAGGCTCTTCGGCCCAACAAGTCCACACTGACCCACAGAGCATCCCACCCAGACCCATCCCTCTGTAACCCACCTAATCTACACATCCCTGAACACTACGGGCAATTTAGCATGGCCAATCCACCTAGCCTACGCATCTTAAATTGTGGGAGGAAACCGGAGCACCTGGAGGAAGCTCACACAGACACGGGGAGAATGTGCAAACTCCACACAGCCAGTCGCCTGAGGGTGGAAATGAACCCGTGTCCCTGGCGCTGTGAGGCAGCATAGCTAACTGCTGAGCCACCATGCTGCCCCAAAGTTTCTCCCAGTTCACTCCATCCAGTCCAGTTATGATTTTGAAAACCTCAATCAAATCTCCTCCCAGCCGCCTTCTCTCCATGGAGAACAGTCCCCAGTTTTTTCAATCTATCCTCATAACTGGAGTTTCTCACTGGCTTGAGACAAAATGAGGTTAGCTGCCCCTAAAGCAACATGTAGTCTATTTGGCTGGTAAAGGTCTATAGCCAGAAGTTGGAGGAGCTGTTGGGCAAAGTATAGACATTCCCCGATGGCTTGCCTTCAGCTGAGGGTTACTTTTATAGAGGAGATTCCTCTCCAAATTTTGGCCTAGCAACTGAAACCGTTTTATATTTTAAAGTTAGTCGAAGTGGGAGAGAGGACAACTCCAAATGAGGTGCCATCTTTTTTACCCAGCTGGCAGCCAGTTGCCCCTGGTCTCCAGTTGGCCACCAGTTTTGAGAGTATGCTTGCCATCCTGTTCGTGCCCTCTGGCAGCCAAATCGGGGAAATACAGATAACAGCCGGGTCACTGTCCCTCAACACTGTGTGGGCTTCTGACCCTCATTTGACCCTGATGATGGATTCCTGATAGTCACAGGACAAATGCCCATGAGGTTTCACGTCTGCAAAAGGGCACGGTCAGTGATTATAATTTTAATGTTTGAATGCTCTGAATTTAAATTCCAAGTTAGAAACGAATGCTTGTCCTTCAGGATATCGTTCTTTAATAATGACAACACTGATGGGTTCTACCTTGGGCCTTTAAGATTTCTATATTGTGGTAAATTGTTGTTAATCATTCACAGAATTAGGGGAATACATTACACGACGTCTGTAAAGCCTTAAACTCAAAGGCTTTTGTTGAAGTGAGGAGACAAATGGCTGATGCTGCAGGCAAAGTATGCACATTTTCTGTGAAGTCTCGGGTTAATTTTATTCAGATGTACAAACAACTTCAGTCCTGGTATGTGTGAAAATAAATGGGGAGAAGATCTCGTGTTGGCTGCTTCTAATGAAACCTGAAGGTTTCCAAACCCTCTGTTCTAATCTTGCTCCACTCCACTGTTGTGGTCATAGTCTCAAAAATCAAGTGTACTGCCAGGGATTTCTGCTTTCAGCCTTATGTCCAGGACCAAATCTCGGCATTTGCACCAGCTACATTTACTGTGCATTCCTCTGTCAAATTTTATTGGTCACTGTCCTAGTCATGAGGCCACATTAACTGAATTTCGTAAGTAACCAGCATACTCAAAGCCAATTTGTAAAAGGCAAAGCAAATCAAATATGGAGAACTTTCTTATGAAGACACAGGCAAGCTTGAAGAATGAATTGTTGATGCTTTGCAGAAATAATGTCATTTGTAACACATTAAAGCTGGTGGTTTTTAACTGTTTGATACAACTTGCCATTTGTAGCCTTGATCTTGTTCCTTTAAACTGATACCTCAGAGGATGTCAATCCATGTTCTGCAGTGTTCTGATGTTCTTTAGTGTTTTAAAAATATTTAATTTCAGTTTAACCATTCTGTTCTACCAACACACTCTGTGCTTTCAACGAAAGACAGATTTGCATAGTGCTTTTTGTGCAGCTCACAAATGTCTTCAAAGTTTTCCACACAAATTACTTCAGAAACCTTTTACAGTGGCTGTTACATTTAATGGTAGAGTCATACAGAATGGAAACAGACCCTTCGGTCCAACTCATCCGTGCCGACCAAGTTTCCCAAACTAAACTAGTTCCATTTGCCTGCGTTTGGCCCATATCCCTGTAAACCTGTCCTATTCGTGCACCTGTCCAAATGCCTTTTAAATGTTGTAACATTTATAACATATGCATCTTCCTCATATATGGGGGAGGCGATGGCCTAGTGGTATTACCACTGGACTGTTAATCCAGACCCAGATAATGTTCTGGGGACCTGGGTTTGAATCCTGCCATGACAGATGGTGGAATTTGAATTCGATAAATATCTGGAATTAAGAATCTAACGATGACTGTGAATCCATTGTTGATTGTCGGGCAAAATCAGTCTGGTTCACTAATCTCCTTTAGGGGAGGAATATGGCCTACATGTGACTCCAGACCCACAGCAATGTGGTTGACTCTTAACTACACTCTGAGCAATTAGGGATGGGCCAGCGATGCCCATCATCCTGTGAATGAATAAAAAAAAACTTCCTCTGGCAGTTCATTCCACATACAAACTACCCTCTGTGTAAAAAAGTTGCCCCTTAGGTCCTTTTTAAATCTTTCTCCTCCCACCTTAAAAATGTGGCCCCTTGTTTTGAACTCCTCCACCCTAGGGAAAAGATCTTTGCCATTCACCTTATCTATGCCCCTTTTGATTTTACATGGTGAGGTGAATCAATATTTATTTGCGTGTTGGAGGGTGGGAGTGACATGAAGGGCGTTGAATTGGAAAAAGTGGAAGGAAAGGATTTCCTTAAAAATAACTCTCAAAACCCCCCAGAAGTCAACACATGAGAAGCTCTCACATAGAATAGAAATTGCAGAATACTTTTCTGTCAATTTAGTTCATAATTGGATTTGTTTGAGAGACACTCCAGTTTCCTTATCAGAGTTAGTAAGAGGCATTGTTCAATTATTGTAACAGGAGTTCGGTGGTTTGACATTGGAACGGTGACCTCTGCTGTGGGCACTGGCTTTTCCACAGGCCAGTGCCGATCTGTCATCTTGGCATTTCATAGAATGGATGCATCATAGAACCCCTACAGTGTGGAAACGGCCCAACAGGTCCATACCACCCCTCAAAACAACATTCCACCTAGACCCATCCCCCTACCCTTTCCCTGTAATCCTGCATTTCCCATGTCCAATCCACCAAACTCACACATCCCTAGACACTACGGTCAATTTAGCATGGCCAATCCACCTAACCTGCTCATCTTTGGACTGTGGGAGGAAACCGGAGCACCCGGAGG
This sequence comes from Ginglymostoma cirratum, assembly GCA_024137785.1. Lineage (NCBI taxonomy): Eukaryota > Metazoa > Chordata > Chondrichthyes > Orectolobiformes > Ginglymostomatidae > Ginglymostoma > Ginglymostoma cirratum. The sequence continues at coordinate 11,083,160 of JAHRHZ010000082.1, read as the reverse complement.
GTACCCACTCAAACACGGGGACAGTGTGCAAACTGGGACTAGTTTAGTTTGGGATTATGTTCAGCATGGACTAGTTGGACCAAAGGGTCTGTTTCCATGTTGTATAACTCTGACTCAATGGCAGCATATTTCCACACTGACAGTCACCCGAGGGTGGAATCGAACCTGGGTCGCTGGCGCTGTGAGACTGTAGTGCTGCCTTTCTTCCAGAATGAAGATTTCAGGAAGCTTACAATGGAGTGCAGATCTGCTGCTAGGAAGGCCTACCCATGACTGGCAGCTTCTCCCCACTTGGCTGCCGGTGACTGCTGGGGACAATCAATCCATCCTTTGCCTTTTCTGTTTTATGCTTCACTCAGACTCCAAGATGCCTGCTGCACTCTCTTTGTAACATCTCCAGGCAGCGGGTTATATGGTTTGCACTGGCACACTGGCGATGGTTGACGTGGCGCCCAGAGAGGTGCTTCTTTAGGGAGTGTATGGAAATGTTTACATCCCTCCCACATTCTGTTTGCCAGTGATCAAAACTCTCCATATAACACAGCCTTGGCCAGTTGATGGTCATCTGCATGGGCAGTGTGATCTGCCCAATGTAGTTGGCTTTGCAGGAGGATGGCCTTTATTCTGAAGATGCTGGGTATTTCCGCAATGTCAGTGTTTGTGATACAGTCCCATGAGTGGAGGCTGAGGATGCTGCAGAGGCAACTCTGAGGCAGACACTCAGGGAGGTGTACACGGCCCATGGTTTAGTGCCATGTGGAGGGTGGTGAGGACTGCAGCTTTGCTCTTTGAGCTTGGTTTGTGCTCTGAGGCTGCACTCGTTCCACACTCATTACAGACTCCACCAAATGCACTATTGCATTTGCTTTTGAAAACCACTTCTTGTCAATGGTGGCATTAAACGAGATGACACTCCCTAAGAAAGGAAACAGCTTGACAGCGTTCAGCGTGGCTTCTCCAGGTGACAGTGTTTGATGTTTAAATTCTTCTGGGAATGCAGGCTGATGAAGGACTTTGGTTTTCTTTAAACTGATTTTTTAATCCAAAGAGTTGTGCTACTCCTGGAAAAATGTATTGTGACACGTGGCAGGTCTGACTGACTGTGGGTCAGTTGTTCACTGCAGAGTAGTTGATGGGTGAATGTTTTTCCTGTGTCTTGTGTGAGCTTGAGGATGCCTGAGCTGACCCCAGGTTAGGCTGAGCCCAACTATTAAACACTTCTTTCCACAGCAGACCACGTATGTCAGTAAACTTCGCCCTTGGTTTTGCACAGTAGAATCCGGGTTCATAATTGGATGGTTCCATGGCTTTTGATGTGAAATGTTAACTGTGAATCTGTCATTTAATCAAATCTTCAAATGATGCAGTGTAAAAGGATACTGATCATGCCTGTGCTAGGACATTGAAGGATGTAATGACTTGTCCCATTCCTCTGCTTTTCTACCCAGCCCTAAATTTGAGGCTTCATTGCAATTGTCTGGTTGGATCAGACTTGCTGCCTATGAGAGACTTTAGGCTGGTGTACAGGGTACAGCTCACTACTGTAAACATGTATATGAAAGAAGGACTTGAATTGTTTTTGTGTAGATTGTGTGACTGGGGTGAAGCTATCCAGTTAAAGTCAATGTCGGCGTTCAGTGGAGAAGTTGTGTTCATCAACTGTCTGAGACACTGTGCAATGCTGTGATTGATTGACATTAGCTGATAGCATTTTCTGACTTACTGCCATGCCACCCCAAAATTAACAATCCTGATCTATTCCCTCCAATTTGTAATGCCCTAATGTCGTATCTCTTTCAGAGGATCCGTGCCACGGTGAACAGTCAAGAGCAGAAGCGGTTGCTGATGGACCTTGATATTTCCATGCGTACAGTAGACTGTCCCTTCACTGTTACCTTCTATGGAGCACTTTTTCGTGAGGTAATTCTCTTGGCCTTGTGTTATTTGTATTTTACTTTGTCTTGGGATATGGGCATTGCTGGCAACCAGCAATTATTACCTGAATCTGATTCAACTGAATGGCTTGCTAGACCATTTCCGAGGGTCATTAAGACTCCCATTTGCTGTGGGTCTGGAGTCACGTGGAAGCTGGACCAGATAAAGTCAGTAGATTTCCTTTCCTAAATCTCTCACACAAACCATTTGGGTGTTTACAACAATCAATAGTGGTTGTCATAGCCACCATTACTGAGACAAGCTGTATCATTCCAGATTTATTCCATCATTCCGTGGCATTTGAACTCACATCACTAGAGCAGTAACTTGGCCCTCTGGTTTGCTGCATCACCAGGGGTTCGGGTGTTGGTGAGAGACGTTCCAGTTTTACAAATGCCTCAGCTAAAACTTCTCATTTACACAATATTTCCACTGAAATATAAAGTTTGCAACTGAATGTTATTGCTAACTCTTAAATAAATCTGATAATTGCAACAGAAACACTTATATTGAAGTCATGGATGAAACTTGAATTCCAGTTGCTGTATTGAGTATTGAGAAAGCCACAAAACTTGAGCCTGTTTCAATAGCAATCCATCTCTCTCCATCTATTTAAATGGCACGAGATATTTATTTTGCAACACTAAATATTCTAACTCTTCTCAGTTCCAACATCTCCTGAGTCTTAAGCTTCTCGTTTCATTTATAATTGTTTGGTTCTTGAGTTAGAATCGGAGACAGCAGTTTTAATATTTCTCTGTGTCATAGAAATCGTAGAAAATTGCAGTACTGATGGACGCCATTCTGCTCTAATTTCTGTACTGGTTCTTTGGAAGAGCAGTTTTGCTTAGCCGCGTATCCATTGTCTATGTGTCTGCCCTGGGGGCTTTTAGGATGAACTGTTGGATCATGTCCGTTGTTGGTCCCCAACTTGGTAGCCGTGTTTGTTGGTGTAATCTGACAGCACATTATTGCTTATATCACATTAGTTACATACTCCCTCGGAATTTTTTTTGTTATTTTGGAACTGTTGTCATGTGCTTAAAAACCCAAGTCAAGTGATTCCTTGTTAATTTTCAGGCAGACTGAAACTGCATGCCCCATCATTGATCATGTTATTGTTAGGGCCCTGTTTTAGTCATGTATTGTACTTGCCTTCAAACAGCAGGTTTGGTTATATCTTGATATCTTTCCATAAGCCTGGAATTCCTTCCCTTAATCTCATTGACTGTCTGCCTTTCTTTCTTCCTTTGAGACACTCCTTCAAATCTAACTCCTTGATTAACTGTGTGTTGGGGTCTAACTATGCTTCGTAACTCCTCCTGAGACTACATGAAGACTTTTCTTCCCCATAGGATGGCTGACTTTATAGTTGGTTGGTGTAAAGGAGACCTGCTGAACTGGGAGTGATGTTATACTGTGGCCAAGCAACCTGTAGGAATGAAGTGGAACAGAAATTCTGTAGCCAAATTTTCATTCTCTATCTTACAAAGGTAGGGTCTTACAAAGCCAAGTTTCAGCTGCAAAGCAAGGTAGAACAGTTAAAGCTTGAAAAAGTCAAGCTTCTACTTAAGATCTAATTAGTGGTTAACTCCAATCTCACAGACGCCAACATTTATTGACAATATTGTTTATTTTAGTTCCTTTAGTTTGCTGCAATGTTAATGTGGAACTATTGAGGCATATTTCTTTCCCTTGCAGGGAGATGTGTGGATTTGCATGGAGCTAATGGACACTTCGTTGGACAAATTCTACAAACAAGTGATAGACAAAGGAATGACTATCCCTGAAGATATCTTAGGAAAGATTGCAGTTTCTGTGAGTTAATTTTTACTATTGCTAGCTTTGTCTGTGCCATCTTCCATTCGCACCCACAGATAAATTTCAGTAACTGTTAGGTGTATATCGAAATGTTTAGTTTATGCAAACTAAGGAGTGAACCATTGATAAATCAGCTCTCATTGAGTAAGTACGTCATGTCTTTTTGAACCCTCTGCGTCTTGAAATTTAAATCTGAGGCAATGTGGCATTTTCTGCACCAATATAAATCAAGTAAAATTGACCATAATTTTATTTTTCCACCCAGCTTCATCTTTGCCATAAGTTACTTCTGTCTGCAAACTGAATTTAAGCAGCAGTATCCCACAGTTTGAAAGATAAATGATGCTCTTGTATCAGTCTTGTAGCTGACTTGTCCTGGGCTTGTTTTGCAGATTGTGAAGGCTTTGGAACATCTTCATAGCAAGCTGTCTGTGATACACAGGGGTATGTGCCAAATAATAATCTTTTTAATTACTGCACTGCTCTGAACAGCCTGCCTGAGTAAGTAACAGGACAAGAATAAAATGCTGTAGTTTAATAAAATTGGGCCCAGTTTAAACCTTGTGGATGTGGAGTTAAAAGGTTTGGTGTGATTGTTATCATCGCAGTAACAGTCTTGCTTTACTCCCTTTGAGAGAGCTGGGTACTAATTTTGGCTCTTTCCAAATAATGATGTAACAGTTTTGTTCTATTCCCTTTTTATCGCATGGCTGTCCAGTCCAGTCTTTTGTGCTATATCATTAAAGTATCTTGTGTTAAAGTTCCTTCAGTGAAGATTAAAACAAATATTGTAAATAATTCACATCCTGCCCATCCCCAACCTGCTCATTCCTCACCTTCAGATATTTAGAAAATGTGGAAAGGTATACAGCACAGAAGGAGGACATTCTGCTCATCATTGTCTGCGTTAGCCATTAAATGAGCCACGAAATCTAATCCCACTTTCTAGCTCTTGAGTTGCATATCCAAACACCTTCTTCAATGACTTGAGAGTCTCCGCCTCTACTACCTTTTCTGGCAGTAAATTCCAAATGTCTAACATCCTCTGGGTGAAAAGAATTTACTTTATCTCGCCTCTGGTCCTTCCATCACTCACTTTAAATCTATATTCTCTCCTCTGTGAAGACAGAGAGGTTCAAAAGAAGAGTCGTATCAGGCTTGAAATGTTAGCCCTGTTTCTTCCTCCACAGATGCTGCCAGATCTCTTTGGTTTCTCCACCATTTTTAGTTTTGACTTGTTCTGTTGATGGGTGAGGCCTCTCAGTCAACATCTCAAATCTGCAAAATCAACCCTCCGGCCTCGCTGTACACTAGCTTGTGATTTTTTTTTTTCCTAAACACACCAGTTTTAAATTCCGTTTTTATTGGCAAGTTGCAAGCAATTCACCTGTGAATCTTAAACTGCTGAAATATCTCTAACTCTGTGTACTGAAGACTGTGTTTGAGGTTCATAAGGGGCCATTTCTGTTGGAAACTCTTCACGTTTCTCACAGCCTGGCTCAATCTGCTTTGAACAGGCAAAGAAAGGTACTTGCATAACGGCTGTATTTTCTTTCAGATGTGAAGCCATCCAATGTCCTGATTAACGTACAAGGCCAGGTTAAGATGTGTGACTTTGGCATTAGTGGCTACCTTGTAGATTCAGTAGCTAAAACCATGGATGCAGGTTGCAAGCCATACATGGCCGTAAGTACAAGTTCTTACACTTTCCAGCCATGATGTAGAGAGCTAATCAGGGACCAGATTGCGTTAGAGCTGCAGTCCGGTGTGGATAGGCCAGTGGAGTGTTTGTTTTGGGCAGAAGGTGAACCTCAGGTTGTATATTTGATGCCAGAATTTGAAATTTTGACTACATTCTTATAAACCTAGCAACATCTCAGGTGGCTGGATTGAGATTGTCAGTTACCTTAAGAGTTTGATGGTCCCTGTGTTCATAAAATGGCTAAGCTGGAATGACCTTTTCCTGCTTTGTGCTTTTAATAATTGCCAGCATAAAGATGTTTGTTCAGATCAGAATTCTAAGTGTCAAATTGTGAGATCCAAGGGTTTGGTTTGTTTGTCCTCATTGCTGGGCGAAATGTGGGAAGTCTAGGTGGGCCACTTAGCCATTGACCAGACAGTGACGTACCATATGTATCCATTTTTGATGGCAAGAATGAGCTATTCCTCTGTAATGTAGCAGCCCTTTAGTTGCTCTGCCCAGTGATTTCCCTCCTCCCAACCCGGCCTCCCAGGACACTCCTCCGTGAAGACATCTGAACTCCCAGCCTTGAGAATTAAACCTCCTGCTACACTCGCTCACCATTGCACGTGTGACTTTTCCAAGCCCAGGTCACCGGACACCATTCCTTAACCAACCACTTAACCACAGCATGCTCTGGACGCGATCGGTCTGGGGAGGGTGAGAAAATGTCATTCCTAAGCCAGAAATGTAAAACCTGGCCGATTTGGAGCCATTACAGTACCACGGGGCAGCACGGTGTTTCAGTGGTTAACACTGCCGTCTCACAGCGCCAGAGACCTGGGGTCGATTCTACCCTCGGCCGACTGTCCGTGTGGAGTTTGCACATTCTCCCTGCGACTCCACGTGCTCTGGTTTCCTCCCACAGTTCAAAGCTGTGCAGCTTAGTGGGGATTGGTCGTGCTAAATTGCCCGTAGTGTTCAGGGAAGTGCAGGTTAGTTGGATTAGCCATCGGAAATGCAGGGTTACATGGATTGGGTTAGGGGGTGGGTCTGGTGGGATGCTCGTTGGAGGGTTGGTGTGGACTCGACGGGCTGAATGGCGTGCTTCCACACTGTAGGGATTCAATGATTCAATACAGACCCATTGGCCCATCGAGTCTATGCCAGTCATCAAACACCTATTTACTTTAATCCCATTTCCCAGCACCTGCTCATGTAAGCTATGGCATTTCAAGTGTTCATCTAAATACTACTTTAAAGGTTGCAATGGTTCTTGCATCCGCCAACCTTACAGGCAGGAAATTCCTGATAACCACAACCCTCTGGGTAAAATAAATTCACCTTTAGATTCCCTCTAAACCTCACTGCATTTAATTTAGTTTCCAAATTGCAGCTTGTGTTAGGGTCTCACACTGTGAGCTACTGTCTGAATGTCAGAATGATGACCGCTCAACATTTCAAAAGTCCATATTAGTTCATTCTCCAAGTTGCAAATATATGTAGTTCTGTGTGTTCCTGATCAATAGGAGCAGTGCCCTGCTTTCCCAGCCAGGACACCCGAGTTGAAATAGCTTTTATGACTTTGATTCCATTGCAAGAGGAGACAGACAGTCAGAGGCAAAATCATTGGTGGGATCCTGCCCCACGCTAGCTATTGTACTAACTGAAACTGACACACAAATGCATGGAAGAAATTGCCTTTAGCAGTACGTTTCACAGTTCTCAGAAGTGATTATTCCATTTTTTTAAAAGTTGTTTATGGTAGATGTTTTAAAAAGGCCTAATTTTACATCTGAATATATCACTAAAATCCTATGCAAATTCTGAACTGTACAACAATGGTGTGACAGTGGAATTTCTAGAAACCCTTTGATAGAAGGAGCATACTGAATTCCAAGAAATGACGTTAGGCTGTCCTACCATCCTTTATCTTTAATCACAGGATATAGTGTGGAGACTTGTTGTCGAACAGTTATTTCTGTCTATTGCGGTCGGGATGTTGAATGTAATTTCAGGAGGTGACTCTTCTGCTGAACTGTACAACCGTACCTCTTTCTACAGCCAGAGAGAATTAACCCGGAGGTGAATCAGAAGGGCTACAGTGTCAAGTCTGACATCTGGAGTCTGGGAATCACCATGGTAAGTGTTTACCCTGGAGATGATTCAACATCAGAACTGACATTTTGTAGTTTTTTTGGATTTTAAAAAAAGAGTGCAACTAATCACTATATCCTGTGATAATAAGTCATTGTCTGAACTCTTGTACGAATTTGCTGTCTTGCTAAGTTATTTTTAAGCTGAAGTGTACAGGCCTACAAAAAAATAGACAAACCTAAGAGCAATTCCCATCAGCTAGAGTAAAACCATTCTTGGAAACAAACGGAAACATGAGCGCTGTTTGACCTCATTGCAGTGAGCTGAAATGAGGTGTAATGACAAATACTACCGCATCCTTCTAAACTTTTTAATTTTATTTAGAGTTGCCAGTTTAAAGAACTTTGGCTTACTGTTACATTCAGATTGTTCATTTGCCCCACTAAGCTTTGACGTTGACAGGGGATTGCTGCGTGATCTTGCTTTTCTATCACTGCATTTATGGAGATCAAAGAATAGAAAGATGCAAGTGGTTTTCATTTCAGAGCTTTTTCAAAGCCTCTTTGTTTTGGCCTGTGTTGATGGAGGTAGCATTGTATTCGTAACTGGCAATGGCCATTGACCACGCACAAAAAATTGGGGTGGAATTGCCGTACTGTCACAGGTCAACACAGTCTAGGTAAATCAGGCGAATCAGCAAAAGTCCATGAATTTTCAAAATAATTACTCCAAATGAACCTTTGCTCATGTTTCTTCAATCTGTTACATCAGTGAAGATTCAAATGTGTCTAAATAACTCACACCCACTCAACTGACCACATTCCCAAATTGGATTTGCAAGATTCTGCTAATGTGCAAGTTTGAGATAATCTTTTGAATCATTTTCTTAAGCCGATAATAGTCATGTTTGGAGCCTATCAAAAAGCATAATTACGAAAATGACCAGTGTACATAAATAAAACCATTAAATGGTTCAATATGATTTTTTTAAAGTCCTTTTCAGGAGCATTGTTCATCTTTATTAAGGTTATTTATTACCAGTAATGAAACTATTTTGCATGTATTAATACCAATGCAGCATATTCCCACTCAAATAAATCAAGGATCACTTGCCTTTACTGAAAGAAAAGGACACAAACAACTGAACAGTGTAAAACATAATTATGTTGGTACCTTGAAGAGTTTCCTGTTGAGATTATGCAATTGAATTTATTGGAAACTGTAACTGAGCAATTTTATTATGCGCATTTTGAGTGTAATTTCCTGATATCAAAAATGACCCCATTGCATTTGTTTAGCTTGGAGCTGGTGATAAATAGTCAATTATTCATAATTCTGATGTTTGAGTGCTTTTATGCCGAAACTGTTAATTAACAGAATTGTGTAAACCTGAGAGAGAAAACACCCACAAAGTGATGGAGAAATTCAGCTAAAGTGTGGACAGAGAAATAGAGTTAATATTTAGACTCTGATATGCTCTAACGAAGAGTTACACTGGACTGAAAACATTAATTCTCTTTTCCTCATCACAGATGCTGCCAGACTTGCTGAGTGTCTTGCACATGTTCTGTTTTTATTTCAGATGTCCAGCATCTATAATGTTTTGCTTTTCTGTAGATCTGAGGTACTGTTTATTAAAGCAATTGTTAAAATGCACAGATGGTGTGTAATTCCTGTCTTCTACCAATGTAAAGCTCAGAGGCCTGAATCGCCTGATGAGGTGCACTCTGTCTTGGTAATGCCAATCTCCCTTGGTGGACTTGGCTGTCTGTGGACCATTGATGCAATGGCCTTCGTTCTGCAAAGGCTCACTGGATTGGGGATGGAAATATTTTGGGATTGGCTTTGAGGAGTCTGCTTCTAAAAGAAAAAGGGCCAGCCATACTTTCTGTTGGACATCTATTTGTTTCTAAGCTGAAATCTGAAAGAGTTTGCATTTGTAGAGAAAATAGTGTTTGAAACCCCTGCACTGGAGAAATCAGCAGACCCAGCTCTTTGCCTTTCCTTAAACCTACCTTCACTGACTAACTGCAAATGTGGTCATGCGCATTATGAAAATATCCATAACCACGCTACCTATTTCAGCAAGAAACTGGTTAAAACCTGTTGAGCCAGCAATCTATATTTTTAACGAGCTCTGGGTCACTGGGCAAGGTTGGCATTTATCACCCACTTGTGTTTTCTCTCAGCAAGGCAGTGGCGAGTGCTATCTTGAGCTGCAGACTTGCATAATGGTGCTCACAGGAAGCTGTTAAGTGAAGATCTCCAGGATTTTGTCCTGGCAAAATTAAAGGTGGGAATATTATGTAAGGAATGTTTTTGTTACAGTACCACTTTCCCTCTGTCTAGTACTTGAGATGTTGTTAGTCTGTCTAGTAGTTGAAATTCTGTTATTTCTGAATAATTTTACCTGAATTGGCCCATAGCAGTGTGAGGACTGGTGCTTGTACTCACCACAGTTTACCTTAAGGACATTAATGCTGCCCATATGTATATTCTGTTTAGATTGAGATGGCGATCTTAAGATTCCCATATGATTCGTGGGGCACGCCTTTCCAGCAGCTGAAACAGGTGGTGGAAGAGCCTTCTCCTCAGCTTCCTGCTGACAGATTCTCCAAAGAGTTTGTCGACTTCAGTGCCAAGTGGTAAGAGGATTTGTGGGCTGGAAAAGTTAATCGTCTTCTTCTGTTCTTGAATTCTCAGAGTTTCAAAATCCTTGCTGTTCCTCCTCTTTAGACATTAAGAGGTGCAATTGTTTCGGTCTTAGACTTTAGCAATCGTTATATTGTCTGTTATAATTTTAGAACTGTAGGAACAGTTTGATTGCAGTTATTTTTGCAATACCATCAAGATTCGAGGAAATGAGAATTAACTCACTGCAAGTAACTGATAATGTTTTATTCTATCACGTGTTGTGGGTGGCACTGACCAGGACAGCATTTGTTTGCCCTTTAGAAGGTTGTGGTGAGCCATCTCCTTGAGCTGGTGCCATCCATGTGGTGTAGCGACACTCACCATATTGTTAGGAAGGAAGGGAGTTCCAGGATTTGATTCCAGCAACTGTGAAGGAATAGCAATATAGTTCCAAGCCAGGACAGTATGTATCTGGAGGGGAAGTTGCAAGTGGTGGTGTTCTGTTGTTTCTCTTGCCCTTGTCCTTCTGTGTCGTAGAGATTATGGGTTTGGAAGGTGTTTTCAAAGGAGTGTTGGTGATTTTTTTACAGCACATCTTGTAGATGATGCTGCTGTCAAAGTGCAGTGATGATAAAGGAATGTTGAGAGTGGAGGATGGGGTGCTCATTAAGTGGACTGCTTTGCTGTGTTGGTGGCGTGTTTCTGGAATGTTGTTGGAGATGCAGCCATCCAGGCAAGTGGGCTTTGCAGGGAGTCTTTGGGGAGTTAGCTAAGTTACTTGCTTCAGAGTTCCAAGCCTTTGACCTGCTCAGTGGATGCAGTATCTAAATGGTTAGTCCTGTGCAGTTTTGGGTCAATGGTAACCTCTAAGTACGCAGACAGTGGGAAATTCAGGGATGGTAATACCGTTGAATATCACACAGAGATGGTTGGATTCTCTGGCTACACAGTGTGGAGCTGGAGGAGCACAGCAGGCCAGGCAGCATCAGAGGAGCAGGAAAGTTGATGTTTTGGGTCAGGACCCTTCTTCAGAAATAGGGAGGGGGAAGGAAGCTGGGAAATAAATAGAGAGAGGAAGGGTGGGGCTGGGGAATGTAGGTGGGATGGTTATAGGTGAGTGCAGGTAGGTGGTGGTCGGGATTGGTCAGTGAGGTGGGAGGGGTGGATAGGTGGGAGAGGAGGAGGCCAGGTTGTGTCAGGTCAAGGAGGCGAGGATGAGAGGGAGGGTTGGACATGGGGTGAGGCTGGGGGTGGGGCGATTTTAAAACTGGTGAACACCATGTTTAGGCCATCAGGCTGTAGACTCCCAAGGTGGAATATAAAGTGTTGCTCCTCCAGTTTGCAGCTGATGTCATTGTGACATGGAGGAGGCCTGCATTCCCCAGGATTCCATTGAATGCCCCTGATAAGCTGAAGGGAATTGTTCAACAAAGTCCTAGGGCCAACCATGTCCCAGTCCCTGAAATGTAAGGATGCAGATCCCCACCCTCTGCTGGAACCATTACTATGGCCAACCCCCTGGAGTGGAATTGGGCAAAAGAAGAAGTGGCAGTTAAGGAAGATCAGTTGGAATATTGCAAATGCAAAGGTTGGAATAGATTAGCCCTCTTTTTTCCGAGTTTTCTAATTCGGAGGTTTATGTTTTAGGGGCAACACTTCAGTGTCGAGTGGTAGCGCTGCTTTCTCTGAGTGAGGAAGTTGTGACTTCAAGCTCCATTCTGGAGATCTGAGCACAAAACAGGTTGACTGTCTAAGTGTACTAGAGAGGAAGTGCTGCTATATTATGGAGGGGTCTCAATCATAGAGTCCCTACAGTGTGGAAGCAGGTCATTCAGCCCATTAAGTCTGCAGTAACCCTCCAAAGAGCATCCCACTTAGAAACGGCCCCCTACCCTATCCCGATTGCTCTGCATTTCCCATGACCAATCCACCTAATCTGGACTGTGGGAGGAAACTAGAGCACCCAGAGGAAACACACGCAGGCACGGGGAGAATGTGCTAACTCCACACAGACAGTCGCCTCGGGGGGGAATTGAACCAGAGTCCCTGGCGCTGTGAGGCTGCAGTGCTAACTGCTGACCCACCATGCCAGCCAAATGGAAAGAAACCTTACAGTAAAGAAACTCCTTTACTCGACACCACTGTTCTGAAGTTTGATCCATTGTCCTATACCTTCTGGTTGATTTCCCTTGGTCTATCCACACCCCAAACTGTAAACACTATCTCCTTAATATTTGTATCAAACCCTGAATGATTGAATCAGTCACATGCTTCATGAATCATATTTCACAGTAAATTCACAGTGTTTTGCCTCCAGTTATCTTAAATTAAGATCAGTTGATGGCAATGCCACATTGACATCTGACTGCTGTGTTTGCATCAGTGAACTGAATTGTTTGAGTCAATCTGAACTTAATCCTATCTCACACCACCATCCAGTCATGATGATGTAAATTTTGGCCGGCCAGTTAAAATTCAAAGAAATAGTACACATTTAACTTTCATGTGAGTCAGCACAGCTGGGAGTTTGTAATGATACAATTCCAAAGAACCCAACACTACAGTTCTAAAGTGGGAGCTTTGTTTTCCAATGTCAAAAATTACATTGTTCTATATAAAGCAACATTACCATAAGCCGATTTGAATGTCAAAAAGCCTCCCATGTAAATCAAATATATCCATAAATAACTCCAGAACTCTTAATCTACTTACCCCATATGTGTTGATCCTGATTAAAGTTTTCAATTCACCAGAATTAATAAATTATTGGTGGTTCGTACTTATCATTCTAGAAGAGAAGAAATCTTCTAATCCCATGTCTTGGGCAAAATTTGTTAAATTTAATGATATTCTCAAATGTTCACTGCATCCTAGAAAGTTAAACTGTTCACATTCAATCGATTAATATGTTACATTAAATGCTTTGACTCACATTAAATACATTTCTTCTGTCATTACCCACAGCGCACGGTGTCTCAGTGGTTAGCACTGATTCCTCGCAGCGCCAGCAACCTGGGTTTGATCCCACCCTCAGGTGACTGTCTGTGTGGAATTTGTACACTCTCTCTGTGTCTGCATGGGCTTCCTCCAGGTGCTCAGGCTTCCTCCCACACTCCAAAGGTGTGCAGGTTAAATTGATTGCCCATGCGAAATTGCCCATAGTGTCCAGGGATGTTTAGGTTAGATGGGTTAGACA
>JAHRHZ010000082.1:11045139-11069396 GCA_024137785.1 Ginglymostoma cirratum | reverse complement strand
TCTGAAGAAGGGTCCTGACCCAAAACATCAACTTTCCTGCTCCTCTGGTGCTGCCTGGCCTGCTGTGCTCCTCCAGCACTACACTGTGTTATCTCTGACTTCAGCATCAGCAGTTCTTGCTGTCTTTGGTTGGATTCTCTCGTTTGAGATGGTCATTGATTGGCGCTTGTGTGGCTTGGATGTTACATGCCGTTTATCAGTATAAGTCTGAATGTTGTCCAGGTCCTCCTCTTTGTAGACACAAAATGCTTCAGTATCTGAGGAGGTGTGAATGGCACTGAACATTGATGATTTGACAATGATCAACCCTTCTCTGACCTTATCATGGAAGGGAGGTATGGATAGCTTCAGTGAAGTGGCCCAATACTTATGGTAAAAGTAATACCATGGATTTGTATTGTGTCCACCGTGGCTGGAAGATGAAACATTGATCCGAGGAAATCATCCAAAATCTCAGCGAATGTAAACAATCCTATGGCACTATTTGAAACAGCCCCCATGCTTGCCCCAGGATCCTAATCAAATACACTTCTAAGCTGGCATCATGGAAACAGATCGTTAGCAGTCACTGTTTCCTGCATTATAATAGTTCTGAAGTACTTCATTGACGGTAAAGTGTTTGGGACATCCTGAGACTGTCCTCCTTTCCTATCTTTTGTTCCATTGTGACGCACTTTATTGCCTTTCTTTCATGAGATGTGGTTGTCACTGGCTAGGTCAGCTTTTACGGCCCATCCCTAACTGCCTAGAGAACAGTTAAGAGTCACCCATAATGTTGTGGCACTCGATGCAGGCCAGACCAGGTGAGGATGGCAGACTTCCTTCCCTGAGGGACATTACTGAACCAGATGAGTTTTTACGACTAAGAATAATGGCTACACGGTTGCCATGACACCAGCTTTTATTTAATTCCAGATTTTTATTGAATTCTATTCCACCAGCTGCCATGGTGGAATTCAAACTCATGTCCCCAGAAAATTAGTTTAAGGCTTGAGATTACTAGTCCAATGACATTACCACCATAATGTTACTCCCCAACATGTACATTTAAACTAATTTATAGCCAAATGTAGCCACTTAATTCCTGTTTGGGGATTGATGCAGGAAGAAGTGTTGACCAAAGCAGGAGTAAATAAATTTTTGCTCCTCTTTCAAATGATGTCAGAGAGGCTTTCGCGTTCACTTCAGTGCCATAATTGGCCAATGTGGTCTTGGTTTAATGTCTAAACTGAAAAATGGTTCATCCAATAAACATACTGGCTGAGCACATGCTAAGATAGACTGAGATACAGCTTGTACATAATCCCTTAAAGCTTTTAAGAGAAATGATTTGATGACCAGGAGTTTGGCTGGTATTGGCAGAGGTCATTGGATGTTTTAAAGGAAAATTGGGTAACGATTTTGATGTAGGAGAAAATATATCACACTGGGGTTAGTCTTATTTGGACTCAATGCCCTTGTTTTGTGCTGACGCATTCTTGTCCCTGTGGGACAAGCCTTCTAATATTATAAAATGTAGCATGTTCTCTACAGTTGTGGTTTGGAGGATCTTTTGTCATGTAGGAGGGGTTTGTGAGTTTTTTCATATTTCTCAGAAGGGCAACAAATTTAGCAAGATATCTCTGTTTTCGGGAGGATTTGTTTTGTAGCGATCTCCTTTCACTTGCATATATACATAGATATGAAAGACATTGGGATGTTCTGGCAATTAATTGAGTGATGTATGTTATGTATTTCAAGTATGGGTTATAATGCATTCGTTAAATTCAAGCCGCCTATTTTGACAAGTTGGTTTCTGGAATAAAGTTGAAAATAGGAACTTTTAAGTGTGGCCTTTCAAGCTAGCAACAGAAAATATAATCCCTTCCTTAACGTTTGTCTGTATCTAATTCTTCTACCAAATACTTCCTCCACGGAGCGTTCAAAATATCGTTTTGGTAGCCGCCTTAGATTGATTTAATGGCAGAAATTGCAGGAAGTCTGTCTCTGTTTTTAGAAATTAAATTCCTGCATGAGCTTCTTTTTAGGGATTGATGCAGTGCTTCCTCTGCAACCTTAGTCACTAGTTTTGATCTCAAATGCCCTTTTTTTTTTTGAATCAAATTATATTTTCAGAACAACACTCGGCTCATAGGAAATACCAGGACATAGCACTGAGACTGACCTGATCGGTTTATAGGCATGCTCTCAATTGGTCCCCCAACATAAACCTTTCTAAGCCTTTAATACAATACAGCAAAATATTGCTGAGCCAATGAAAACAGGATGAGGTGGGGTGAATATAGCCCTTTGTAATATTGAGAATTCCAAATGGCCAAATGGAACATTGCTCTCACAGTGTGAGAAATTAATAAGAACATAAGAAACAAGAGCAGGAGTAGGCCATTTGGCTCCTTGATCCTGTTCCATCATTCAATAAGATCACGGCTGATCTTTTCATGGTCTCAACTCCACTTACCCGCCCGCTCACCGTAACCCTTAATTCCTTTACTTTTCAAAAATCTATTGATCTTTGCCTTAAAAACATTCAATGAGGAAGCCTCAACTGCTTCACTGGGCAGGGAATTCCACAGATTCACAACCCTTTGGGTGAAGAAGTTCCTCCTCAGCTCAGTCCTAAATCTGCTCCCCCAAATTTTGAGGCTATGCCCCCCAGTTCTAGTTTCACCTACTAGTGGAAACAACCTCCCCTTCCTCTATCTTATTTATTCTCTTCATAATTTTATATGTTTCCATAAGATCCGCCCTTCATTCTTCTAAATTCCAATGAGTATAGTCCCATTATACTCATTTTCTCCACAGCCAACCCTCTCAACTCTGGAGTCAACCTAGTCAACCTCCTCTGCACACCCTCCAGTTCCAGTACATCCTTTCTCGAGTAAACTTTTAAAATGGGAGAGAATGATATGAGATGTAGGGTGATTTTATAGTGGTCTGAGTGACATGGGTCGTGGCAAGTGTCTTTTCAGAATTTGGTGAAATATCTGGCAAAGCCCATCATGACATCAGGAGCATTTCACTCCATCTTTTATGCTTTTGACAAGTGGCACAGTGAGTTTTTCTTACCAGGCAGTGGTGAGTTGCTCGTTCTGGGGGATTGTTGCTTGTTAAACACCTTGTTAACGCCGCGACTGACCTCAAATATTCTGTTTCTTATCTGACCGAATTCAACAAACAAGCGAGATTTCAAGAAAGCTCAATATGGGAATCAGACATTTGACAAGGCACCTCAAAGAAAGTTAAGTCATAAGATAAGAGCCCATGGTGTTGGAGGTACTACTTTGACCTGGATATAGGATTGGCTAACAGGCAAGAAGCAACAAGTGTGGAGAAGGGTAACTTTTTCAGGTTGGTAACCTGTAACCAATGGCTTCCATAGAGATCAGTGCTGGGACTGTAGTTGTTTACAATATATATTTAATGACTTGGAGGAAGGAAGCACATCTACTGTAGCCAAATTTGCAGACAGCACAAAAATAAATGAAAGGCAATATGCAAGAGGGATCTTACATACATCTTACACTAGACGATGGCCTAGTGGTATTGTCACTGGACTGTTAATCCAGAGACTCAGATAATGTTCTGGGAACCTGGGTTCGAATCCCGCCACGGCAGATGGTGGAATTTGAATTCAATAAATTTGTGGAATTAAGAATCTAATGATGACCATGAATCCATTGCCGATTGTCAGAAAAACCCAACTGGTTCACTAATGTCCTTTAGGGAAGGAAACTGCCATCCTTACCTGGTCTTGGCCTACATGAGACCTCAGACCCGCAGCAATGTTGTTGACTCTTAACTGCCCTCTGGGCAATTAGGGATGGGCAATAAATGCTGCCTCGGCAGAGATGCCCTCATCGTGTTAATGAATAAAGGGCATAGAGACATTGATAGCTTAAGTAAGTAGGCAAAACGTTGTCAAATGGAGTGCCGTTTCCCACTCCATGTGGGAAATGTGAAGTTGTTCGTTTTGGAAGGGAGAATTAAAGAATAGATTATTATTTAAATGGAGAAAAGCTGCAGAAAGCTACAACACAAAGTGACCTGGGTGTGTACTTGTACACAAAACACAGAGGTGCAACCCATAATCAGGAAGGCTAATGGAATGTTGGCCCTTACTTCAAAGGGATTGTAATATAATGGTAAAGAAGTCATTGCATCTGTACAAGGTGCTGATGGGACCACATCTGGAGTACTGTGAGCAGTTTCGGTCCCCTTATTTAAGGAAAGCTATTTCATTGGAGCCTGTTCAGAGATTTACTTGGATGATTCCTGGTATGGAGGTGTTGTCTTGTGATCAAGGATTAAACAGATTAGGAATCTACTCACTGGAGTTTAGAAGAATGAGAGGTGATCACCTTGAAACCTACCGAACTTGACAGCACAAATGCTGAGAGGGCGTTTCCCTCATGGGAGAGTCTAGGACCAGAAGGCATTGTCTCTGAATAAAGGGGTGTCAATTTAAGATTGATCTGAGGAGAAATTTCTTCTGTCAGAGGATTGAGATTCTTTGGAACTCCTTGCAACAGAGAGCCTTGGGGGCAGAGTCCTTGTATATATATTTAATGCTGAGATAGATTCTCAATTAGGAGGAGAAATTGTGAGCTACAGGGAAAAGGCAGGAAAGTGGATGTGAGGAACATCAGATCAGCCATGATTCTATTGAATGGTGCAGCAAGCTTGAGGGGCCAAATGGCCGCCACCTGTTCCTGTTTCTCATAGTGTTATGGGTAACTGGTGACTTCAGCTTGCCACTTGCTCCAGAAGGTCTCTTTTGTTGGATTCTGGGCACCAGTAGTTCAGGACCTGCTTTATTTGGTTGGGGTGGGTGATGGCAAGTGAGGGTAGATTTTGCAGGCATCAGTGGGAATGACAAAGCAGGAGTCTTTGGGGGAGGTGGGTTTAGCAGCAGAGATGGAGCGACAATGAGAATTGCAGAGAGAATGGTGGCATTTACAGTAATAGAGTCATAGAGATATACAGCACGGAAACAGACCGTTTGATCCAACTTGTCCGTGCTGACCAGATATCCTAAATAAATCTAGTCCCATTTGCCAGCGTTTGGCCCATATGCCTCTAAACCCTTCCTATTCATCTACCCATCCAGATGCCTTTTAAATGTTGTAATTGTACCAGCCTCCACCACTTCCTCTGGCAGTTTATTTCATACGCGCATCACCCTCTGCCTGAAAAATTGCCCCTCAGGTCTCTTTTAAATCTTTCCCCTCTCACCTTAAAGGTCTGCCCTCTGGTTTTGGATTCAGCTACCCTGGGGGGGAAAAAAAAACCTTAGCTACTCACCCTATCCGTGCTCCTCAATGATTTTATAAATGTCAGTAAGGTCACCCTTCAGCCTCCGACACTCCAGGGGAAAAAAGCCCCAGCATATTCAACTTTTCCATATAGCTCAAACCCTCCAAACCTGGCAATCTTTTAAATTTTTTTCTGAACTATAGTTCGAAGACCAGAATTCAATTTGGTATTCTAAAAAGTGGCCTAACCAATGTCCTGTACAGCTGCAACATCATCTCCCAACTCCGATACTCAGTGCACTGACCCATGAAGGCAAAACTACCCTGTCTACCTGCAGCTCCACTTTCAAAGAACTGTGCAGTTGCACCGCTAGGTCCCTTTGTTCAGCAACACTTCCCAGGGTATGTATAAGTCCTGCTCTGATTTGCCTTACAAAAATGCAACTATTGAAGTAGAAGGTGCTCTGTTCAATCCCTTTGGGTGTAAACTAGATGGCCTAGTGCACAATGTAATTCCTTTGCCGCAGTTTTGTCCTTTCACCTAAACTGTCAATATCTTTATAGTTTCGTACTTCAATTTACTCCACTTAAAATGCTGCCTATCTTTGGGTCATTGACAATTTTGGATAAGTGGCTTTCTATTACATCATCCAGGTTATTAATAAGTATTGCAAATTTAAAAAGTTCCCAAACATTAGAGAATGAGGTTCTGATCTTTTTTAGCAGACTTCAACATGCAGTTTGCAGCATATGCTGATCTAAGAAAAATTACTCACAACACATCATCCAACAAATGTGGCAGGATGAAACTTCCCCATTTTCACTAAAATGATGAGCTCTCCATTGTTTGAAAAAAGTCTTCAAATAGGATCCGGGAATCGGTGCTGAGCCTTTATTGATATTCCAGGAGGGATTTCAGGATCACTTCTCTTAAAGTTCGATCGCTGGGCCAAATTCCTGGAATTGCCTCCCTAAGGGCATTGTGAGTCAACCACAGCAGGTGGACTGCAGCTGTTCAAGAAGCCCCCTCACAAAGTCAGCTTAGTACCACCTTCTCAATGGCAACTAGGAACAGGCAATAAATGCTGGCCCAGGCAGTGAAGCCCACATCCCACAAAAACAAACTTTAATAAGCCAAGTATTCCAATCCTTAACCTAATACACAAGAGATGTCATCAGATGTTCACATTTGGCAAAACCTCTTCCTGATTAAAATCGTGCAATCTTTGCCATGTATGTCTTTTCAAAATTACCGAGCATGCTTTTGTAGTTATTTGACTAATGCAATATAGTGGCCAAAAGAGATTGGGGTAAAATGGGTAATTCAAGTAGCTGAATGATATTGTCTGTGGAAAGAATCGGTTTGATAAATCAAATGACAATTTCTTCTTCTGTACTTGTAGGTTTTGACCTCTGTTATAAACACAAGTTTCCCAATGTTTGCAAGGAGGTTAGGGGATTCATGGTAGCCAGTTGAAACCTAGAAATCCTGGGGATGCAAAGATCCTGTCAAATTTGAAGGGGGCATCTTATTATCATTTTCTTCTTCCATTTCCTGCCTGACAGTTGCCAGGGTTCACAGGCCGCCTTCATACCAGATGAGAAGACTCAATGACAAGTGGCTACAGCAGGGACTTTGTGGGCATTGCTTTGGGATTGGGTGAGATTGAGGCTTGATGGATCCCAGAGCCTGGAAATGTGGAAGGACGGGAAATAGACACTTGGGCATGTGACTGGAGCTTGGTAGGTGATTGTGAGCAATAGAATTGGGCTTGGTTAGGTGAATCTGGAATTGGAAGACAGTGAACTTATTGATCACAGCAGAGAAGAGAGGCTGCAAATCAATTATTAATGAATGGTGAAAAGACATTAATTGCTAACTCTGTTTCTCTTTATACAGATACCACACTGCTGTGCACTTCCAACTTTTTCAGTTGGTATTAACATTTGCAGTGTTCATGTGCTGCATTTAGTTATGAACAACTGACTGACTCCACCTTTGTGTGGTTTAATATCAAAACTAAGAAGTCTGAAAATCAATTTGTAAGTGCTAACTGTAACAGAAAAGACATTATAAAATGTAACCAAAATCCCATTGGAACCTTTCCTGATGATTGTAGCAAACTCAAAGTTTGATATTTATTAATTTGCTCAGTCTTCCCCATCCTGATATCCAAGCTCCTCCTTTCACTGTCACTCAGAGACACTTAGTGCCACACACTGTATCATGGCCCTTCATGCTCCCATTTCCAGTAGATCACAGAAAATGCCAGGTTGCAGAGACCTGGAAAGTGAAGTGGTGTTTCTGATGTAAACAGAAAATGCTGGAAATGTTCAACAGGCTTGGATTCCTCTGTGGAGAGAAGAGGAGTTAACATTTCAGACTGATGACCGTTTCATCAGGACTGGTGTCCAACTTCAGTGGTGAATGAGTTAAAAGTGTTCCGAGCTTTCTGTAAATAAACTGTTGTTCAGCGGAGTTTGGCTGACACTCAACCAGAAGGTGCTTTGATGCAGTGGGGATGCCAGTCTCCGGCTTGCAGTTCTGTGTACATTGTTCTGAAAGGAAGTGAGGTACATCAGAATATCAGACATATATCCTAGCTGGAAATAACATGGATATGAATGAAAAACCTTGCGTTTTGTCAGTATTGTGCCCTTCATAATTCTGAAATGGATTGAGCAACTCGAGCAACTGAAAATCTCCGGCTCCACCTTTGAAGCTGTGGAGAATATTAAAACCTGAATGGATTCTTCTGCACCACTTTTAAAATGTTTTCGAATTGGTGTTTTACCAGTGCATGGAATTTTTGCTGACGTTTTATTGACTCACTTGAACAATTAAACAAAAACGTGACCTTTAATGACATTGGTTGCACGCTATTCATCAACTCCTGACTAACCTATTGGGAAATTCATTCAAATCCTTGGAAGAAGAGCTAAATACTTGTATTGAGCGACAAACTAAAAATAGTGATTTGCTAATTAGCAGACTGCCAACAAGAGATGGTGCCTGGCAATACTCAATAGTAATTCAGAATTGCATTTTGTATAAGCCGTGTTTGAGCTCAGCTGACTGCAGTGATGTGGTTCTGAGATTTATGTTGTTCAATGAATAAGAGGACACAAAATATGTGTTTTTTAAAAGCGATATCATACTTTCAAACCACAGTGCTCAAGATCTCCTACGTATAATAGCTAAGGTCATCTGTATGGTTTAATAATACAGAGCAGCATGTATACAAAATGAACAACTCTTCATCATCTGTTGCAAAATGGGCTTTGACATTTTTTTGAAACATGTCATTAGGTTATAAAGACAAATTCTTCCAGTGCTTCAAGCTGCTCATTTTAAAAAAAAAATCAAGATATCATGAACCTCAACTATTCCCAGTGGACCAAATCCAAAGCAAATAATCCGTTAGTCTTTTACTGGAAAAATAGTTTCTGAAAATAAAGTCCTCTTGCAGCACATTTTCCATAGCAATCTCAAAGCACCAGTGGGTCTGAGTCAGAGTAGCATTTCACTGTTGGGTGTTCTGAAGACCATTTGAGGGTAAAGGTCTTGACGAACTATCTGTGTTATGGATGGGCTCTGCAACTTTATAAGTGCATGTGGCATTTAAATCTTTACAGAGATGGGCTCTGACCAGTGAATGTACACAATTGGTGACCTATGGCCTGTCCGTTTAACTTCGGCATTCCGCGGGCTCCAATGTACTAAAGCTTTATATAAAACTGAAATATTGCAGATGCTGGAAATCTGAAATATAAATAGAAAGTGCAGGAGAAACCCAACCATTCTGGCAGCATTTGCGCAGAGAGTGACACATTTAATGTTTTGTTTTAATTTGCCTACTCGTCAGAATTGAAAGGGGATGGAAAATTCTGCTTTTTATGCAATGGATAGAGGAAGAGGAGGAGGAGAGGGTGGAACAGGTGATGAGCAGCAAAAGACTAAGGAAGTACTAATGATGGTAAAGGAGTGATAGAGATGTAAAATAGGTGTAAATGATAGGAGTAAAAAGGAGAAAATGGGCCCAATTTGCTGAGAGAAAAACCAAGAAGACACAAACAAGACATGGCCGGTGAGGTGGATTGGGGGTTTAATGTTGGTTGACATTGCTATGGCAGGCCTGAACTGAAAAAAAAATGTTGTCCAGTTACTGCTAATGTGGCAGGTCCTGACTGCCAGATCATTAGATTGGTGTGGCATGTGCGTAGCAGAAACATGTGGAGTCATCGGTTATAATATTAACCAACCTCGATCACTGGTACAAAACTACTGCATCTGCTGAAAATCTGAAACACAAGCAGAAAATACTCAGCAGACCTAAGAGCATCTACGCGGTGAGAAATAGTTTCTAGGCAGAATGTTCCCAGCCCCTGAATGATAAAGGCCATGGCAAAAATTTAGGAAAATTGGGTGAGATCTCCAGTGAAGACCTCATCATTGAATGCAAAAAGTCCAACCAAATGTTGAATGATGAGATTCTCATTATTGAGAGGCAAGAAGCCTATTTTCATGGATTATCACTCATCATTATTTGATCTCACCTCATTAGTATGCAGTTCCCATTCTGCCAGTTGCTGCTTAGAAACTAGATGCTGTGAATTCCCAACATGAAAGTCAGAGTGGTTACCTCGCAACTCCCAACTTGCTGCTGGCTCCTCTGACTTCCATCTTAGAGTCACAGAGATCTAAAGCACAAAGAAAGGCCATTTAACCCATCAAGTTTGTCCTGGTCAAGAGCAAGCAGCTAATTATTCTAATCCCATTTACCCCCGTAACCTTGAATACCTTGGCATTGCAAGTGCACATCCAAATGTTTCTTCAATGTTATGCGAGTTCCTGCCTCTACCATCTTTTCAAGAAGTGAGTTCCAGATTCCCATCACCTTGTTGGGAGGAAAAAAAATCTCTTATCCCCTTTAAACCTCCTGCCCCTTACCTTATATCAACATCCCCACTCATTCATCAATTCATCAAGGGGAAACGTTCCTGCTTGTTCACATGTTTATGCCCCTCATAACTTTATATATGTCAGTCATGACACTGCTCTGTTCCAAAGAAAACAATCCCAATCTATCCAAATAAAAACTGAAAGAACTGCAGATGCTATAAATCAGGGGCAAAAACAAAGTTGCTGGAAAAGCTCAGCAGGTCTGGCAGCATCTGTGAAGAAAAAAAAAAATCACAGTTAACGTTACGGGTCTGGTGACTCAGCTCTGAGAAGGGTCACCGGACCCGAAACGTTAACTGTGATTCTTTTTTTCTTCACAGATGCCGCCAGACCTGCTGAGCTTTTCCAGCAACTTCTGTTGTTGTCCCAGTCTATCCAATCTCTCTTCATAACTAAAACTCTCCAGCCCAGGTAACATCTCAGCAAATCTCCTCTGCACCTTCTCTTGGATGCCAGTCACCAGTGTCTCAGGGCACACTCCATGGGCAATGACCTTACACATATCCCATCCATGGACCTTGGCATCCAGCCTCACTGCATCGTCTCCACATTCCCATCCACTTAGAATGCACATCTGCAATTCAAAGCTGCACTTGGAGCACACTGGCACCTCTCTCTGCAGTGCTCCTTGTGGCTTCCTGTGCCAGTCCTGGGAGAAGAGAATGGCTTTCCTCTGCACCAACCTATCTACCAGGACCTCCAGATCTATGTCTATTAAGCAGAGTGCCAATTTCCCCTTCCTTGTCACGTCTGAGGCAAACTGTGCAGGGCAGCTCCTGAACAGCGATTTCTAGCACTTGACTGGGTGCACACATCCTTTTAAATATGGTGCCAGCGTCAGGAATCCTGGGATGTGCCAGCATTGATGAGTGATGCCACCTACAACAAATAGGAGAAATGGGCTAGCGTTGGGCGAGTGGGTCTGTGTAGGGGCCTGGTACACAGTTACTGAGGCGAGTTTGGGATGATGGTGTGGGTAATCTCTTTCAGCCTCTCAGAGAAAAACCCTCCATTAAACTTGATGAAGCTGACACTTGACTGATTCCTAGAAGGATCGAGCCCAGTGTTTCAGATTGATTACCTCTTGGATGTACTATAAAAAGATTAAAAATGTAATTGGTTTTGAGCAAGCGAAAGGGAAAAGGGAGAGAATGAGAATGAAAAGGAATTGAAAAGGAATTAACACATGATTGTGTTAAGGGATTAAATATCAATAGGAAGGAGTGGTAATGAGATAATAAAACAAAAGATGAGTGTAGAGGAGGTGTGAATGGCAGGATGTTGAATAGCTGCCAATAGAAAGTGAAGTATAGGAAATGAAAGGGAAAGCAAAACTGAACTTCTATTTATTCATTCACGGAATCAGGTCATCGCTGGCTAAGCCAGCATTTATTGCCCATCCCAGAGGGCAGTTAAGAGTCATCCACATTGTTATGGGTCTGCAGTAACATGTAGGCCAGACCAGGTAAGGATGGCAGTTTCCTTCCCTGAAGGACATTAATGAACCAGATGGGTCTTTCCAAAAATCAACAAAGGACTCATGGTCATCATTAGACCAATAATTCCAAATATTTATTGAATTCAAATTCCACCATCTGCCATGGCAGGAGTTGAACCTGTGTCCCTGGATTAAAGTCCAGTGATAATACCACTAAGCCATCATCTCGAGGTAGAGTTAATGATCTAAAATTGAAGAGAAGAAGGGCTCTTGATAGACAGTTGTCAATGTATTGTCCTACCTATCAGGTGTCCTTGGGAGGTCTTCTCCGCCCATCAGCTCAGCAAGGAGCAATAAGGAAATTCTTACTGAACAGTGCCACCTCTTACAACATATCCAGCAGCCTCTCAGCTAAACCCAGACAGAGATTCCAAGGTAGTTATCGGCACTGTCAGCCTAATGGTCAACATCAGTAGATGATTGCATGTGGGAGAATAGAACCTTAGCAATGCCTCATAGTTTACCTAGGAAGCCACGGGAGCTCTGTAAAAGGAAAGGAGACTTGTTCATGTTCTCGCTGACTAGAACAAAACAGGAGGAGACAGGAGTATGGGAATTTTCAGATTGGCTGGAATCCCAATGTGCCAGATCCATTTACTACATTAACTGCTATCCATTAACTAAAAGGATTCATGAAAAATCATTGGCCAACAGGATTAAGGAAAATCCGAAGGCTTTTTATACATATATAAAGAGTAAGAGGGTATCCAGGGAGAGGATTGGCTCACTCAAGGACAGGGAAGGGAATTTGTGTGGAGCCAAAGGAAATGGGTGAGGCTTTAAATGAGTACTTTGCATCAGTATTCACCATAGAGAAGGACTTGGTGGATGCTGAGTCTGGGGAAGGGTGGGTAGATAGTTTGGGTCATGTTGAGATCAAAAGGGAGGAGGTATTGGGGGTCTTGTCTACTTTAATGTTTTTCAAGTCCCCAGGGCCTGATGGGATATACCCCAGAGTACTGAGAGAGGCAAGGGAGGAAATTGCTGGGGCCTTGAGGGAAATCTTTGTATCCTCACTGGCTACAGGGGAGGTCCCAGAGGATTGGAGAATAGTCAGTGTTGTTCATTTGTTTAAGAAGGGTGGCAGGGATAATCCAGCTAATTACAGACCGATGAGCCTTATGTCAGTGGTAGGGAAATTATTGGAGAGCATTCCTCGAGACAGGATTTAATCTCACCTGGAAATCCGTGGGCATATTAGCGAGAGGCAACATGGTTTTGTGAAGGGGCGGTCATGTCTCATGAACTTGGTTGAGTTTTTTGAGGAAGTGACGAAGATGATCGATGAGGGTAGGGCAGTGGATGTTGCCTACATGGACTTCAGTAAGGGTCCTCGTGGCAGGCTGATATAGAAGGTAAAGTTGCACGGGGTCAGAGGTGAGCTTGCAAGATGGATAAAAAAAACTGGCTCGGTCATAGAAGTCAGAGGGTAGCAGTGGAATGATGCGGTTTTGAATGGAGGGCTGTGACGATTGGCGTTCCTCAGGGATCATTGTTGGGGCCTTTGCTATTTGTAATATATATAAATGATTTGGAGGAGAATGTAAGTGGTCTGATTAGTAAATTTTCCAATGACACAAAGGTCAGTGGTATTGCAGATAGCAATGAGGACCATCAAAGGATACAGCTGGATATAGATTGGTTGGTGACTTGGGCAGAGAGATGGCAGATGGAGTTTAATCCGGAAAAATGTGAGGTAATGCATTTTAGAAGGTATAATCCAGATGGAAAATATACGGTAAATGGCAGAACCCTTAAGAGTATGATGGGCAGAGGGATCTGGGTGTACAGGGTACACAGGTCACTGAAAGTGGCAACGTGGGTGGAAAAGGTAGTCAACAAGACATATGGCATGCTTGCCTTCATTGGCCAGGGCATTGAGTTTAAAAATTGGCGGGGAATGTTGCTGCTTTATAGAACCTTGGTTAGGCTGTATTTGGAATATTGTGTTCAATTCTGGTCCCCACACTACCAGAAAGAGATGGTGGCTTTGGAGACGGTACAGAAGAGACTTACCAGGATGTTGCCTGGTATGGAGGGCATTAGCTATGAGGAGAGGTTGGAGAAACTTGGGTTGTTCTCACTGGAACGACGGAGGTTGAGGGGCAACCTGATAGAGGTCTACAAGATTATGAAGGGCATGGACAGAGTGGACAGTCAGAAGCTTTTTCCCAGGGTGGAAGAGTCAGTTACTCGGGGCATAGGTTTAAGGTGCGAGGGGCAAGGTTTAAACGTGATGTACGAGGCAATTTTTTTACAGAGAG
Source organism: Ginglymostoma cirratum (assembly GCA_024137785.1). NCBI lineage: Eukaryota > Metazoa > Chordata > Chondrichthyes > Orectolobiformes > Ginglymostomatidae > Ginglymostoma > Ginglymostoma cirratum. The sequence continues at coordinate 11,055,419 of JAHRHZ010000082.1, read as the reverse complement.
GGTGGTGGGTGCCTGGAACTCGCTGCTGGGGGAGGTAGTGGCAGCAGATACTACAGTGACTTTTAAAAGGGCATCTTGACAAATATATGAATACGATGGGAATAGAAGGATATGGTCCCCAGAAGGGTCGGGGTTTTAGTTGGTGATGGGCAGCATGTCGGTGCAGGCTTGGAGGGCTGAAGGGCCTGTTCCTGTGCTGTAATTTCCTTTGTTCTTCGTAACTACATGCATGTGGTTCCATGAACCCTCCGTGTGAACAGGGATTTCCCATCAATACAAAGGCTTTCATTCCCTTAACATGCACTCGGAGTTTGACCACGACGAGGAGAGCTTCTTGTTGAATGCCTGTTATTCTGGTGAATTCAAAAGGTATTCGCCCTGTGGTAGACGGCTATACCCACCTGTTGGCACCGTCACAAAGGAGCAGGAGAGTAGCTTCTGAATGATGGGTGCCCACAGTACCCCAGACTGATAACTCACCTCTGCCACCCGACAGTATGAGGACAGTGTGGTTATAATGAAAGCGACACAGAAGCTAAGACTGCATTGGAGCAAATCGTTGGGCTTGGGACATAATGGGTCCATTACGTAGATTGCTTGGGTGATACCCACCAGCACTCATCAGAGAGTGTATCTAATCTCATTTAATATCTAATCTCATGGCACTCTGCCAAATTCTCTATGACTTAATTTTGAGTTGAAGAGTAGATCAATGGACTGTTGTGACAGGCCCCTCTCTGGTCTGGTTTCTGCAGCCATGATGGGCTTGTCTGACAACACGCTTGACCTCTGTTTTGCACTGCAGGCCTAAAAACCTGTGGCTTGCGTCTGCCGTGTGATGGAAGATAGGTCATTGGCTACTAAGCACAGCATTTTCTGGTGGTTCCTGGGTTCTGCTCTGGAGTTTTGCACCATTTCCTTGCAGAGAAGGATTGGCTGTAAGATCTCAGTGAAGCCAGGAGCCAAGTTGGAACCAGACTCTTGACTGCTCTTTGACTGTGACAACAGGCTGTATGGAAGGCCAGTCCATGCATCTTTGTGTATGACCCTCAGCATTCCTCTATCAATCAGCCCATAGAGATCCTGAAAACTGGCTTTAGCAAATATTCCCTTTTAGAGATTAGGATGATTCACTTTTTAAAGCAATCTTGCATTCTTATATTTTGCAGCCCTTGAATATATCTTCACTGTTTAGAAAGTCCATGGGAAATGTTTGCTTTCTACTTGTTTGCTGTTACGTACAAGTGCTAATAATTCCAAACCTTCAGCTGTTCATCATACCTCCAGTGCTGATGCACACCCGATGCTTGTCAAAATGTTTCAAGCCATCTCTAGTGGCTTTGCTTTCCCATTCACTGCTAATACTTTCAGAGCAAAGCTCTTTATGGAAGTGAACAAATAGAGAACCCCATGTCATGACTGCAAATTGAAAAGCTGATGCATTCTGACCCAAATTTGACTGTGGTCACTGTCAGGAGTCCATTTGGAGGCTCATTATCAGGTCCAAAGATGGGTGTAAATGCACATTGGATTTTTATCACTTATCACTAACGTGCAGGACTGTTTTCCTCACTTCATGTGGGGTTTTCTTATAAATTTAGCTTAATTTTGTTGGTCAAGGATATTAAGAGTTGGGCAGACATAGTAAGAACTGCCAATGCTAAAGTCAGGGATAACACACTGTGGAGCTGGAGGAACACAGCAGGCCAGGCAGCATCAGGGGAGCAGGAAAGCTGACGTTTTGGAAACGTCAACTTTCCTGTCCCTTAAGAGTTAGACAGGTGTTAAGATCGTGTTCAGATGGAGATCAGCCAAGATCTGACTGAATTCCAACCAGGCCAGAGGGACTGAATGGCCCACTCCTGTTTCTGTGCTCCTAAATGGGCCATGTCAATGTGCAAGGGGAGTAGGCAGGCCTAATTCCTGGGATGGACGGACGTTTCCATGAGGAGAGACTGAGATGACTGAGCCTCTACAGTTTCAAAAAATAAGAGGTGATCCACTAAGACTTAGAACATTCTTAAAAGGTTCAATAGAGTAGATGCAGAAAAGATGTCTCTGTCTCAGCTTCAGCGAGCAGGTGGGGGTCTGGAACTCGGGGATACATTCACAGAATCAGATACAGACCATTCAGACTAAGATGAGGATGGATTTCTTCACTCAGAGGGTGGTGAATCTTTGAAATTCTCTAACGCAGAGGGCTGTGGAAACTCAGTTGTTGAGCTATGTTGCCCAAAATCTTTCCAGCTGCTTCACAAACCTTCAGGGTCTGTGTGTGGAAGTGACATCTGGAACTGAATGTCACTATGTACATCCGAGCAGCTGCATAGCCAGGCAGCTTAGAGGGAATTGGGTATGAAGAGGGGAATCAAAGGACATAGGGGGAGGAGCGGGATCAGGGTGTTGAGCTCAGTGATCAACCACAATCACATTGTATGGTGGAGCAGGTTTGGGGCGTAGAATGGCTTACTCCTGCTTCTATCTTCTAAGTCTCTATTGATAAATTTCTAGATTGTTATGACATCAAGGAATATTGGGTTAACAAGGAAAGTGGCATTGATGTGGATGATCAACCATGACTGAGAATGGCAGAGCAGGCTCAAAGCACTGAATAGCCTATACCTGCCGGTGTATTTATGTTATATTCAATCCCTGGTCCGTGATGGAGCTGCTGTGTCCATTGCCTTTAGCATCAGAGACTCCTGGATTAAGGATAGGTAGATGAGCTAAGGTTCCAACCCTGTAACTATGGAGTGAGTTTTTTTTTAAATGACCTGTTCCGGGATGTTATAACACACCTCTGGTGCAAGTGGGACTTGAACCCGGGTCTCCTGGCTCAGAGACTGGGACACTACAAATGCACCATAACAACCCCGTAAGTGATTGCTGAGATTGTCAGTTGGAAACTGCGATTATCTGTGATGTCCCCTTGGTCTAATTGGCTGCTCTTGGCAGCAATTATTTAGAGTGGCTTTCGTATATTCCAGTACAATGATGCCTTTACCTTACGTCATTTTTGGGTTTTTTTTAACATTTGAATTGGCGGAGAAATCGCAAGTTCAAAGGCAGTTCAGCAAATCAGCGCAAAAATCACTTCATAAATGATTTATACCTATCTGGGACGAATAAAAGTGCTTCAGGTTTGAGAAACACACAAATGACGTAAAGTAGGCTGTCCTTGAATGGATTGAGTTGTAGCTATCTGAATGCGTCTCATTTGCGTTATCAATCGATGATTTGTGTGCTGTCCTGACACACAAGTTATAATTTGTTCCATTATAGATATCAACTTTGGGTTCAGGAAGAGTGCATTTTAAGTGATATAGAGAGAGGGAAGTTGTAGAGTGCTGTAATTTAGACATAATGATCCAGTTACTGCAAAGCTGTGAGTCTCGAGTTCTCCAGCAAACTCAAAATGACTCGGCATTGAATGTGTCCTGTGTCGTGTCTCTGAAATATGTGGCCAAGTAGATTGTTTCGTGAGGAGATGCAATCCATTGCAGCATCTGGCTTTCCTTGCGGTTATCCCATGGTTATTTGTGTTGTTGTTGTAAGGCCTGAGTCACAGCCAGGTGCTGCGGGCCACTGATCCATTTATTGAACTTCTGATGCTGTTGCTATTGGAATCAATTTTTGTTGTTGGCACATCATAATTCTGTGGCGAATGAAGGTCTGCTTCAAAACCACTCAACTATTTCAGAGCAAACCCATTACTCACAGGTATCCTGGGATTTACTGTGCTACAATGTGTTGCAATCTCAATTAATGTGGTTAAATGTAGGACAATTCATGGAGCAATGTATCATGTCGCTGATGAGGTGAGAAATTATTGTACAGCATTGATTGGAAAGCATTGGTCTCATCAAGTATAATAATTTGTAATTTCGTACCTACCACTTTGCTCTGTTTAATAAGAATCTGGTGTAACTTTATCTGGCAGAAATCGACAAAGTCATTTAAACATAACATTGGGCAGGGTGTGAATCAATCCCATCAGTTTCTGCCTGGCAGATTAAGCTAAATTAATATCCTAACCCAAGTTACTTACTTGTGAACTTCTGTCTTTCACTCTGGTCCAGTTGGCAGTATTACTGCAATACAGTAAAATTGCTGAATGCCCACATAACTGACAAGGTGAAAAAAACACTAAGTTTTTTTTTGTTGGAATACTGTTTACCTATTTTACAGAACTTGTATCGTGTCCAAGTAACTTTTTATTCCCTGCCCTTCCAGGCTATTTGCATTATAAATATATAGTTTCCTTTGTAGATTCGCAACATTTCTCTTGACTACAAATACATTATTTTTATTTCTTCCTTTCAGTGTTCTCTTTATGGTTTACACGATTATAAACAAAATTTTCCCTTCCCATTATTCCTGTACTGAACAAGTTGTTCCTGCTGAAGGAGTGATTGGTGCAAAAGAAACAGGGAGATTTCATTTGCATCCTTAGTGACATCCTGGTTGAGTACTTCATAGCCATTGTCTTCAGGGGTAGAAGGAAAACCTCCATCCAATTAACCATTGTCTCCAACTTATTGTTTTATTTAAGTGCTTAAACTAAGATATTTTATTTGCATTATTCCCTGGTGCTGGTTGCTTATAGTTATTTGTGCAGTTCTGTCTGGCTGTCATTCACCAGCAATTCACCAACGGTCTTTAGACAGCACCTTTCAAACCTTTGTCCACTTCCATCCATAAGGACAAGGGTACATGGGAACACCACCACCTGCAAATTCCCCTCCAAGCCACTTGCCATCCTGACTTGGAAATATATCAATGTTCCTTTGTTGTCACTGGGTCAAAGTCCTGGAGTTCGCTCCCGAAGGCATTGTCGGTCTACCTGCAGCACATAGATAGCATTGGTTCAAGAAGGCAGCTCACGACCACCTTCTCAAGGGCAATGACAGATGGGCAATAAATGCTCGCCCAGCTGGCAAGGTCCACATCCCGTGAATAAATAAAAAAAATTTCTCACTGAAATCTTCTATGTATAATTGAGCTGGTTGGAAGACTATAACTCCCATTTCTGTCTTTTTTAAAATCTTTCTTTGTCTACCCCACCACTCTCTAGCTTAGATTGAATATTTATATGTGTTTAACTTGTCATATTTGAGCCCAAAGACATCAATGTTTACAGTGCCATAATCACCCTGCCTTGTACTTTGCAAGTACAAAGTTGCTGAATTCAGTTTAAAACCTTCTGAATTCACAGTCTTGCAATGAGGTACTATAGCGAGCCCAACTCTTGGGACTGGATATCTAAGTCAGCTGAAGGACAGTTGACAGTGTAATTCAACAGTGTCACCTGAGTTCTACATTGAATCTCACCTTCCCTGTTGACATTAGACTGGAAAGTGCATTAAACAGTGTGGAAGATAATAACATACTTCCAAAGGATATAACCAGATTGGTGAAAGGGCCGACATGTCACAGATGTACCTCAATGCAGAAAAATGTGAGATGACATATTTTGTTAGGAGTTATGAGGAGAGCCAATGGAAGCTAAATGATACAATTTTAAAAAGGGTGAAAGTGCAGAGAACAATTGAGGTGATTTTGATCAAATGTTTTGCAGGACAGTTTGTTTAGCAAAGTTTTTAATAAAATATCTTGGATTTTATAAATAAAGGCATAGAGTGCAGAAATCAGAGATAGCAGGAACTGCAGATGCTGGAGAAATTGAGATAACAAGGTGTAGAGCTGGATGAACACAGCAGGCCAAGCAGCATCAGAGGTGCAGGAAGGCTGACGTTTCGGGCCTAGACGCTTCTTCAGAAATAGGGGAGGGAAAGGGGGTTCTGAAGTAAATAGGGAGAGAGGGGGAGGTGGATAGAAGATGGATAGAGGAGAAGATAGGTGGAGAGGAGACAGACAGGTCAAAGAGGCGGGGATGGAGCCAATAGAGGTGAGTGTAGGTGGGGAGGTAGGGAGGAAATAGGTCAGTCCAGGGAGGACGGACAGGTCAAGGGGGCGGGATGAGATTAGCGGGTAGGAGATGGGAGTGGGGCTTGAGGTGCGAGGAGGGAATAGGTGAGAGGAAGAACAGGTTAGGGAGGTGGGGACAAGCTGGGCTGGTTTTGGGATGCAGTAGGGGGAGGGGAGATTTTGAAGCTTGTGAAGTCCACATTGATACCATTGGGCTGCAGGGTTCCCAAGCGGAATATGAGTTGCTCTTCCTGCAACCTTTGGGTGACATCATTGTGGCACTGCAGGAGGCCCAGGATGGACATGTCGTCTGAGGAGTGGGAGGGGGAGTTGAAATGGTTCGCGACTGGGAGGTGCAGTTGTTTAGTGTGAACCGAGCGTAGGTGTTCCGCAAAAGCGGTCCCCAAGCCTCTGCTTGGTTTCCCCGATGTAGAGGAGGCCACAACGGGAACAGCGGATGCAGTATACCACATTAGCAGATGTGCAGGTGAACATCTGCTTGATGTGGAAAGTCTTCTTGGGGCCTGGGATTGGGGTGAGCAAGGAGGTGTGGGGGCAGGTGTAGCACTTCCTGCGGTTGCAGGGAAAAGTGCCGGGTGTGGTGGGGCTGGAGGGGAATGTGGAGCGGACAAGGGAGTCGTGGAGAGAGTGGTCCCTCCGGAAAGCAGATAAGGGTGGGGAGGCAAAAATGTCTTTGGTAGTGGTGTCGGATTGCAGATGGCGGAAGTGTCGGAGGATGATGCGTTGGATCCGGAGCTTGGTGGGGTGGTACGTGAGGACGAGGGGGATTCTGTTCTGGTTGTTATTGTGGGGAGGGGGTGTGAGGGACGAGTTGTGGGAAATGCGGGAGACACGGTCGAGGGCGTTCTCAACCACTGAGGAGGGGAAGTTGCGGTCCTTGAAAAAGGAGGACATCTGAGATGTACGGGAGTGGAATGCCTCATCCTGGGAGCGGATGCGGCGGAGGCGAAGGAATTGGGAATAGGGGATGACATTTTTGCAGGAAGGTGGGTGGGAGGAGGTGTATTCTAGGTAGCTGTGGGAGTCGGTGGGCTTGAAATGGATATCAGTTTCTAGGTGATTGCCAGAGATGGAGACAGAGAGGTCCAGGAAGGAGAGAGAGGTATTGGAGATGGTCCAGGTGAACTTCAGGTTGGGGTGGAAGGTGTTGGTGAAGTGGGTGAAGTGTTCGAGCTCCTCGTGGGAGCACGAGGCAGCGCCGATACAGTCAACAATGTAACGGAGGAAGAGGTGGGGTTTAGGCCAATGTAGCTACGGAAGAGGGATTGTTCCACGTAACCTACGAAGAGGCAGGCATAGCTTGCGCCCAAGCGGGTACCCAAGGCCACCCCCTTTGTCTGTAGGAAGTGGGAGGAATTGAAAGAGAAGTTGTTGAGGGTGAGAATGAGTTCAGCTAAGTGGATGAGAGTGTCAGTGGAGGGGGACTGGTCGGGCCTGCGGGACAGGAAGAAGCGGAGGGCCTTTAGGCCATCTGTATGGGGAATGCAGGTGTATCAGGACTGGACATCCATGGTAAAGATGAGGTGTTGGGCACCAGGGAATTGGAAGTCCTGGAGGAGGTGGAGGACGTGGGTGGTGTCACGGACGTAGGTGGGGAGTTCCTGGACCAAGGGGGAGAAAATGGAGTTGAGATAGGTGAAGATAAGTTCGGTGGGGCAGGGACAGGCGGAGACAATGGGTCAACCAGGGCAGTCAGGTTTGTGGATTTTGGGAAGGAGATAGAAGTCACGTAGTTTTTCTAAACATAAAAAAACCCCCACCATTTTGGCCCCAGCTGTAGTACCTGATTCTGGGCACTACAATTTCGGTAGGACACCAAGGCTTTGGAAAAGGTACAGAGTAATTTATTAGAATGATTCCAGGGATAAAGTATCACAGTTATGCAAATAAACTAAAGAACCCACAAATCTTCTCCTTGGAACAAGGAATATTCACGGGAGAAATGCAAGGGCTGATTAAAATAATGATAAATTTAGCTGGAGCAAATTAAGAGAAACCCTTTCTGATGGGGAAAGTGTTCATATTTGAGATGATTGACAACAGAACCAGGGCAGCAAGAGGAAAAGTAGTTTTCGACAGTGAGTAGTTAGGATTCAGAGTGCATTGTCTAGCATGCTGTAACTTTCAAAAGAAAATAGAGTAAATACTTAAGAGAGAAGATCAGAAACTTTTGGGAAAAGGGCAGGTGAGTCAGACTATCTGGATTGCCTTTGACAAAGCCAGCACAGACTGTGCTGTAATATTCCCATGACTCTGTGGTCTCTGCTCCTGCCAAGCATTGACCCAAAGCCTTGATGAAGAGCAGGAATCAGCAACATCTTTGCCTAAAATGAACATCTGCTGTTAAAGTTCTGACTGAAGCATGTAGCCTGAGTGCCACTCATTGTGGTTGTTCACTATTTGATACCCTGTAGATCTGCAAAGATCCAATCACGTGAACAGCAAATAATGAATATAATTTACACATGACATTTGACTAAGATGACTTTTTGTATGTCTATTACAGCTTAAAGAAAAATTCCAAAGACAGACCAACCTACGCAGAACTTATGGTAAGGACTAGTTCTTATCAGTCATAAATTGTATTTCCTAGCTAGCGACTGGTTGCTTTGTGGGAATTATTTTGAATTTAGTGAGCAAATTGGGTTGTTGATAGTTAGACTGTCTGAAATCCCAAATTACATTGAACTGGTCGATTTGTCGGGAATAAATATCTGTGTGGTCCTTAAAGGTGCTGCTGGATGCTACCACAATGAATCAGAGATAAAAGGTACTGCAGATGCTGGAGAATCCAAGATAACAAGCATGGGGCTGGATGAACACAGCAGGTCAAGCAGCATCATAGGAGCATTTCTGATGAAGGGTTTAGGCCCAAAACGTCAAGCTTTCCTGCTCCTATGATGCTGCTTGACCAGCTGTGTTCATCCAGCCCCATGCTTGCTACCACAGTGAAGGTAAGTTTGTCAGTAATAGTTGAATTGAATGTAGTGTTGGGAATGGGGTGGCCAGGCCCCACTAATCTCTGCCTCTCCTTTCTAATCGCTTCCACCATCTATCTCAAGACCCATTGGACCTGGAATCAAAAATCCTCCACACGGATAAGCTGTCTGGGATGCTCAGTAGCTCACCCATTTGATGTGAATCAGGCCTGAGACCCAATATTGAGTGTACCTTGAGCCAATTTGCACCTGAATATTGAGCATTCTGGTCTAAAATCTAGGCAGGTATGTTCATACAGATAGAGCAAGTATTCCTCTTTAAACAAAGTCACTACCTTTGTCTTAAGGAACTGGTATACGGATCAAAGTGGTTTCAGGCATATTTGGGACTGGAGTCCTCTGTGCTCCATTTGTTTGTTTGGGATTAGGGTAAAATCTAGAGCGTTTAATTTAACTTTGATCGTAAGACCAAAGTCAGTTACAATCTTAGACTGAGATTTTGACAGCTAATCTAAAGGTCCTGACTAGCTACATAACCACTCCTGCTATAAGTGTACTTTCACAAGTTTCACAGAATTGTTTAAGTTTATCATAACAGAGAGATGAGAACAAGGCAGTAGTTCAGTTGGTTCACATCGACTGCCAGCTGACTGGCCACGTGTCTCTTGCTCTGTTCTATTAACTGAAGTTATTCTTCGCTGTCTTTTCTTTCTGTGTATTTAACCACTAAAGGTGACTAGCCCACTACCCCAAGAATGATCAGAAGCTTTTTGAACTCTGAATGACCTCCCAATGCATGTACAGCACATGGTCAATCTTGGATTGCTGAGCCATGATGTGTCTGTTCTATATTTGGTTTCTTAAGATTGATGGTCATCCTACTGATATTGCTCATTGCCATGCACTGAATGGTTCCCTATGGTGTCAGTTGTTTATATTAAAAAAAGTCCCTTTCTTTATATCCTTTCCCTGTTAGGCGAGAGTCCTAAACATGGCAATTAAGAAACTGCACTTACTGATGCTGCCCGGACCTAGTTAACTAAAAATAACATGAGTACAAGTTGTTCCGACATAAAATTTTATGCTGAGTCTGTATAAGTATCACTGCATAGAGACAACCAATGTGTTAAACCTGAAGTCACAAAAATACGCATTAAAGATACAACATGATACACTCCATCAACATACATATATATAAGGTCAACTAACTACATAAAACTGATTATAGAAGCTAATTCCAAAGTTTTGTGCATACATGAGATAAAAGGTACTGCAGATGCTGGAGAATCCGAGATAACAAGCATGGGGCTGGATGAACACAGCAGGTCAAGCAGCATCATAGGAGCAGGAAAACTTGACGTTTCGGGCCTAAACCCTTCATCAGAATCTGAT
>JAHRHZ010000082.1:10989065-11035139 GCA_024137785.1 Ginglymostoma cirratum | reverse complement strand
CCCGAAACGTCTACTTTCCTGCTCCTCTGATGCTGCTTGGCCTGCTGTGTTCATCCAGCTCTACACCTTGTTATCTCAGATTCTCCAGCATCTGCAGTTCCTACTATCTCTGACGGCTTTTAAACTTCCCTTTTATTTCAGTATTAATGTCAGTGCAGCTCCTGATTATGAGAACAATGCTAGTCCGTAGGCTTGCTAAATTTTTGTTTTGTTGAATCACTGAATAACTTGAGTCAGCAAGGCAATATTGCATTCCTTCTTTATTTGAACATCTTTGACCATCTTGTCGCGCAGTGGCAGTGTCCGTACCTCCCATTCAAAAAGTATACGTTCTAAGGTCTACTTATCCCAGAGATTGCCCAAACATGTCTGAACAGGCTGATTAAAAATAATTAGCAGTACTTTAAGGATTGGCTGTAGAATCTTCAAAGTGGAAAATGATTTCACAACTGCCCGTGTTTGAGCAAGTTCCACATCAATGCAGACGAAGCTCAATAAAGATATTATGTAAACAAATCTGCCTCATAGTATTTTATACATTTATGAAGGTTTATAGTCATGGAAAAAATGATCTTGGCTTTCAAATAAGCAAAATGAGAAGCACTGAATCTCTGATACTTGTAGTTCACAAACCACATAAATTATTGAGAAGTGGTTTTGCATCGAACTAAGCTTAGAGCCTTGGAAATGACGTGACTCGTCTGAAGGAAAAAAAACGAATACTGCACCATCTGTTGTTAGTTTTACGTCACGTTATTAGAATGGTGTTGCAACATAACAGATTGTCCTTAATGGAAGTATTAATATTGAAGTTGGGGGTTGATTATTACTGATGCTACAGCACAGTCTCTGAACTGGCAGTGAAGGCTCTGATATATCCTTATAAAGATTTTTAGTTTTCATATACTCTTTCTAAGAGAAATATCTTTGTTTTCTGGTATGCAATGATTGCAGTACAGAATGAATCTTCTCATATTTAATCTCTGTGCCCACCTCTCACTGGCTGATATCTGCAACAGGGGTGTTGCGTTATAGCCTTAAACTTGTAGTTCTCATCTGTTAACCCTTTCACCTAAATTGGTTAGAACGTGGGACCTTGTACCCAGTTGAGTCGTAGAGGTAATTGGAACACAGTGTGGATTAAGGACTGGTCAGGTATGTAAAGTAGTAGAAAGAAGCAGAAAGATAAGATTGGATGAAAAGATGGGAAAATATGCACATATAGAGTATAGAACAGTTGATATGAATGATCTGTTTCCATACTTAATGATGCAATCACTTTGAAAACTCATCAGATTTTAAGTAAATAATAACAATCCAATGTTGAGGGATGTTAGAAATTGGGCAGGGTCTGTCTGCTTCATGGATCTCATTGAAGTTTCTTTAGCTTAAACTGTGTTTCTCCTGCCTTCCATTTTGTAAGTTACTTTCTTGTACTTGGGTACATTGGAACTGGAGAAGGCCATTCAGCCCCGTGAGGCTCTTCCACCATTTGAGTAGAACATGGTATCTTTTGCTGTGCTGTTCCAGTATCTCATGGTATTCCTCCTCCAGTAGTGAGATCAGATAGCTTGCTCTCAGGGGCTGTAGACCTAGTTATTTGGAAGTACAATCTTAGGAGATCTACAGATTTACTCACTCTTTCTACTGCCCATGGTGCAGGAAGTATTATAGCTCAGTAGATACAGTCTTTGACTTTGAGGCAGAGGTGATGGGTTCAAGTCTTACTCCTGTTGACCACTGATGGATTTTCATGGCAAGGTTTAACCCTTTATTAATCCTTCTAACAATGCCCCAAAAGGCAAAATATTGTACGTAGATGCAAAATAAACTGCACAGTTGGAGTTTTCTCCTCTTCATTCCTGTCTGGATTGCTGGAGTGTGATTGGATATTCACTATGATGTGGCGATACCTCCTGCTCCATCACCACAACTTCTCCATGTATATCCCATGGTTAGCTACAGGACGCTCAAATCATCAGAGATTTTTAAAAAGCTGCTGCATTGTTCTTTTCTCTACAAAGAGAGTCCTATGAGCTCCTATAATATGCTGAGATTACATTTGGTGTTCCATTTGTCCACGTGTAAATTTAATGATTATGTTAACTGAGGATGTGTTTCTAATTGTAAAGAATCTACTCCCATGTTAATTACTGTCAGATATTAGTACCCCCATGTCTCTGATGATTTTCTCTGTTTTGCCTTGTGCAAATTTTCAAACTTGGATTAGTTTATGCAGCGCTGAAGTAGGTATCCAGAAGGAGGATATTAATGTGATGGAGTCAGTATAGTGACAACTCATTTGAATGATACTGAGGGAAAGCTATGGAGAAAAGGCTTGAAAATTGTTTTATTTATATAGCAAGTTATGAAGGACAAACTGAAAGTTCATGGATTTGAAAATGTGAGTAAGGAACAGGAATTGGACATGCTTGATTGTTAGATAGAGTTAGAAAGGTTCTGTTAACACTTGTAGAGTTGAGATGATGAAGGAAAAGTTATTTTTGTTCAACTGTCAAGCTAGTAGTTACGTTCTCCTGTGTTATTTGAGATTTTGTCCATATTGGGATATGAATCGGTAGTATTTGCAAGGAATAAATATCAGCCCTGAAAGACAGAATACACCTTTTGAATAAAACACCATTCAGAATGAAAGCATTTTGCCTTTTATTGGTTGAACAGCACTTACTAAGAAAAATGACTTACATTTATGTAGAGAGATAGTAGGAACTGCAGGTGCTGGAGAATCTGAGATAACAAGGTGTAGAGCTGGATGAACACAGCAGGCCAAGCAGCATCACAGGAGCAGGAAAGCTTGACGTTTAGGATCTAGACCCTTCCTCAGAAAATGATTTTCTGAAGAAGGGTCTAGGCCATAAACGTCAGCTTTCCTGCTTCTCTGATGCTGCTTGGCCTGCGGTGTTCATCCAGCTCTACACCTTGTTATCTTACATTTATGTAGCATCTTTTTGATGACATGATGAGCCTAAAGCACTTTATAGCCAATTAAGTGCTTCAGAAGTGTCATCACTGTTGTCGTTATAAGGAATGCAGCTGACCTATGTGCACCAAAAACCCGCACAAGCAGCAATGTGGCACTGAACAGATAGACCATTTCAGTGATATTGGTTGAGTGATAAATGTTGGCTGGGACACCAAAGAATACCTCTCCAGCTCTTCTTCAAACCAATAGCGTGTAAACTTCTAAAACCATCTGAAGGGACTGACTTGGCCCTTGTTTTATATAGAATTGTTGAGTGTGTACAGCATGGCAACAGACCCTTTGGTCCAACTTGTCCATGCTGACCCACATCCTAAATTAATCTAGTCCCATTTGCCAGCATTTGACCCAGATCGCTCTAAAACCCTTCCTATTCATCTACTCATCCAAATGCCTTTTAAATGTTGTAATTGTAGCTGGCTCCACCACTTCCCCTGGCAGCTCATTCCAAACATGCACCACCCTCTTCATGAAAAGGTTGCCCCTTAGGTCCCTTTTAAATCGTTCCCCTCTCACCTTAAACCTGTGCCCTCTAGTTTAAACTCCCCTACCCCGTGAAAAAGACCTTGGCCATTCACCCTATCCATGTCCCCTATGATTTTATAAATCTGCATAAGGTCACCCCTCAGCTGTCGAATTTCCAGTGAAAATAGCTCCAGCCTATTCAGCCTCTCCCTGTAGCTCAAACCTTCCAATCCTGACAACACCCTTGTAAATTTTTTCTGCACCCTCTTTAATATCTCATCCAGAGAGCAGAACCTCCAGAAGTGCTGCACTCTGTCAGTACTGCATGTTGGATTGTCAGCCTGAAGTTTTATGCTAAATGCTGTGAATAAATTTATTGGCAGGCATCTCTAGCTCGTTGGATTAAATGTTTGAGAATTCTGAATTCTGGTAAGAATGATACCTTTGAACATCTATAATAAAAACAAACCCATTCTTTGAATTCTAACCCTTGTGTTTCTTTCTTCTCTCAAGCAACATCCCTTCTTCACATGGCATGAATCCAAAGAGACGGATGTTGCATCGTTTGTGAAGCTTATTTTAGGAGATTGAAAGATTCCCCTACAGTACAAAAGCTTCTGCCAATGGTCCACCTACACATTCTGCTTTGGGATGAAGTCACTGGATATCTTCTGTCGGCGTTGATGTTGGAAAATGTATCGAGAGTTTTCAAAATAACTCCGGCCATTGGCAGAAACAGGGTGTGGAGGGAGGGAAGTCTTTAGTAAACTTGTGCAGCTGAAAAGAGAAAGTCCGGTATCTGCTCCTGTAGATGTCCGAGTGGTACTGTGCAGTCCTCTGAAAAACCTTTGTCAATAATTTTTGACTGACTTGCAAAAGCCAATAATCGGGAGTAGATTCATTTTTTTTAAAATAATTTTTTTTAATTTAAGTGAATAGTGGGTTATGTTCTCATAATTAATTATCTGCAAAGACTTCACTGTGTGACTGTAATGAAGACTTGCATTGACTCAGACTTTGGTCTCTTAAAGGCCACTTTAGCTTCTGAAGTTGTAGAAATTTGATGCAAGGCTGCATTGTGTGTGCAAGTGTGTGTGCGTGTGTTTTTAAATAGGTGCACTGAAAATTGTGTGACTGCAGGCAAACCGATGGGTGTGAAGGCAACCAGTTCAAGTGGGAGGTGCTATGGTGGAGCCAGCATTTGGCTTAACAAGACTACCCCTTCCTTTTACCTACGTATGGTGTGACTTTTGTTTGTGTGTAAATAATGTGATGTGTAAATAAATGCTCACTTCCATAAATGTAACTCTGGACACACAGAGGTAATGACCCACCCCCATGAATTTTACTCTAGACAGACTAGTTCCACACAGTCAACATCTATCTGAACCTTTTTTTGTATTTTCACCAACAGTGCTAAATCTTGCACTGATGAAAAGTAATAGCAGGCATATCCCTATAAAATGTAATTTATTTTTTAAAAAAAAGTTCAGATGTTAGTTTATCCAGCCTGATATTGTATATCGTGCACATCCAACTAATTTTTGCGAGTAGTATTTTATTAAGTGGTTAGGATGAAGATTGTATTTTTACATAAAACTTGTACAGGTCACCTTTAAGGCTGAAGTAGATTTTAATAAGCCCATAATTTAGTCGTTTTGAAATTAAGATTTTTTGAACTGCTTTTGTTTTTGAAGAAAAAAGGTGAGAAACTGAATGTTGTGAATTTCTGGCCCTTGTAGCTCAAACCTTACAGGAAAGATTAATTATTTAAAATCCAGCTGCTCTTCCTGTTACTGTTTATACTGGTTGTCAGTGGTTTTTCGGCTCTCTTGGACTGTGTAGGAAAGGAATATTCGAGTCAGCAACTACTTACTGAATTCCTGACCTGCGCTAACCTGGCTGTTGCCATCAATGCCAGTCCTTAGTGACAATACCCAATGAATGAAATGACATGTAGAACTCATTCTGTTGGGAAATTCCAAAGTCTGAACATTTGTTTCAAGTAACTCTGATTTTGAGGTCTCTCTCCATTAGAAAATCAAATATTCTAATATAACAGCTTCTAACCTCCTTTGCCCCTCATTTTTCTTCCATCCTGTCTTGATCAGCTCAACTTGTGGTTGCACAACGATTGTTACTCTTATCAGTTCAGCAGCAGTCCCTAGATTTTCCATGATTGCTATTCTTCCACCATGCAAGTCAGGAATGCTTCTCTTCCCCTGAGGTAAAGTGCATCGCTTTTGTGCGGTGCTATCAAAGACCACTGTTCTAGCTTTTGGGTCTCCATACCAGAATGGGGTGCATTTTAGTAGTAGTGTTATCGCAACACTAATGGGCTATTGATCATGAATCCTATCTTGAAGCCTTGTTATTGACGCTAAGGAGAACTGTTGCAGTCTCACTTGACACTAGGAAGTACAGAATTAGCTCTGTGACGTGTAGATGGCACCTTTATGATTTTGGAATTGAAGTCCACTGTTGGAGCAGTTCTTGGCGCCATTTCTGTTCCGATGTTTCCTGATGCAGGAGCTTGAAGAACAGGTTGTTCTGAACCATTTTGATAGTCCCATACTTAGTAATTGCCCAGAACTGCTGCTTGCGTCAGTTTTATGGATTATTTTAGTGCCCAAGAAATATAACCATTTATCTCTTTTATTGATTCTGTTCTTCAAAAGATGATCAAATTTGAAAATGGCAATGTGCAGCAGTGCTCAAATGTTTTGAAAACAGCATTTCCTGTAGGATACAGCAGCTTGAAATTCCAAAATCCCCAACTGTTTGCTGCTGCTCTCAGAACAGTTTGGAGACATGTTACCCACAGACGATATTCTTGTCTAGGGGAATCTTTAGAAGCCCTCTGAAGGTGCTGCATCTGAGCTAAACCTCTTGCAGCACTGGATTTTTTTGAAAGTGGTAGAAATTTGACTTTTTTTTGGAGAATTAGTTTCATTTTTCATTATTTTCATTTTGGTATTTTGACCCATTTTGACTAACTGAAGTAAAATCCTCAATTACCTTGTGCTACGGAATTAAGGTGATATAATTCAGTTCTGAGGTCTTAGAAGGATTAGTTAACCATTTTGTTGTTTCTAATACCAGTTTTTAACCTACATTGTACTATTGTGACATTTTGTTTTAATTAGAATGACAAAAGAACAGGGCTAAATTTTTGCTAGGTGCTGGAAACATTAAACCCAGTGTGTTATGTATGATACATCAACAACAAAAGTCTAAAAAGCGTTTTACATTTGCTTAAAATTGCTAGAGATGAATTTCAGAGTTAATATTCAAATAGGGCTCAGTGTTCTGTGCAGAAAACTGAATATTCTGACAGCTGAATTGGGCTATCTCTGCCTTAGGTCTAACCCCATTAATATGTCTTCAGTCAAAATAAGAGCACCTTTTGCTCCTAGCTGTGGAACTGAATCCAAAGCGAGAGAAAAACTCGGCATTCCTCTTAGATTCCAAAATTTCTCTGAAATTGTAAAGTTCTGCATTGATTGCATGCCTGAGGAGATGCGAGCATCAGTCTGCCTTTGGGCTACAATGCACTGTATATGAGCTGTGGCTGGTGTTGATTGTGGGATGATCCACATATTGTTTCTTAAAGAACCTGAATCTGTACTGACTAACCACATGGATAAGTAAATTTCTCTTGAATCTGGGGATGCTATTTCTGATGTTCAATCATCTCTTTGCTCCAATTTTTCCACCTCACCTAATTACTCATGAAGATACAAAAATGATGTGGTTAATATTTTTATTCTTGGTTGACAATCTCAAGATATCTCCTACAGTGTGCAGTGTTTATGCCTGTATTAATGATTGGATGTGTGATGGTAAATGAAACTACTGCAACTCGTTAAATGTTAGGTTGAGTTAAAGACCCTTGTGGTATTTCTGTCTTGTTGCCTACCTTGACTTTGAGAGCTAATGTCTTAGAACTGAAGATCGGCAATGATCTATTAGTGATCTTCATCAAATCACTGAAATTAAAAACCAGGTCCCTGGTTTAGTGGGCAAATTCAGTTTGTAAACTGTATTTGCGAGATGAGAAATGTGCTGAAGGATCTAAAACTGCAGGCAAGATAAATGCATTGAAGAAATTGACAGTGTATCGGTTACTAGGGCATCACACTGAACCCACACACAAAGACAAGGCAGCACTTTCCTCCTTTTAAATGAAACAATGCGGTTTGTTTAGACAGATTGTTCGCCACCCCTCCCCCGACCTGCCTTCTTCCACCATCAAATTGATGCTGACATTAGCTCTGCGTCATTGAGCCATGACTTTTTACAACCTGTAAATTCCTGTTTGGACAATATTGCGCAATTCGGTAGAACATTGTGCTGCTAAAATCCATCTAAGGTTTAACCAGGTTAACAGTACAAGCCCTTGTGAGTCGCCCTTCGCTTTGCAAGTTCTTGAAGGGGTATGTTTAGTCATATGCCATTGGTTGCTGTGATTACATTTTAATCTCAACAGCCTCTTACGTTAGATTTATTATTTAAAATGTGATTTAGGATAAGTCAGGTGAAAAGCATTTCTGAACACTTAAACTGCTTTACAATTTGCATGTGAGTTGAAAACTAGGCAGAACTTAGCAGCCCTCTATGGATCTTGTTTCCTAAACATTTTGGTTTGAGTGTGCGGGTGTGCACGTTTGTAGTGTTAAATAAGCTCGTTCATTTCACTGTACATGTAGGCAAATGTGCTGCACAACTTGTTTGAGTTCACATAGTTATCATTGGTGTAAAATTTAGCTTGATTTATTTGATATCCGGAGGACATGCATTGAGCAGGGGAAGTGGGAATGAGAAAGTAAAGGTGCTTTATTCCTTTCTGATAGTTAACTTGTCTTTCGCAGGGAGTTATTATCATTTACCCTGGAAAGATGGTACTGTTGTTATGGGATATTGATAGCCAATGAACAGTTGGGTTCTGCTGAACGTGAAGCTCCAATACAAAAATAACACTTTTTTTTGGTTGAATTTTGTTTCTACTCCGTTTTGTCCTGCATCTCACAGGAAGCTTGAAGGAGCATTGGTTGAAGATTGCTCCTGAAGTTAGTTTACTTGGGGGAGGGGATTCTGTAGTAGGAATTCTTTCACCGTTTTCCCCCTTCTCAGCCATGTCAGTCAGAAACGGGAGAAATATCTTACCACGGTGAGGAAGAGAGGAGCATGAATGCATCTTTTCACGGAGCAGGTAATCTGCTTCCTTGGCACACATGCTGCTGTGATCGAAATGGTGAACCATCCTCCTCGCCAGTTCTGCCACCTCCCGTCAGAATCACAATGAGGGTAGGAGAGGGCAGCATCAGGGGGAAAAGGGAAATAATGGCTTTAAGTCAGTGACCATTGCAGCGCAGCCCAGGACATTTTAATGCAATAGACGTCAGGGGGAGGTTATTCCCGAGCACTACACTGGGGAGGTGCCTGGGCGCGAAATAAGAATAAAATATAAGACTGTAAACTTATTTATTCACATGCGATCAAAAGGATTGAAGTAATATTTTAAATATCTGAAGTGATTTGAGAGCAGACTCACAGCTGAAATCTTGGTTTTTCATCACTGAGAAAGCATTTGGGATGTAGTTCACCTCCCAGAGGGGTCCTATGTGAGGAATCTAGGTGTCTACTCACTTCATCGAAACTGAATTGCCACTTGCAGCCGAGCCTGATGTTAAAGGGCAGTGCAATGCTACATAATGTTATTTATAATAAACTGATTATTTATTTTTATTGTGAACTGACTGTTACTGCTTCTCTCTGTTGATCAACTCAATAAGGCTCCAACCCTTCTTTCGCAATCTTTCGTTGAAGTCCTCATTTTTCATTGGGCCCTGGCTGATGATGTCAGCCACTCTGTGACCAGACAAGTTAAAAAGACATAAAATTAGAATAGTTCTTGTCTCCTCACCTCCGCAGTGTAATAAAAGTCATGATGCTTTCTGGTTTGGAGGTTTTGGCTGGTATTGTAACCCCTTGATGAGGTCAGTCTTCTGTAACAGTTCAGAGCGGTTTATTATTTAATCTGGTTACTTCCTGTAAAGAGCTTTGTCTGCATGCAACTCCCACCCCCGCGAGGCAAGGAGATCAAGCTCCTTGTGGACCAAATCCATCGCAAGAGCTTCTAACATCAATACTTCAAAAAAAAGTCAATACCTTAGCGCTAGTGGCCAGGAGCCATGTGTCTAATGAAAAGTGAGGGAAGCCATGTGTTTCTTTGAATCCATTCTCTTACGCAGTAATACTCTGCTTTGGTCAGTCACTTTGAAAGATAGTGTGCCAATTGCCTCCATTACAACATACAAATTTAAGACGCCACCAACTCTCCTTGTTGAAACTGAAACTATTTGAGTTTTAAGGCAAGCATTCATTTCCATTCTATTTTTATTATATATTCTAACTTATACTGTACAAGCAAGGCTGATTTTGTCACCTTGGATGTTTAATAAGCTTGGCATAAATTGTGTTAATATAATGGTGGATACCATGTTTCTCCTATCAATGAACTGAGTAAGTGGAAGCAACTGTGTTAATGCTAATTTTAAAAAAAAACTACATTGTCTATATACCTTAGGGACTGTTAAAATGAAGTGTGTGTGGGTTTGATATTCATTAACGTTGAAATGTACCCTGCAGGCAAACGGAAAACAATACTGCAGCTTAAATGTGGGAACACTCAAAAATTGCAACATAAATTATTTCTTTTTGTTTATTCAACCTTTTAATGCATGGAACAATCAAGCTGTGTTTTTTTTTTCAAAGAAAAGCTTGTTTGAGCCTTGAATGGGTTTTAAGACCCGTCATAGCTGACCTGTTGAATTTGATATTTTGGAGAAAGACCGTAGTTGATAGGTTATTGGTTCGAGTTCAAACTTATGTCCCATGTTCAAAGCTGAGAATTTGGGCTCACAGAGGCTACTCAGAAGTAGAAGCTCATTACTTTTAGTGTCTGTGTGTCAACCTTTCATGTTCTGCCCCTCTGCACTGCTGTAGGGGTTCAGTTAGCTGGACAGCTGGTTTGCAAAGTAGAGTGATGCCAACAGTGCAAGTTAATTTCCTGCACTGGCTGAGCTGACCGTCAAAGTCCCACCTTCTCAACCTCATTTGTTGCCTGAGGTGTGGTGACCCTCAGATTAAACTCACTACCAGCTGCCTCTGTGTCTAATGAGTGAACAGCCCTATGGTGCTGAGTTCCAATAGTGACTTTACTTTTTTCACACCTGCACTACTTATTTGAATGTGGAAAGAGCTGAATTTATATTGGTCCAACAAGACAAGTGAATATTATGTTGCTTTGCCTTTCTTTCCACTGTACTTCAGTTGCCATTTTAATTTCAGGCCCTTTAATTATTAGTTTTATGTGTGAAATATTTTGGCTATTTATAAAGAGATTTTCTTGTAAACAGAAGCTTTCTTCACCCCGTAACTTCCCTGCAACCACCCTTCCCTCCCCCCAAATCCTGCTAAAAATATGCAATTGGAAACATAACCTCTGTCAGAATGTACAAGGACGAAAGCAGTCATGAATTTGAATTGTACAATTTGAACAGATGCCGATCTTTTGATGACCTTGTTCCCCATTGCAGATTAGTGTTGACGAAAGTGTATTGAGAGAAATTGTCTATCGAATCTTTTCCTCCTCAAACCCAGATTATGATTCGAGGGATGTACTTTTATCATTTAGGTGCACTCCTGTACAATTCAGCTGTGACTAATTGTATGTTGGATTTTCTGATACGCTTTTTCTGTATAAGATAACTGCCCTTGTGCTTGTTGAATTGTGAATTGCAACCAGAACACTAGTCACATGCTACTCAAATGTGCCGCAATGTTTCAGTCAGTCTGATCTTTCTGTGTGTGGTTGATTTGACAGCTTCTGCTGTCTGATGAAACAAAGGACAGGCAGCTCTTGAACAATTCACAGCTAGAACTGGGAATATTTAAATCGTGCAGATGCCTGATGCGGGAGGGCTAATCGATGTAAGTCATTGAGTCAAAAGTAACTTTCTAATTGCATTGCCACAATAGGAAGAAGTTCTGTAGACCAGTCTGCAGTCTTCTATCTGTGTCTGCAGTAGATCTAAAATGTCATTGATTGGGTCCTCTGCCTGCCTTTTGTATTTAATTTTTAAACTTGTATTCAACTATTTTGTCAACTTGATGCTGTTACAGTTATCGGCATCAGGTATAATGCTTGTTGATCACCATGAAAATACCACTTGTCAAATATGTCATCAGGTACTGTACCAGAATGTTTTAAAAAGTGATGATCAAGTCTCGAAATGTAAGCAAACCAAAACAAAAGCTGCAATGGGTTTTTTTTTAGCATTCCCCTTAGAGTATGTTCTGCTGGCGTCTAAGACATTGTTTATCTTTAAGCTGTGTTCGGGATGTGCTATTTACCTCTGTATACTCAAAGGGATAAGCATGCAATATGCGAATATACTGTTTGGACTTGTATGCAAATAACTTTAGCTTGAAGTTGATATTGAATTGAGGTATCGTTTCAGTGCCTGTTTTATGACTTGAAGGTACAATGGGCATGCTGCCACTTGCAGGATATGCTGATATGCTGGAAAAGGCTGCAGCATAGTGAACTATGAACCAGCTCATCTGTCCCAAGTCCCATGTTGTTTTATATTGACAAGGGAAAATCTTTTTGTGATAATGAACAGATTAGAACTTCTAATAACGGGTTGCAAAGACACATCTTGTGATATTCAGCTACTTCTTTATGAGAAAGCCAGCTGATTCTTGAGCTCTAAGATGATGTTAATCAACCAAAGCCCAAAGTTTTATGTGGATAGCTGGAAATTTTACAGACAAAACCCATATCTTATCTATCATTAACAATTCACCATAGTACCTGTGCAGGTAAACAATGATCAAATTGGATTTATAAAATTCTCTTTGTTTCGGCAGTCAATTCAAATTAATTAAAACCTTTTGTCTAAATGGATACGTAAGGGATTAAAAAATCACTTGTATGTTTTATAAAGAGAGTTTGGTGTCTCACACTTGAAAATACACTAAAACTACAGATGCTCTGGACACCTATTATTTTCAAAACAGAAATCAGCAATTCCTATATTTTTCTACAGCACTTGGCTGCTTTATATCTGAGCCAGGGTACAAAACGTTGCTAAGATACATCATTACTGTTTGTGAAGACAACCTTGCATCCAGTTTGCCCTCTTTTGCATCTGGGTTTATTCTGAAGAGGAAATTAGATATTTCCTCAGTTTGACAACAAGTGAAAGGGAAGAAATGAAATGCGCTGACTAGATTTTTCTAGGGGTCTTGGTAGATTCAGAGTCCAACCTGTGGACGTGTTGATTTGCCTGTCCAGGTAAGTGGACTTCTAGATCTTAACCCAACCGTTGCTACAGTTCTAACCCTGGCTTTTGGTGGAGATCTTTAAAAATACATCTAATATATCTTTTACCCTCCTTAAATAATAGGAATGTGTGCCAAGTGGTAGCAAGCCATTCTAGATGATCATTGATTTCCTTCACCAAATTTAGCACTCTAGTTTCAGTTCGAAAAACAGAAAGGCTCTTCCTATGCAAAGTGATAGCCAGAGACCGTGTCCTATAATTTCCTGACTAATTGTTTTTTCTCTTGCTAAGATGAAATGCTACTTGTGTTCACCTGTAAGTTTCGGCAGACTGTTCTTTTAACTGCAGGCAGTTTGAGCAAGAGGACATGTTGACCTGGAGTTTTCCTGGAGTGTTCCACCCTTGTTGTAACATAAGAATAGCTTTGTGCTGACATTTCTCAAGCAGATATGTGTGGAATTGTTTTCCACGGGTTGTATACTGGAATATTGGTGCAGCAAATTTCCTTGTTCATTAGTGCTGCTCCTGAGACCTCTCTAGAGAAGCTCTCTGTCGCTCTTGAGAAAACCACCATTCTATGCGAAAGGCCAGTGCCGACAAAATTTCCAAATTTATGTGCTGGCACAAAAATGTAGACCTGGACCATCTGTCTTTTGACACAGCTAAGGCTTCTGGAGTTTTTGGTGATTATCTTTGCTTCTGTTACTCAACTATTTTTTGCTGAGATCTGGACGATATTTGACCAAAATATTCCCAGTTTCAGTGTATCGAAATTGTTTGAACAGCCCCACCTCTTCACCTAGCCTTCAGAGGACTGAATAGTTTTGCCAAGGTAGGCACAGAAACAAGCAAAACAATGCAAATCTCAGCACATTTTCCATATATCGGTGTGATTCAGGAAATTCCAGGCCATGATGATGAAATCTGTGAGTGAATTATGCTCTAACAAGGACAGTGTTAACTGTGATGATTATTTACCAAAAACCTGCATCAGCTTAATCAACACAACCCAGGTTAAATCTAAAATATAGAGGAACTTAAAGCATTTGTTATGTCAAGTGATAAGTTTAATTTCTATGATCCTTAACATTGGCGAAAAGGCATTTGGCCCAAAGTTGTTCTTGCCTACAAAACTGGGTATGTCCTTAGATAGAAATAGTGAGGACAATGAACATTAGGCAATTTGTAACATTTCAAAGAAAGTCTTAAATTCAGCTAATTTTCTTCAGAATGTTTTTACATGTTAATAATATTTAACTTATTAAAAATTAAGTAGTGTTTGCCAATAAAACTAGTAAGTGGTTCATGTAGCTTGTCAAGTCATTTTTGGTTATTTAAAATTAGGCAACTCGGGATGAAAAACTCTATGAAAAATTCATACTATTTGTGGTAAACCTGTTTTCAGCTACATTGGTAAAAGTGGACCAGGATACCAACCCATCAATGTCTTTTTTTCAATTCAGGAAAAAGTTGTCTGTTATGTGCTGTTAGGCTAATTGATTGCTCTCCCTGATAGGAGATATTATATCGGAGAGAATGCAAATGAATTTCAGAGGAGACTTGATCTGCAACCTAATCTATGCAATCTGTTTCCAAAGCCGAATCTTGACCCTTCAGTGTTAACAAAACCACCTGAAGTATTGAACACTAAACAAAATCTGCTTCAAAACTTCCAGAAGATGGTGCTACAAGAGCAAATTCAACATTGCCAGTTGAATTGTTGTCTATGGAGTTCATTAAATCTGTTCTTTTGCTAAGTACCTTTTGTAATCCTCTCTACCCTGCTTTGTACCCTGGCATAGACTAAATTTTGACGTTCTGAGTTTGGGAGAGATGACTCTCGGTGACAGTACAAGCACAAAAGAATTGCAAAGACCTTCAGTAAATAAATGGCAACTCAACAGAAGTATGGTTTTATATCGTCAGCCAAAAGCCTTCTGAGAAACTTAATAGACTAATAAAAACAAAAGATAGTATCAAGAAACTAAATTAGTCTGCCTTACATATTGTTCAATAATAAAAAAGAGGTCTGAAATTTCCCTTCCAGATGACTTGTTTGAAATGGAATTTCCTAGAAGTGATGGTAGGACTGTAAATAGTGCATTACTGAGGACCTTTTTAAAAGGTCATAACTTTTCTGGTGTTTTGTCAACCAATTTTGAGATCAGCACAGATGTACATTTCTCCATGACCTTTCCAGTATTTAAATAGGCAATGAAATGATTAATTATTGCAATATGAAAAGCTACAGAGCCTTTCCTTAGTCTGTTCATCCTAATGTGATGCTGGTTTCTAACCCTTCACCCATGCTCACTATGCTGCAGATTTCTACTCGTTGATCTTTGATCCACTGTGCAGCTGCCCAAGACACTGCTCAGTGGCTTTTTTCTTCATCATATCCTATTGTTGCTGTAAGATGTTTGTAAAGAATTATTACTGATTTTAGAAAACAAATATATATTCAGGTTGCTCATTCTAATTGTGTGCAATTATACTGATTTAACTCAATAAAGAAGTATTTTTCCACAATGCACCATCATGTTGAATTTTTATTTCTTGATGTAAGTAACTGAATAAATACGATACATTGACACTTGATCTACATGAAGAGGAATTGATTTATACATCACAATAAAAGTATAGATCTTGACATTACGTTCTCATCATACTGTTCCTGACATTATTTTCTGTTAATTTTCGTGGATATGTCAACATCTTTAAAATAAATAGGCGAAAACCTCTATTGAAAAAAACAGTGGAAGTTATTTTACAGAATAGAGTCATAGAGATATATAGCATAGAAACAGACCCTTTGGCCCAATTCATCCATGCTGACCAGATATCCTTAATAAATCTAGTCCTATTTGCCAGCATTTGGCCCATATCCCTTTGAACCCTTCCTATTCATATACCCATCTAGATGCCATTTAAATGTTGTAATTGTATCAGCTTCCATCACTTCCTCTGGCAGCTCATGCCATACATTTCACCCTCTGCATGAAAAAGTTGCCCCTTAGGTCACTTTTAAATCTTACCCCGCTCACCTTAACTCTAGCTTTGGACTCCCCCACCCCAGGGAAAATATCTTGTCTATTTACCCTATCCATGCCCCGCATAGTTTTATAAACATCTATAATGTCACCCCTCAACCTCCAACGCTCCAGGGAAAATAACTCCAGCCTGTTCAGACTGTCCCTATAGCTCAAACCGTCCAACCCTGGCAACATCCTTGTAAATCTTTTCTGAACCCTTTCAAGTTTAACAACATCCTGTAGCAGGGAGACCAGAATTGCACACAGTATGCCAAAAGTGGCCTAATCAATGCCCTCTACGGCTGTAATATGACCTCCCAACTCCTATACGCAAAGCATTGACCAATAAAGGCAAGCATACCGAAGGCCTTCTTCACCATCCTATCTACCTGCGACTCACTTTTAAAGAACTATGAGCCTGGACTTGATGGCCTTTTTGTTCAGCAACACTCCCCAGGACCTTACCATTAGGTGTATGAGTCCTTCCCTGATTTGCCTGTCCAAAATGCAGCACCTTACCTTTATCTAAATTAAATTCCATCTGCCACTCCTTGGCCCATTAGCCCATCTGATCAAGATCACAGCTGGTGGCAGGCCTCCAGTCTGAAAAGCGACCCTCGACCACCACCTTCTGTCTTTTACCTTCGAGCCAGTTCTGTATCCAAATGGCTAGTTCTCCCTGTATTCCATGTGGTCTAACCTTGCTAACCAGCCTACCAAGGAATCTTGTTGAACGCCCTAGTGAAGTCCATATAGATCAGATCCATTGCTCTGCCCTCATTAATCGTCTTTGTTACTTCTTCAAAAAACTCAGTCAAGTTTGTGAGGCACGATTTCCCATGCACAAAGCCATGTTGACTATCCCTAATCGGTCTTTGCTTTTCCAAATACATGTGAATCCTGCCCCTCAGGATTTCCTCCAACTTCTTACCCACCACCAACGTCAGGCTCACCGGGCTACAGTTCCCTGGCTTTTCCTTAAGACCTTTCTTAAATAGTGGCACCATGTTAGCCAACCTCCAGTCTTCCGACAGCTCACCTGTGGCTATTAGTGATACGAATATCTCAGCAAGGGGCCCAGCAATCACTTCCTTAGCTTCCCACAAAGTTCTAGGGTACACCTGATCAGGTTCCCGAGATTTATCCACCTTTGTGTTTTGAGACGTCCAGCACCTTCCCCTCTGTAAAATGAACATTTTTTCAAGATGTCGCTATTTATTTCCCCACATACTCTTTCTTCCAGATCCTTCTCCACAGTAAATACTGATGCTAAATACTCGTTTAGTATCTCGGTCATCTCCTGCCGTTCCACACGTAGGTGGCCTTGCTGATCTTTAAGGGGCCCTATTCTCTTCCTAGTTACCCTTTTGACCTTAATGTATTTGTAAAATCCCTTTGGAATCTCCTTAACCTGGTTTGCCAAAGCTATCTCATGTCCCCTTTCAGCCCTCCTGATTTCCCTCTTAAGTATACTCCTACTGCTTTTATATTCTTTTAGGGAATCACTTGATCTCTGCTGTCTGTACCTGCCATGTGCTTCCATCTTATTCTTGACCAAAACCTCAATTTCTCTAGTTATCCAGCATTCCCTGCACCTACCAGCCTTGCCCTTCATCCTAATTGGAATATACTGTTCCTGGACTCTCGTAATCTCATTTTTGAAGGATTCTCATTTTCCAGCTGTCCCTTTACCTGCAAACATCTGCCACCAATCAACTGTTGAAAGTTCTTGCCTAATCCCATCAAAATTGGCCTTCCTCCGCATTAGAACTTTAACTTTTAGATCTGGTCTATCCTTTTCCATCACTATGTTAAAACTAATAGAATTATAGTCATTGGCTCCAAAGTGATCCCCCAAAGTGACACTTCAGTCACCTGCCCTGCCTTATTTCCCAAAAGTAGGTCAGATTTTGCACCTTCTCTCGTAGGTATATCCATATATTGAATCAGAAATTTTTCTTGTACACATTTAACAAATTCCTCCCCATCCAAGCCCTTAACATACGGCAGTCCCAGTCTATGTTTGGAAAGTTGAAAACCCCTACCATAACCACCCTATTATTCTTATGGATAACTGAGATCTCCTTACAAATTTATTTCTCAATTTCCGCTGACTATTGGGTGGGTCTATAGTACAAACCTAATAAGGTAATCAGTCCTTTCTTGGTTCTCAGTTCCATCCAAGTAACTTCCCTGGACATATTCCCAGGAATATCCTCCCTAAGTATAGCCATAATGTTATCCCTAAACAAAAATGGCACTCCTCCTCCTCTCTTGCCCTCCTTTCGATCCTTCCTATAGCGTCTATACCCTGGAACATTAAGCTGCCCATCCCTGAGCCATGTCGCTGTAATTGCTATGATATCCCAGTCCCATGTTCCTTACCAAGCCCTAAATTAATCTGCCTTACCTGTTAGGCCTCTTGCATTGAAATAAATGCGGTTTAATTTATCAGTCCAACCTCATTCTCTACTTTGTTACTGCCTGCCCTGACTGTTTGACTCACTCTTTTTCCCAACTGTACCAGTCTTGCACTGATCATTTTTCACACGATCTCCCTGGGTCCCACCCCCACTTACTAACTTAAATGCTCCCGAGCAGCTCTGGCAAATCTCCCCGCCAGTATATTAGTCCCTTTCCAATTCAGGTGCAATCTGTCCTTCTTATACAGGTCACTTCTACCCCAGAAGAGATTCTGATGATCCAAAAATGTGAATCCTTCTCCCCTGCACCAGCTCCTCAGCCACGTTTTCATGAGATCTATCCTCCTATTTCTACCCTTGCTGGCTCATGGCACCGGGAGTAATCCAGATACTACTACGCTCGAGGACCTATTTTTTAAATTCCTGGCCAACTTCTTATATTCTTTCCTCTGAATCTTGTCCTCTTCACTTCCTATGTCATTAGTTCCAATATGTGCAATGACCTCCTGCTGGTCCCTCTCCCCTTTGAGAATTTTCTGCACCGTCTCAGAAATATCTTTGATCTTGGCTCCAGGGAGACAACACACCATTCTGATTTATCACTATCAGCCACATAATCATCTGTCTGTGCCTCTAACTAGACAATCCCCTATCACAATTGATTGCTTGGGATCTGGTGTACCCCTCGTTACGTTAGAACCAATCTTGGTACCAGAAACCTGGCTGTCAGTGCTACATTGCCCTGAGAGTCCATTACCCCCTACATTTTCCAAGACAGCATATCTGTTTGAGATGGGAATAGCCATGGGAGACTCCTGCTGTATCTGCTTCCCTCTCCTACCTTTCCTGGATGTTACCCATCTACCTGACTGCATCTTCGGTTTATCTCCGTCCCTGCAACTGCCATCCATGACCTGCACTAACTCCTGTGAATTCCTCAGTGCCTCTAACTGCCGCACCAACCGATCCATGTGATACAATTGGATTTGCAACCAAACGCACTTCCTGCAGACATAATTATCAGTAACACGGAAAAACTCCCTAAACTCCCACATCCGACAGGAAGAGCACATCACTCCACTAAAGGCCATCTTTGCACTTTAAGAATCTACAGACCCTGAAAATAGCAGTCTTATTGCTCTAAAAAAACACTGCTCCAGGCTGGCTTAATACCTATGTTTTTAATGTTTAATCAAGAGATAGACCTCAATAACAACAATATAATAAAAAAAAACACTTTACTCACTATTGTAGATTTGCAAAAGAAAACCAGTAAGGTTATACTTTAAAACGCTACTTAGCTGCTCCCCTGCTGTGAGCTCCCACATGCAAGTTTCTCCAAAGTCAGCTGTGAATTTCGCTGTTTATTTATTTTTCATGGAATCCACTCCAATGTCCAGAGATACTTGGAAACAGACAGTAAACACAGCAGCTGTGCAAGTTACTGCTGGGTCAGACAGCAGTATGGGTTTCTTTCTCCATCTGAATCACCGCCCATGTGGTCATTGCCCTTTTGTCTGCCTTCCTCCATTTTAAAGTACTATTGTTTTGATCTTTTCTTCCCCAAAGTTTCAAAACAGTACAACAGCTAATAAAATGGTGATTACTGCTTGTAGAATTTGAGGAAATCATTTCCAACACTGAGAATACCTCAGAAAAAAAGGAACAGCTCTTAAAGCCACATTTTTTCCCGTCCTCCATCTTGGACATGCACCCATGTATCCCAGGTTGGGATCACAGGGTGGAAAAATTCAATGTCCTATTTGTGAGGGAAGTTTCTTATTTCTAACAGTCCTTGGTATTCAGAAAAAAAGATCACAACAGAGAAGAGACTGAACCAATTCTGGCCATGCTTTTAGGTTTTTCAGAAATCGGTGCATGTACAATGAAAGACGGGTGACAGCTTTAATTTGAATAACTTGTTGTACATGCACATGGTCATAGTCATAACCTTTCAATCCAATGGCAGTGATAAGAGCTGCAGGTACTCAGAGGCCACATGTATCCTGACAGATCTACATCGAGACCCCTCAGAAATTCCAATGCCATGAATGAACAGTAATTGCTATGGGCATTCTGGAGCCCTTTGGTAAAGTCTGCAACATTGAGTTCGATTCGGAGAGTCTCCAGTGGGTTCCCATTAGCTGGATAGTTGCCCACAAAATGTTAGGAGGGTTAAAATCTGCCCTAACTGCAAAACTGAACACTCCTGAATACATTACATCTTCTTGATACCCAAACACACCCCCTCCACTCCTATCCATACACACAAACCTTCACTCTCTCAGCACCAGACTTACCCTATCCTCTTGCCCACTTACCGGTCACTGTACTTACCCAAATACAATCCCACTTCTTCCAACACTTGCCATCCTAACCTTCATCTGTTTATCTTACACTCTACCCCCTCACTTATCTCCAGTTGGCACCCTACCCTCTTCAACCACCTGCCATCCTACCCTATGACTCTTGTTGGATTAACACTTAGCAGAAAGGAAGATGGTTATTGTCCGAAGTCAAGTGTCCTAATCCCAAGACATCCCTGTTGGAGACTGCCCTAAGGAACTCCTAGGACCCAACCATCCTCAGCAGCCTAATCAATGATTGTCCCTCCATTGTAACTACAGAAGTTGGGAAGCTTGCTGATGATTGCATATTTGCGACTTCTCAGTTACTGAAGCAGCCTGCGTTCATATGGAACAAGACCTGGACAACATTCAGGCTTAAACTGGTGAGTAACAAATAACTTAGTCATTAGCACTTGTGAGGCACAATCTCCAACAAGAAAAGATCTAACCACCACTCCTTGAATTCAGTGGCGTTGCTATTGCTGAATCCCCTACCATCAACATCTTGGAGGTTACATTGACCAAACACTCATCTGGATGAACCATATTAATAGTGTGGCTACAAGAGCAGCTCAGAGGCTAACAATTCTGTGGTGAGTAACTCACCTCGTATCTCCTTGAAGCCTGTCCATCATCTACAAGTCATACTCTCCACTTGCCCGGATGAGTGCAGCTCCGGCAATGCTCATCAACACCTCCCAGCTAAGACTGCAAACTTGATTGGCAGCCATCCACCAACTTCAACAGTAGACTCCTCCCAAAGCTGATGTACAGTGGCAGCAGTCTGACCGTGTACAAGATGCATTGCAGGAACTCACCCAAGTATGCTCTGATAGCACCTTCAGAACCTGTGAACCCTACCACCTGGAAGGAAAAGGGCAGCAAATGCATCAGCTCACTACCAACTTCAAGTTCCCTTCCGAGCCGGGCTATCTCCTCACCCACCCACTGACTTGCCTGGAACAATAAACCCCTCACCCCCTGCAAACCCCCCAAACTGTTACTCTACCCTATTATCCATTTATGCTACAGGGTTACCTTCTCTAGGTAGCATGTCAATGTGGCTTTGAAACCCTCACCTTACATTTTCCTACTGCAATACAGCACCTATTGTCACAAGAATAGGGAGGAAGTGGATGGTGGCTTCTGCAAAGATTCACTCTAATATGATTTGTGAGGTTCGTCGCACTGTGTCTCTTGGGAATAATCTTGCATTGGATGTCCATCCCAAAAAATCGAGAAAGAAGGCATCATTTATTCGATCTGAATCAGAAATAGAGATTCTGACCAAGTTTAGAAGATCTGGGCCATTATTTCCAAGTGGCCCAGTACTCAGCAGTATAAACCTGGTCAATTACTCCCAGAAAGTTTTTGATAGCAATATGCTGTCTAATCAGTTAATGAATATACCATTAGCTGGATCCCAATCAATTTCCAGACACTGACTTTATGCAAAAAGATTGACTTATTTCTGATTTATTCTTTCCCTGAGAGTGGTTCGAGTATGCAACTTGTTACACATGGTTCAGTTGAGTGAATACAGCACAAACGTAGTTAGGGGGAAATTAGATAAGTACATATTGGAGAAAGCAATAGAAGGATATGCTGTTATACTAAAACGAAGTAAGTTTTCATTCATTGAATCCCTACAGTGTGGAAACAGGCCCTTTGGCCCAACAAGTCCACACCGAACCTCAGAGCATCCCACCCAGACCCACCCCTCCAACAACCCACCTAACCTACACCTCTCTGAACACTACGGGCAATTTAGCATGGCCAATCCACCTAACCTAACCTGCACATCTTTGGACTGTGGGACGAAACCGGAGGAAACCCACGCAGACACGGGGAGAATGTGCAAACTCCACACAGACAGGCGCCCAAGGCTGGAATCAAACCTGGGTCTCTG
This sequence comes from Ginglymostoma cirratum, assembly GCA_024137785.1. NCBI lineage: Eukaryota > Metazoa > Chordata > Chondrichthyes > Orectolobiformes > Ginglymostomatidae > Ginglymostoma > Ginglymostoma cirratum. The sequence goes on along the minus strand of JAHRHZ010000082.1, from coordinate 11,012,608 downwards.
GCACTGTGAGGCTGCAGTGCTAACCACTGTGCCACTGTGCCACCGTGCCACCCACAAGGTGGGAGGTGGCTGGTTTGGAGCATATAGACTAAAATAGATCACTATCCTCATAAAAGGGTTCTGGAGATTTTGTGGGTACAAGGCATTCAAATGTTGAATCAGCCATTAGTCATATTAAATAGTGCAGTAGATACAATGAGCTGAATGGTTTACTCCTGTTTCTATAATTCCGAATGACCTGTTCTGCGCTATCAGCTCCACGAATGATTATGGATTTCTTCTGAAGTTGGTATTGAGCCCTCTTGAAATGTTATTCTGTGATCCATCCAGGCTGTGTAGTATTAATAAATCTATACTGTTTAAATTCATTATACAGAACCAACAAATAGGAAGCTTAAAGCAGTTTATTGAAACTTCAAATCTTGCACAATCATTGTGCTCAATAATTTGCACAAGATGAAACATCAATTAGAAGGCATTCAATACTTTTAGTCTTCATTTAACGATGAAGGTCTAGAAATTGATCTATGGCAGGATTCAGTGCTAACAACATAGCACACCCTGAGGGTCTGATTAGCAAGTGGACATTGCAGCATCAGCAAGAGAGGCTGCTAGTTGGAATGATCACTATGCAGATGAAATAAAAACAGATACTGTTGGTAAAGCTCAGCAGGACCCTATATGAATGGAAAAGGCTTCGAGGGATGTGGCCCAAATGCTGGCAAATGGGACTAGATTTATTTAGAATAACTGGTCAGCATGAACAAGTTGGACCAAATGGGTCTATTTCCCTGTTGTTCACCTCTATGACTCTACGAATAGCAACACCTGTGGAAGGAATGCAGAGTTAATGGTTCGGTCCAGAAGCCCTGCTTTAGAGCTGAAGACATTCTGAAGAAGGGTTCCTGGACCTGAATGAACATTTCAGGTTAATCCTGCATTCTCTCCACACATGCTGCCTGACCTGCTGAGTTTCTCTAGCAATTTCTGTTTTACTTTCTGATTTCCAGCATCTACAGTTCTTTGGTTTTTTTTGCTACATAGATGTAGCTTGGCGAAGTGTCGCCATCACTAGACCTATAATGCATTTTTGGGTGCTGGTAGTGGCATTGAGAAAAGGGGAATGAGGGGAATGGCATTGCAAACAAAGGACCCTGGCTCCATGTTCAATCAAGTAAAAATTTTGTTGCCTACCCATCTTGCTGGCACCCTCTAGGAGTCCCTCAAAAGAACATTAGTTTGCCTGCCATTCGCCTAAGAAAACTGACTCAGGCGTGATTGGTGCATATTGCACATAGTCACTATCCAATCTTGGAACTGGGCCTACACTACGAGTTGGACCTCCAATTCTCGGAGTTATTGGGCCTATCGCCTGCTAGGATGAGATCTTTGAATGCTTGTAGAATGCACTCTTTACTGAACCATTCAGTTTGAAAATTCAGGGATGCTCAAGCTTGTATTTAGGCGCTGGTGGGAGTGCATTTACTTTGGCATCTTGAAGGGATCCTGTATTGTTAAAACACGATTATTATAATGAAATCCAAAGTGGAAAATATTCCATTGTCCTCTACTGTGATCTCCCGAACCTTGATAAACACATGGTATTTGCCCAGGATAAAACTCTTAAAAATGTTGGCAGACAGCAGATTTTAGCTGTTATTGTAGGTTGGTTTAATCAGATTAATAAACTTGGCACTGCGTTCTGATTATATCTGAGGAGCTTTTGGAGCAGTTAGTTTGAAACAGCAAATGGACGTCCCTTTTCTGAAATGTCCAATTTGAACCAGGCACTGATTTTCTCAGTCGACAAGCCGCTGCACGTGTTGGACAGGGTTTGTCTGTGAGGCCCACACACATGGGCATTGGATTCTACTTGGTTTTTATTTCTTCTTAAAAGGCAAATACCAGAAAACTTTAATTTGACAACCGTTTAAGGCATTTGGCACAACAAATGTAGTGGCCCCAATTGCATAATTGGCCGCAAGGCTATTTGAAAAATGCAGGTAAATTAAAAAGTGCTTTGAAAATAATGTGCTATTTTGCACATTACTAGGCTCTGCGAGTCCTTGCTCACGTAGGCACTTGCATTCTTTCCATCAAGCGGTCGTACTCTGAGATTTAAAACCATTGTTAACCTGCAATAAGTTGTAGTGTTTGTACCACCACATGTTCCACGGTTAACTGTACAGAAAAGAGACTTGGGGAAGGGGCAAATGGGGAGGCAACAGGGAAAACAACTCTTTGGAATTGCTGTTCTTGAGTAAAGTGTCTTCATGATTAAGGAAAGACAGCGTCAAGAGGAACGTAGTACAAACTGACTCAGCCTTCCATCATAATCTGCAGCGGCTAGCAGTCCGCATGACATTATCTCACTTTTTGAGGAATTAAAGTCTTGCTTGCTCTTGCCTGCTCATGTATAATTAAATAGAATTTACAACACCAAAACAGGTCATTGGGCCTAACTGCTCCATGCCAATGTTTATACTTGACATTATCTCTTCCCATTCTAAAGTTAACATCTCAAGTCCGATATGACTAATTCTGAAGAACAATCATATTGGACTTAAAAAAATTTATCTGTTTCTTTCTCCACTGAAGTTGCCTGTCCTGCTGAGTTTCTCCAGCATTTTATGTTTTTACTACAGTTTTCCAGCATCCGCAATATTTTTCTTTCATTACTCCGCTCGCTCTACTTCATGGGAGCACTTATTCAGGGTGGCAGGTGTTGAATGCCACCAATGATGCCCTCATTTGAGGATGTTAATTATGAACAATGCAGAAGTGATGGAGCATTGGTGAGGGAGTAACCTTGGCAATGGCTGCAGTTAAAGTCCCTGATTCCATGAACAACATCTTATCAATGTGGCAGCAGTGTGTGCACTTTTACAAGATGTACTGCAGCATCTCACCAAGGCTCTTTGAGTAGCACCTTCCAAACCTGCAACCCCTACCAGTTTGAATGACAGGGGGCAGCAGGATGCCTGGGAGCAAACTGCACAGTCCCCTTCAAGTCACACACCATTCCAATTTGGAACGACATTGAGCCTCCCTCTCTAACAGCTTTGGGGCGGGGGTAGGGGATTTGACCTATACAACATGGTTCATGCAGTGGTTCAAGAAGGTAGCTCAACACAATCTTCTCAAGGGTGACTACAAATGACCAACAAATACTGGCTTTGGCACTGATGCTCATATAGATTAAAAGCTACAAGATTATCTCCAGGAAGCTTGGCAATTTATGCATCGACACTGAATGCTTGGTTCCTATGTGTGTCAGTTTCAGTTTTGATTGGGAAAGTTATATTCAATGATTCAGTCCAAACTGACCCTGAAACAAAAGTGCATGAGATTTGCTTCTCTGATTCAGGATACGTTCTCAACGTGACTGCAGATTCAGTGCATACTGTAATGCCTTAAAACAGTCCCTGCAGTTTTAGTGTGAGTGCATCCTCACATGTACTGAGGCAATGGAAGCACAACTTTCGAAGGAGTGTGCTGCTTAAATATAAAATTACACCAGGTTATAATTTGTCCTGCTTCAACGTGTGGAAAAAAAATTGAAAGGACTTGTAGAATGTGCTCTGTGCAGAACCACCTGCTCATACCAGCATCTCAGCTGTGTTCTAGTTTCAGGGCTGTACATGTTGTACCAAGCAGGGATCGAGACACTTGACTATGTAAGACACGAATAAAATAAACCATTCAAAGCAAATGTCGGTGATGACCCTGAAGTGATCTTCAGAGGAAAATGTGATGAGAGGTTTAGTATGTTCAATGTAGGCCAGGTGAGTGCAGCAGGAACATCTTATTCTGGTACAAAATGTACAATTTATTTGTTACATCAAGCTTTGCTGTGCTATATTGGGACTGTTTGTCATGTTCATTATTTCAAATGTAAATCCAGAGGGATATTTGAGACATGTGCAATAGTGCCTTGTTCCATTATAATGTTAGCAAGATGATATAATAATTGTCTTGATTTGAGAGTAAAATTGAGTAATAAATGCCTGTTGTAATGCTTCCTCTTGAAAATGTAAAGTATGTTATTGAAACGTATTTGTGTATTCCTTTAACCTATCAGGTACTGAAAAATTATTGTAGATTTTAAAATATACATATTTTCTATCTAATATTCAGTAAATAATTCTCCATAAATTATTGCTGAATATTATTACTGTATTTGTACCTCTTAGTATTTTTAGGGAAATGAGATGACATATCTTCTTGCACTTTATCTGTGATATTTTCCATGTAAGCAGAACTTAAAAATGTGCAGAACTCTCAGTATATAGATAGATGAATAAATTTTCTCTCACTGTCTTCCTGCCACTGCTGAGATTTCTGAAAGCAAGATGACAGATAAAAAAATAAATAAATGATTACTCATGATAAAGAGTGTATGTCTAATGGGATACATTTCAAGGACCTTGCGGGAATGAGGCAGATTCTAGAAGTTAGAGTTCTTTTCAATGTGGGTGTGTGCCAGCACATAACAGCATGAACAATATCGTGCCCATTTCAATGTGGGCTCTGAAAGCTTGTGTTTTCAAATAAACCTGTTATACCATAACCTGGAGACAGTAAGAACTGCCGATGCTGGAGTCAGAGATAGCACAGTGTGCAGCAGGAGGAGCACAGCAGGCCAGGCAGCGCCAGAAGAGCAGGAAAGTTGACGTTTTTTTCTCTGAAGAAGAGTCCCGACTCGAAACATCAACTTTCCTGCTCCTCTGGTGCTGCCTGGCCTGCTGGACCATAACCTGGTGTCATGTGATTTCTAAACCTTGTCCACCCCAGTCCAATACTGGCACCTCCATGTCATGTCACAGCTAATGGCAGAAGTTGAAGTCAACTTGTTTTACTTCTGTACTCGGGACAATTTAAAAATCTTTAAGTTAAAAAAAAGATTGACTATTTTAAGAAAGAGATAGTATTTTGAAGCAGCCAGGCTACTTGAAAAAACCAGGGATATTTTCCCCTTCTACTTCGACCTTGTGTCACAGGGACTTTAATAGGGCGGGAAATGAAATCTTGGCTAACAGAACAAGCAAAGAGCCCTGAAGTGTGCCCTGCTCTGTTGTTTGAGTTGGGTGCCTGTTCCTGTGTACAAAATGACCTGGCAGCGGCATTACAATGCAAAGATTTGATGCTGTGCAGCCCTGGAGTAGAGGACTATTTTCTAAGTGAGTTGTAGATGTGCTGTGAAGAATTGGTGAGGCTGGCACACATCTGATACCTTTGTGGATGCAGGATGAGACTGGGCACAATCCACGGAGCATGCCCTGAGGTGTTGGGGTCTGCTGGCCAAGATGGAGGTCTAGAGAAGCAAAAGGCAAGACGCCAGGAACCTGCTTTGGCTGTGAACATCAGGAATTCTCTCCGCCACGTGAGAGAACACAAAAATGTACGTAAATGAGATGAGAATAAATATACGCAAATAGGCCTCTCGCCCTTCACTGATGAGGTTCTCATCTCACTATTCAAACTTTGTGTGGAAATTCTCAATATCGACAATTTCATTTTTCTGTTCTTGGCGTAATTTACCAATTGATTTGCCGTTGTCCACATCATGTAGGGGTTGGTATTACTTAGCCCATTGGATTCGTCAATAGATACTTGAGAACTTAATTTAGTCTCAGCATGGATTGTGAAATCTGCCCATAGAGAGTGTGATGGGAAAATGTGGGTGGGACAGGTCATGGGTTGTCATGAGCTGGAACCAACATAAGGACTATAAAGGGCATGGGGGTGGGTAGAAGGATCTGTGATAGCATGGAGAATGTGAGGGGCCGGATGCTGTGGGTATAGGAACCTGAGTTAACATAGGTTGGTATGGATTGGGTATGGGGAGCTTATGGGGCATAAGGGGTTATGTGGGGTGAGGGTTGGAGAGTGACTTTAATTTTATTCCCCTCTGCACAGCTTCAATAAAACGCCTGAGCACCGCGGCCAGCATTTCATCCAGCCCGCTGCTGAATGTGCCATCCTCAAAAGTTACCAGGCATGCCAGCCATCACTCCCGTTTTCACCACCATCCCAGCAAGGAATATCTGAACTTCTGGAGCACTTTCTCCCAGGTCAGATTTGGAAGAGCTGAGATGTGCCCTGACTCTCCACTTACCGCCATAGGACCTAAAATTTTCAACCATGGCATTTGACAAGGTAAGTTGGAGATGGGGGGGAGCGTGCGGTGGTTTCGACAAGGCCTCATTTGGCCTCAGTATCCTCGGGCTGGTGAGTGGAAAATCCAGGCGCATGCTAATGAAAGAAGTGAGTATGTAACGGTAAATTCCAATGGGCAGCGAGTCACAGACTGGGAGTGTGCACTTTTACAGAGTTGGAATATTTCTCCTCAACAGTTTGAATTTGACGTGCGGTATAAACTTTCCAATCAACCTACACACCAGCAACAACTAGAAATTTATAACTGCAGTGAGAACCCGGGTTGTGCAGAGGGACGTCTGTGTCAGTAATCTAGTGATTGAAATTGGAAGTCAGGAAAATAAAACCTTAGACCCTATTAGCTTTGTTTGTGGTTTTTAACTCACAAGCAGTACATGGTAATGAACCGCGCTGACAACTGTTTTTTGTTAGCACGTGAACGGCAAAGAATTGCCCTGACAGAGAAGCAGGCAGAACAAAATAATTTACCCCAAATAGTTGTAACAGTAATTCAGATTTGAACCATCTGCTATTTCTTGCCTTTGATCTGTTCTCTGTCCCCCCTTCCACTGCATCCACAGCAGTTCAGCTTTGAGACGCTGCTGCACAATTTCACAGGAATTAGAAAAATATGTAAAATGTGCTTGAATTACAGAATAAAAGGTTGTCAAAGAGATCCCAGCAGTTAAGATACTTGAGACCACAGTGAAATGTTACTGATGGGGAAAGCAATGCTGTGCTTTGTATTGACCAGGATCACTAGGCTTTTTGATAATCTCAAACAAAAGATGAAAACTGAAATCAGTTACCAAGCTAATGCTTAGATGAATGTCATCACTTCATTCTGGTGATTAGATTTCAGTCTGTTTTAAGGTATTCACTACTTAGGGCTGATGCTAAGTTTCAAAGCATCCATTATAAATGCAGCTCTCTGTCTGTACTGCAAGCCATAACATTTTTGCTGAAAAAACATTTTTCTTTAACTATTTAATTTGTTTGGGAAAATTCTACCTTCTTGTGGGAAAGGTTATATCAAGCCCTCAACCATTTTGGCATAAATTCCCATAAGCTTTGTGAATCGGAAAGTAGATCATGTTTCTTTATAAATCTCACTGATAGATTGTAGACAGTTAGCAAGGTGAACCTGGATTATCAATATTTCTGTTCTAAAAAAAAGAGCAAAGTAAATTAACAGTGGTAAATGTATTGATGTCCACATAATCACATCGCGTGTCAAGCCTGCCCTGGATTCTGTAACATCATGGCTGATCTGCTGCAGGCCTCCACTCCTCTTACACTCCAGCTCCTCACCATCCTCAACTCCTCAATATTTTGAAAATCTACCTACCCTTTCTTTAAATACTTCCAGTGATCTGTCCTTCACACCTCTCTTGAGTGGAGAATTCAAGGCATTCACTAACTTCTGGAAGAAGTTCCTTTGCATCTCTGTTTTAAATGAGTGTCCCCTTGTTCTGGAACTATGTCTGTTAGTTTGAGATCGCCCTACTAGTGGAAACATCTTCTCAACATGTCAAACCCCCTCAGAATTTTGCATGTTTCAATAAAATCACCCCTCATTTTTCTAAACTCTAATGAGAAAAAGCTGAACCTGAATAGGTATTCTTGATATGACAACCACATCATCCCAGGAATCAGCCAAGTAAATCTCCTTGAGCTTTTTTTTTAATTGCAAAAATATATTTCATTCGTAAAAAAGAAATAAGTACATACAAAGGGTTCTCAATCCATTCCATTTTTTTGTGGAGTGAAAAGGAAGAAACACAAATGACATATTGGAATTTGACATCTCACAGAGGTCATGTGCAGTTGCAAAAAAAAGGGTCATTTTTAACTTAAGCAAGAAAAATATTTGCATACATTTTGTGACAACAAAGGGGTCTGAAAACTGAATAGACCCCCATTATACTTTGGCAGAAAGGCCTTAGACAGTGATCTTTCCCCACTGTGCCTTGTGGCAGTTATATCCTTCAGCGCATGGCCCTGGGCCTTGGTATTTGCCAATGTGCAACAGTCGGTCAAGGTCAACTCTTTACACTGGAAGGCCAACGGGTTTCAGGCAGGCAAAGAGCATCTTTTGCCAAGATGATGGTCCTGTGAGTGCAGTCAATATTTGTTCTTTGGAGCACAGAATCCTGGATCATGGAGCTGCTCGGAATAAGCCTTGTCAAGAAAGACTGCATCTCACTCCAGACCTCTTTGCAAAGGCAAGTTCCAGAGGGACATGTGTGACAGTCTCACCACAGCCCCCACCTCCGGGAGCTAGTTGGAAGGCAGCATGCTGTGGCGGAGAGTGTCTGGCTGTACATGAAGGATCTGACAGGTAGTGCCGTTCTCACCACCAGCCAACCGGTGTCTTGGTGTTTGTTGGAAAGTTCTGGCGATGAGGCATTCTGCTAAATGATAGTCTGCTAATGGAACAACCCGACAGGATGAACCCTCTCATTTGCCAGCAGGCTCTCAAGGATGCTGCATGCTGACCAATGCCTGATGGATTTGTGGCCAAAGATGTTTTCCTTTGTAAATTTTTCCACGAGGGACAGGTAATACTGAGCACTCCACCTACTTTGAGCATCCATGGCAATGAAGCTAGACCCATCCCTTCTAACACCGGGCACAGGTAGAAACTCAGCAAGTAGTGACACTTTGAGTTTGTGTATCAAGGGCCTACACACAATTTGATGCAGCCACACACAAAGGTGGTCATCATGATGAGGGCAGTGTTGCGTACATCCTTCCCCCCATCCAGAACTTTATATGTGGTGTCCCTGTGGACATGGTCCATCTTTGACCTCCCGATGAAGTCGAAGATGGCGCAGGTGACTGCAGTGATGATGGCCCAGGGATTAGGCCAGACCTGCGCCACATACAACGACACTGAGAGTACCTCACACCTGATGACCAGGTTTGTACCCACAATGGAGTGGTAGTGGTGCTCTCCCATCTGCCCAGTTTCTGGCACATCTTAGCATACACCCCAGCCCCTCTGAGCGCTATATCCACACCTTCAGATAATCTGTCCTGACGGTGAAGGGGACAAAGAATTGCTTGGCTCAGTTCCCAAAGAACATGGCCTCACTCTTGCCTCGATTTACTTTGGCTGCCGGGTCCAGTTTGATTTGGTCACAGATGTTAATGGGTCTGGGCACTGACAGTGTATCCAAACAGAAAATGGTGATGTCATCCATGTAACAAGGAGGCTTTGGCCTGCTGGTCTTTGCTGCCTGGAATAGTCACGCCCGCCAAGCTCGCATCCCTCCTGATGGACTCAGCTAAAGCGTCTACGCAAACAAGGCACGAGAGAGTGGGCAGCCCTGCCTGACTGTACATCAGATTGGGAAGCTTTCTGATTCCCACCCATTAATTGATACTGCGCTAATGAGATTGGTGTAGTGCAGTTGGATTCATTGGCCAATTCCCTTCCCAAAGGCCATTTTGCAGAGCACATCCCAGGTGTAGGCGTATGATATCCTGTCAAAGGCCTTCTTCTGGTCCAGGCCAATGAGGCAGGTGTCCACCCCACTGTCCTGCACATTGGTGATCGTATCCGTGAGGAACATGAGGTTCTGAGACACCTTCCTGTCCTATAGCACAGGTTTGGTCAGGGTGAATCACTGACCCCAGAACAGACCTGATCTGGTTGGTGATGACGTTAGACAGGAGTTTGTAATCTGAGTTCAGCAGTGAGATTTGTCACCAATTTCTAATATCCTCCTTCTCCCACTTCTCTCCTCTCCCATGGATTCACACATGCTCCCAGCCAGAAGCGTTGCATGCCTCCTGCAGGTCCTGATCAATCAAGTCCCACAGAGCTGAATACAACTCAGTTGATAAACTTTCACTCCTGGGAGTTTTATCCTTCTCAAAAGACTTGAGGGCCTTGTCAGTTCATCCAGAGATAATGGCTGATCCAGTGTCTCCCATATACTGTTGTCTAAGACCTCCGTGATAGAGGGCAGGAATGAGTGGGAGGCCGTGCTGTCTGTGGGCTTCATGTTATACAGACTGGCATAATCCTCAGGATGTCAGACTGAGAAGATGTTACTGAGGTGTCTACTTCCTTCTGTCTGCTGAGCACAGAGTTCTCTCTGTGCATCTTCCGGAAGAAGAAATACGAGCACCTCTCATCCTGCTCCACATGGTGGACTCTGAACAGAAAGATTTTCTTGGAGACCTCTGAGGTAAAGGACGAGGTTTGCTGACCTGCAAAACAGCCGTTAATCCCATCTCTTAGTCCTTTGTGTGCCAACCAATCCTTGATCCATATTTGTACATTACTCCAAATATCGTGAGTTTATTTCTTGTGCAATAACCTTTTATATGTGGAATCTACTGGAAATCCAAATATACTATATCTACTGGTTCCACTTTAACAATACAACACATTATACACTCAAATAACTACAGAAAATTTGTCAAATGTTGTTTTCTTTTCACAAAACCATATTGAATCTGTCTGATTGTGTTGAATGATTCTAAATGTCTTGCTATTTCTTCATTAATAATGGATTCTTATTATGGGCTGCTTCCTGACCATAGATTTACAGGAATCATCATGTTAGCACTAATTCTGTGCTCCCAGAGACAAATTCAACCTGTTGGAATTGCAATTTTGTATCCCTTTCTCTGATCTGTGCTCAATTGTAGCACAGCTTCCCTTTGGAAATTCAAAATTATTCGACACCTTCTTTCTTTTCTGAAATTTTCAACCCCGAGGGAAAGGTCAGATTCCTGATTCACAAGCTCTGATCCAGCAGTGCATTTGTAATGGTGGGCATCTAATTCAAGGGTGAAAGTAGGCTTGGGGAGGAATCCTTCCCTGTTGGCCCCCAAGCAGTACTGCAAGGGGACTGTTACCTTTTCCTGGAGTTGTCCTCACCTGCTTTGAGCTGCTGGGTTTCCGGAGGATTGGGAAAACACAGCAGACCACTGCTTCACCTGCAGAACACGTTCAATCCCAGGGTATCAGTCTCATTAGGAATGTTGAAATAGCCAGCCTGCCTCCTGGAAGTGAGTTGGCCATCCACCCATGATCTCACCTTTGCTAACCCTGAAACTGCTTGGTTTGGAGTTGACTCCAGACTTGACCTCTAGCCACCCATTTTAGGAGTTAAAATTCATCCCACTGAGTCTGCACATCTGGTTGTATCAATTCTGGTTTTCCAACAGCAGCTCCAGGTGAATTTGTCTCCATGTGTTCTTTCTAACTACCTAAATCAAGGCAGTCACCAGTAGGTTAATCTGGGAAATGCTAATGACCAAACATCTTTTGACATCAGATTATAGCTAGGGACAGGGGGATTTATATAGAGACAATATGCCTAAAAATGCAGGAATATACACAGAGTTGGATTTTAGAGTTTCTGGTCACTAAGAGAGAATGGACAGTGTGTAAGTGGATGGCATGTTCCCACATTGCCATCCAGCTCATTGAAGGAAGCCTTGAATAGCAAATCGTCACATGAAGCCTGCCAACTACTCAAGATGGTGGCAGCAGAGTAGGCAGCATATGGGATCTTGAGCCAGAGTTTCCCCCATTCCGTTCGCTTTTCTTTCTTTTCTACTTCTTTTCTTGTTTTTTTTCTCTTTTCTCTTTTTGTCCTTTTTAGTTTTGTTTTACTTACTTTCTGGAGAGAGCTCAGTCGTGGAGGCGGAGGTAGCGATGGAGCATGGCAGTGGTTGGGGCCTAGCACAAGATCAGATGGCAGTCAGCAGCGATGGGTGGCAAAGTGGTTAGTGAGCCCAGGTGGGACTTGTCCAGCACAGTGGAGAACAAGGCCTTGTGGGGAAAGCCCAGCATGGAGCAACTGCAGGCCCATGGCTTAAGAAAGGACTGTAATGTTTAACTGTTAATTTAATTTCTTTATTTTTCTACTTTATACTAAGAAGACGTGCGGTGATGAACTTCTAAACTTATCTCTTTATTTTTATATTTTTGTATTTAAGATTTTGTACCTGTTTACCTTTGTACCTAAGGTGGTGCCAGGAATGGAGACATTGTACACTTTTCACTGTACTCCTTGTACCCCTGTACTTGAGTACATGTGACAGTAAAACCTAAGTCTGAAAAAAAATAGAAGTTCAAATGTTTCAATGGGGATAGCATGCACAGGAGTGATTATTCTGTGATCAGTAACCTGGTGGTGTCTACAAATTTGAAGGTCCTCTCCTCACTGAATCTTTTATTATTTCTTACTTTAGGTTCCAAAAATTTAAAAAAGACGAGTGAAAAAAAAACATACAAACACTGTTACCTTCATCAGAATCCGCTGCTATGTGTAGCCCTGGTCCCAGCAGCCGGACTTCTCTTCCATCCTTGTTCAGCCATGTCATAGCTGCTGTAAAAAATTCCAAGCAATTGCATGTCCAATGTCTAATAAATCCAATGAGCAAAGGAAAATTGCAAAGGAATAGTCATAAATTTTCGTGTCTGCTTGTCTTCCGTAATCTTTGAGACCCGTGTGATAACATTCTCTTACTGCTGACCCAACATTGTGTGTGTGTGTGTGTGTGTCTATGTGTGTGCGCGTGTGTATATGTATAAGCGCGTGTGTGTCTGTGCGTGTCTGTGTGTGTGTGTGTGTGTGAGAGAGAGAGAGAGAGAGAGTGTGTGCGCATGAGAGGGGGAGTGTGTGTGTGTGTGTGTGTGTGTGTGTGTGTGTGTGTGTGTGTGTGAGATTATGTGGAGTCGCCGGGGAGGGGACACTTGATTTGTGGCTGTAAAATGCAGTCAATAGAAATACCACACCAACCTTTTCTTCCAGGCTTTGGATTTAAGATTGACAGTCTGGTTAGGTTACTGGTGTTCCATTGAGGTCAATCTGCACAAATGAGTGACCCTAGTATGACCGTTCTGTTTTACAGTTGCAATGTTGACATTTTACGTGTACTTCCTAAAGGAGAAATCACGGAGCAAGTTGAAATGCAGCAAGGGATGGAATAAAAATGGGCTTTCATTTCTGACAAGAAGCCACTTGGCCACGCAGGGGCAGCAAAATACCTAACTTCAAGAGGACTCAACTTTCTAAATGAGCAGGAAAGGAAAGCAGAAGGAATCTAATCCTTTAGTGTGGTTACCAATTAGATAGGATCACAGGTCAGGGCCTGTAAGCTGAATATATCTGAAGAGGCAGATGAATAAAGAACCAGGACAGCATCCTACTAGATTCATTTTTGGATACGTTTGGATGTTTTTTTTTAATGGTGAAATGGAAACTTGGAACTGAGACAAGTTTTCACTTTCATACTTAAAATACTTGACAAGGTAATTTGCTGTGGGGGATGTGGCAGCTGAGATTCAATAGATCTGAGCAGGGCAATTTGAATCAAGCCAGATAATGTTTTCAAATCCATATGCAGACCCTTTTAGATTTACATGTCATCTGTGACTAGTTGAAGGAAATTCTGTGCTTTCTTTCACTTTTAACCGCAGTTGCATAGGCTCAATAAAGTGCTTATTATTGCGATAAACAGAACTGAGAATGGGATTTTTTTTTTAGATTGGCACAAGTTTGATGAATGGCCAATCCTTTCATATAATGTGAAAAAAATGGACTTTATGAATCAATGCTGAGTGAGTGCAAATTGAAGAGAGGAAATACGTATTATCAGCAAGTGCCATCTATCCAATATATTAAAAATCTTAATTATGCATGCATTTCCTCTTTGGAAATCCCTACTTTCTAAGTCCATATTTTCGTCCTACTTTCATGCTCACCTTTTCCCTTTAGAAATGCTTCTGTTCACATTCAAAATAGAAACTGCCTATGTAAACATGTCACACTGTAATTATACTGTGTTGCCAGTGGGGACATCTTAGCTTTGCATCTGCTCAGTCTGTGCTCTTCAACAACTTCTATGACCCAGCTGACTCAGCTTCCATAGTAGGTTTTCTTCTTTAATTACATACACACGCACGAGTGAGTTCGGGAACTGCTTCTTTCTGGCTGTTATCAGACTGTTGAATGGACTCTCTAGCCTCAAATAATGCAAACTGCAATGTAACCTGTATGCCTCTCAGTATTTTTGATCTGTACATCCTTTGCTGGCTGTGATCTGCCTGTACTGCTCGGAAACAAAGCCTTTCACTGTACTTTAGTACACATGACAATAAATCAATCAATCAATAGAAATGTAAAATCAAAGTATTACACGAAGACAAGGCTGAATTTATTATCGTAAGACGTTTTATGAATTCTGAAAGCATGCATTGATCCAATTATCCCTGTCCTTTAATCCTTAAACTACATGTGATTGTAACACCCCTTGTGCAGTGGCAAACAACTCTGATATAAACTGAATTTTCAGGTCAATAAATATTTTGTTAGATCTCTTTGCATTGATTACAGTGTTTGCGACACCCTGGTATAGCCATAGTCTGTGGTTTACCCTGAACATTTCAAATTGCAGCCTTTTAATTTGCAAAATTTATTAGATTTGCAATAGTTTACGGTATGGCGTGGAAAATGATTACAGAAACAATGGTGGAATTATTGTCACATATATGTAGAAGGAAACAGTAACCATAATTGTTCAGCAAAACATATTTGCTAGGCTGAAAATAAACAACAGGCTCCATCTAACTAGTCAATAAACTTTACAGACTCGTCAGTTTTAAATTTAGTTGCAGTTGAAACTTCAATGAGTTTAATTTCACGACTAAGGCTTGTAATGCGCTAAGTGCAGTATATTTTAGTGCAGGCACCCCATGTTTTTACTGTCAGTAGAATGTTTAGAGTTTCTGTAATGTTCTGTGCTGAAGTATGGATTGCTGCTTACTGTCAGTGAAACAATAGCTGAGGGTGTGCTTTGATGAGATTCTGTTTGGGATGATAAAAGACAATTGAAAAAAGCCACATATCATTTTTATTGGACACGTTACGCAACAAATGCTTTCACATGATGCAATGGCTGTTTTTTGTTTCACCTCAGTGCTTGTCAAACATTTATGCAACATTTTTTTCCCAAAACTACCAAAGTGCTCATGGTCAGTAAAATGATTTTTCAACCCTCAGTTTTTTGCTTATTTTCATGATGATGCTGACATTCCAGTCTCCACAATCTAGATGCATCTCGTTCATGTCGCTGTAGCATGGTTATCCAAGCTAGTTACAGCAACAACCTGGACCAAACAAAATAAATGACAGAATTAATACTTTAGCATTCTATCAAAAATCTGTAGTTAAAACAAAGCATGACAGTAGATACATGAGGACAATGTAATCACTGAGTACTGGATTGGTTTGGTAATGCAAAGATAGAGAACCATGTCATACCTGAACACTATTTGCATTGCAACTGAGATTATTTATGAATAATTTTTATTCTATCCATTCTACAATTACACTTTTTTTCACTGCTACAGGAATTACATCCAGTAAGGGGATTGCACCCCAAATTTACAGCAATAATTTTACCTAAACTGCTGAACAATGTTTATCTATGATGTGGAGGTGCCAGTGTTGGATTGGGATGGACAAAGTCAGAAATCACACGAAATCAGGTTATAGTACAACAGGTTTATTTGAAACCACAAGCTTTCGGAGTGCTGCTCCTTCTTCAGGCGAACGGTGCTTCAAAAGCTTGTGATTTCAAATAAATCTGTTGTACTATAACCTGGGGACATGTAACTTCTGACAAAGTTCATCTAGACAACATCCTCCACGGTGCTATATTCTATGCTGCATGCAAACCAAAGACTCATTGTTGGATCAGGGTAGAGAAAGCTTGATAATGACATATTTGAACTTGAAGTTCTTGATACTGAGTGACAAAATTGGCATTAAAACCATTCCCCGGGCACTGGCATCCTCTACCTCAAGCAACACAAAACAGTTTCTAAAAAGAGGAAAGATATCCCAACTGAATGGTGACTGAAAGTGACACCACTGAATTTGTGGAAGGATTGAGAAATGCTGTCAAGGTCCAATATCACCAAAACAGGTTGTCTGCTTGTTATCACATTGCTATTTGTGGGCAAATTGGATACAGTGTTTCTACATTACTACAAGTGACAACACTTTGAAAATACGGAATTGCTTGTAAAGCCCTGAGGTTGTGGAAGGCATAATGTGGACCATCAAAGAGATCAAATTTAGACTCATCAAAGAGTTCAAATTTAGAAAGAATGAGTGATTATGTGGGCAGAGACACAACTATAATGAGTTGATCATTCAATTGGTAAACGGTTCATAGAAATCCTCACCACATATTTGCAGGGAAAGTTGATCCAATCTGAATTGAACTGTTGCTCAAGTATTTTGTGAAAATGGGAGTAAGTAATATTGTGTTATAACGATAAATTATAGGGGACTTTGCTGAAAGTTCCCTCCATTGTTACTTATAACAAAATGATAAATATGTTTGGAAGTTGGAGTCACTAGTGAATACCTGAGCGTTGTTTTGCCCCTTTCCTGGCAATAGCATAAATCTGATGGTAAATTCAGTGGCTCTCATGGCAGCGGCATCAGTGATGTCAGCAAACACCAATTATATGGAAGCATTCGTACATCTCAAACCGAGAAGTTAAAAGCGCTTAATATCTTTCACTTTAATTTAAATTTTCAGAAAGTGAAAGAAATGATTACGATTAGATTAAAATAGAAACTAAAATGAAAGTATATTTTGTTTAAACATGTACCCTTTTTGCAAAACTTGATGTTGTAAAATCAGGATCAATAAGGGTATTGAGCTGTATTTCTGAAGTTAGCACACTGAGAAAAACCCTACTGTGCCTCAAGGGTTTTTACAATGAAATTAATATTATAAAAGTGGAAATTTTTACCAAATCATGATTGGAATAGTGGTTGTAGTGGAACCATCTGCTATGCACCTTCTAGAGGATCAGATCCTCACTGGGCAGAATCTTTGCAACCTCCCAGAATGGGGTTTGAAGGCTGGGCCCAAGTGTAAGTTTAGACCCTGACGTATTCCTGCCACTTACCTATTTTGCTGGAGGAAGGTAAACATTGGATGCATGCACATACATAGACACACACGCACACACAGAGAGACACAGACATACACACACCACACAGACATACACAGAGACTCACAGGCATACACAGACACGTACACACACACTACACAGAGAGACACAGACACTCACACTCACACACACAGACACACACACCACATAGACATACACAGAGACACACAGACATACACAGTGACACATATACACACACTACACAGAGAGACACAGACACATCACACAGACATACACAGAGATGCACACATACAGACTGACACACAATCACACTACACAGAGAGAGACACACACAGACACACACATACGCATAGAGATACACACACCACACACATAGCCACTCAGACATATATACACCACACGCACATCCCTGGAGCAGCCATTAACCAATCAATTCTGGGCCTAAAGAGAAAAATGGTGAGGACTTTGCAGGACTCTGGCCAGCATTTGAATGGAGCCTGACAAGTGTGGAGCTTGACAATCTGGTGGGTGGGGGTGAGGGTGGAGACAGTAGGCTAGAAAGCTATCAGATTCTGGGATGCCATGCCTCATTGAAAGGACTGCAGGAATGCAATGAGAATGCAACCACAACCTAAAAAACAAATTCTCCTGATACTCCAATGACTCCTCCAGATTCAGGCCCTTTTGTTTTTGGAAATGTATTCCCCTTTCCAAGTGCACCGAAACTTTGCGTTTTCTGTCCTTGCTTGCACTGTACCCCCTTCTCCCACTGCGGTGTTCAGATGTTCACAGCTACGGGCCCTCTGGTTGGGCCTGAAGCCTCAGGAACCTGCCCAATGTCCTTAACCAACAGTGAACATGATGTTACCTATTAGGAGAACACCTCAAAAGAATTTTGTGCTAGATACTGCACTGCAAACACTTGTTGAGTTAGGATCCACTCCTAAACATAAACGATCAACAGAAAATTCCATCCACTGACATCTGGATACATGTACACACTGTCAATATTGTTGACTATTTCAGTGGCTTGAGTGCTGACAATCTGTCCATGATTAACTCTGCAAAATACGGGCCATGTTCGTCAGACAGTCCTTCATTATTTTGATACAAATAAAGACTAGCACAAACCTCCCTACAGTCAGTTATCAAAATTGCGTGTCAATGCAGGAGTTTTCTGAACTGAGTATGTGTACCAGATTCCAGTCAAGTCTATAGCTGAGCAAATTGCAAATTTTGTAATTTATTTTAATAATATTTAATATGATAAAGTGTATAATGGCAGGATTTCATTCAGTAGGGAAAAAACATTAATTTTCCTGTACTTTTTCACACAGTCCTGTCGAAAGTGCAAAAAAACCTCACAAAATGCCCTTCAATCAAAATTCCAAAACAGATCATGGACCAATAGTGACAAAGCAAGTTAGCAGAAAGTCAATAACAAATCAGAAATATGGCCAATGTAGTTGATGCAGCAACATTACTTCATTTGCATGTTAAAAATAACGAACAAGAAATACTCCCAACATCTACAAATCTGGCAGAAATGAGCATTTATTTGCCTTTGTTATGGAAAAAAGGTCTTATTTATGTTGCTTTTTGTCAACACCTGTTTCCACAATATATATCTATTGTCATGAAATTGTGTTTTCAGCCACCTGCCAGCACTGACGCACTTTGTTTTGACGCACATCCTTGCTCCAGCACTTACTCGAGGCCTTCATCCACACTAAATCACTTCACTCAATGCATATTTTTAGCTTTTGGCTGTGAACACTTCCCAGTTGAGACTGAGCTAGAAATATTGTCTGATTTCCACAGAGCCTCAATGATGACCAAGTCTTCCTTCCTCCTAACATGAAAGGGCACCTAGGCCAACCTAGAAACCAGTTTGTATGGGAAATAACCATCACTTGTCAGATGAGAAGGTTTCTGGCTCTTCTATGACGGTTAAAAGGTTGGGAAGACAAACAGGAATTATTTGATGTGTTTTATCCATTTTGTGAACTCTATAGCTACTGGAGTGCTATTTCTGTCATCCATCAAGTGCGAAGTTATGAATGAAGTCAGATGCTTGGGGAAGGAAGACTGTCATGCTCACTGCTGGATTTTCCCATTCAACTTAATGAGTAAGATTTGGCTATTAGCACAGCACGTTACCATAGAAAATTGAACGTTTACTGGTAAACCCATTCAAAATAAGCCATCATTGATGGCTGTGTCATTACATCTTCCATTTGTTTCATTTTGCCGCTATTTTAAACAGAAAAGATAGTTTTTCTAGTTTGCTGTTATGAATAGATATTGCTCGTGACCTTAAAAAAGTCCTCATCTTGTTTTATCATTGCACATAAATGTGCCTGTGGGCACAAAGAGATTTTTCGATTTACATATTACATACCTAGGCTGGGTTTTAGTGACATTTTTCTGGGCTGTAGATAGAGGTTGAAATTACTATTGAACCTAGACAAATCAGCACGATTTCTCTATTTGGAAAAGTAGGTCTGCTCATGCAGAACTCTTCATATTTTTAAAACAGAAACCTATTTTGAATGATGAAATTTACTTCTATGATATTGTATTTTGTAAACACATAGAAAGGATTGTCAAATGATTTTTTTTTGCAGAAAATGCTCCTTTAAAAGAGTTCAGCCCCTTGGTTAACAGCTGAGAATCAAAAATACTAAAGATTCGTGGAAAACTGGGAACTTTCCAAAAGGTTTCAACCTACTTGACAGTGTTGGCAGCATCACTCTTCAACAGAGTCTGGGATACCTAAAAAGATCATAACATTACCCTATTTAAGTAATAGCAGAAGAAAGCAATGAAATTACTGTTAGTTAATTGCCAGCCAGTAAGTTTTGAGAAATGCTGATTTAAACTAGGGATGTTCACCATACTGAAAAAGGAAAGAGTTGTAAGAAACAGTGCGGAAACAGGCCCTTTGGCCCAACAAGTCCACATTAACTCTCAGACCATCCCACTCAGACCCATTCCCCCAATCCACACATTACAGGCAATTTAACACGGCCAGTCCACCTAGCCTGCATATCTTTGGACCGTGGGAGGAAACAGGAGCACCAGGAGGAAACCCACACCGATGGGGAGAACGTGTAAACTCCACACACACAGTCACCCGAGGGTAGAATCAAACCTGGGTCCCTGGCACTGGAAGGCAGCGGTGCTAACCACTGTGCCACCCACAATAATGCAAGAATGTAATTCCCTGTTGCAAGTTTGTTTATAGAACAATAGAAAAACTCCAGCGGTTTAACAGTGATAATCCATCAAGAGAGTGCATGGCTATAATTTAAAGTTTAAACTAAATTCTTGCTAAAAAATAATTTGCAGAAATTCAAATGAGGACAATGTGCTTTTATTTTGCTCCATGGCTGTGCACTAATATTTCATCAAACCCTTCTAACCTAAAAACTAATTTTGGTTTCCACCGTTGATATTATGCGGCATATCCTTGTCTATAAATAACACCCTAGTCAGATCGCAATACCAGAATACCGTCAGCAGGACAGCAATCATTGGAAAGTGCAGAATTCGGAAGAGAACAGTGTCATTTTTTGACTCCCAGAAGTGCCACAGGAAGTAATTTGATATTCTCTACAGAGTTAAAAACATTTTGTTGATCATAACAGTCAAATTGACTGTGGGATGTTGTCATTGCCCCACAAAGATGAAAAGCCCAGTTTTGCAAAATAACATCCTGCATGCAAAGGTCACGAGAAACATTACAAGGAGATTTATTCCCACTGATCTTTTGACTGTAACACTGTGTGGTACTAATATGAAAAATAGAAAGACTTGCATTTATATTGTGCATTTCATGGCCACTGAACATCATAAAGTACTTTACACCCAATGAAGTACTGTTGAATTTTAATCACTGTCATGATGGCAGTCAATTTACCCACAGCAAGCTTCTACAAAAAGCACTGTGATAATGCAACAACATATAAAGCTCCGAAGCCTGTAGCCTGAATTATTATTGCTAATTGACAAAAAAACTCAAGAGATTTACAGCAGATGGTTTTGTATCTAATTTAGGAGAATTTCCAGTTTCTTAATTGGGAAACCTAGAGGCTTCATTTCTTTTTTTCCTGCGTTCTCTGTGGAAACACAAAGAGTTATGAATGTGATTTTGTTGGAAATTTATACCATAGTGACATATCTAAGTCCTATCATGATGCAGAAATTTGAGAAAATCAAGGGGTGAGTGACTTGCACCATTACATACAATCTGCCAGAATTGGCTGGAACTTTTCTGCTGATCCACAGATACTCAAATGTTAAACTGGTAATTATTATAACTCTGCGGCCTCCTCCCAATAAAATTAATGGGGACATTGAGTTTGCTAAATAAACATCGCTGTGATCACCATGTGACACTTAGACCTATTGCAGTCTTGCGCTGAAGAGTTTGACAAGTTTTGTGGAATGGTTGGAATTGCAGTTTTCTACTTTAGTTGACTCATATGCAAACTCTCTTTGTTAGGTGCTTTTTTTTAGAAAGAATAAATTGGTGGAGCAATCCAGATAATATCTGGAGTCACTGGCAGAGCAACGTTATTTTTTATCTGGTTATTCTCTCACAGGATGTGGGCGTCACTAGCTAGACCCATCCCTGGTTGCCTAGAGGGTAGTTACGAGTCAACTATGTTTCCCTGGGCCGGGAGTCACATGTAAGGCAGACCAAATACTGACAGCAATTTCCTTCTCTATAGGATATTACTGAACCAAATAGGCTTTTTCTCTTACAATCTATGACGGTTTGATCATTAGATACTTAATTCCTGATTTTTGTTGTATTCAACTTCCACCACCAGCCATCATAGGGTTTGAAAGTGACTCCCCAGAACATTATCTGTGTTTCTGTATTAATAGTCAAGCAATAATACCACTAGGGCTATCAATGCCCTGTGTAACAGGTCCCTAGCCTTAAACTGCTACTTGAATTTCACTTTTTACATGTAATTCAGTTTGTTTAACTCATTAGCTCCTTTGTCTTTGCTTTGTCTTGGGCCTAACTATTGATACTATTGAGGACATACCACTGTAGAGTGTTCATAGAGGCACTTTTGTAGATACAAGAAGCTTTTTTGCACGATAGCAAGAAGTATAACTACAACAAAAACAAATTGCTGGAGAAACTCAGCAGGTCTGGCAGCATCTGTGGGGAGAAAATAGAGTTAATGTTGCAAGGCCCGTGATTCTTCATCAAAACACAAGTATAATGACAGTTGGCAGACATAATTACCAGGATCTTGGAGAAATACATCTGCACCCTCCAAAAGCTAGAGTAGAACTCCTTGCCGCAATGCGCAGAATATGTGTGACATCAGTAGAATGGATGGAGTGAGTGTAACATGAACTTTAACCCTTTCAGAACCATTACCTTATACAAGACTTGTCTGAATCTATGTTGATATTAACAGCATTTGTATTAAATGCTTCAAAGATTCTATAGCAATCATTATCCATCCTTTATTATGTATACATGATGAAATATCATCATCACTTCAAGAAATGTTTTAATTTGCATGCATTAGGTAACAGAGATCTGTACTGGTGAAAGTAACATGCCCCTCTACTTAACTGTTTCCTTTCAACCTTTGACTTAAAGAGGGCTATTCAGGCTATTGGCATCTGACAGTGACAGTGTGGAATCCAATTTATGCTGAATTGTCAGATGCTGTTTGTTACAAGTATTTAATCACCACAAACTGAGAGAGACAGCAAAGCCTCATTTCATAGAAGGTCATTTAGAGTTAAGAAAGTAGAAAGATTTTCACCCTGGAAATCTGGGCGAGATTTAAAAGCGTGTCCTGGAGATGAAAGGACAGAGTGCCATGCCACTCAACTCCCTCAGTAGCCTTTTCAAGCATTATTTTCTGAGTGTTGACAAAACACAATTATGCTGTGCAATTCTGTCTGCTATGACGGGCCTTGTCTTTTCTATTTCATTGTTGTTCAGATGTAGATATATGGCACCAAATGCTTAATACAACTGGATTAGTGCTTTCTCTACAAAAAAAAACTTTATTTTGACTGTTGGAGGAAAGTGAACTACCTCGGTGGTTTCATCAGCTGGCAAAGTGTTGAACCCCTGCCAAGAACTTAGCATTAGCTGGAACTCAACGACTTATGTATTTGTGTATTGTGTCTTCAGTGTATTTGGCCACATCTTCTTTCAGCCACTGTCAGTAGAATTACAGAACACAGAAGGAGACCATTTTGCTCATCTTGCCAGTGCCAACTTTTTGAAAGAAATAAAAGAGATAAAAGGTACTGCAGATGCTGGAGAATCCAAGATAACAAGGTGTGGGGCTGGATGAACACAGCAGGCCAAGCAGCATCATAGGAGCAGGAAAACTTGATGTTTCGGGCCTAGAAGGGTCTAGGCCCG
>JAHRHZ010000082.1:10962859-10988665 GCA_024137785.1 Ginglymostoma cirratum | reverse complement strand
GAAACGTCAAGTTTTCCTGCTCCTATGATGCTGCTTGACCTGCTGTGTTCATCCAGCCCCATGCTTGTTATCTCACCTTCAAAGATTAATGCATGTAAACCCCCAGGTCTGACAGTTCCAGTGCCCACTTTGAAACTGTATCATTTAACGTTATTCTGTATGAAATAATTGTCGTGCTTGTAAATAGGGTTAATAATCTCAGCGATCACAGATATTTTATATTAGTTATTACAGTCAGAGTTAGCTTAATGTACTCACTGATGACAGTGTACAAATAGGAGTGCACACTCAATAATCATAATTATCACTGCACACAAATGCAACATAAACACATTAAGAGATGTGTGCAAATATTGTTGCCTAAACTGAGATAGTACTGCACGTTATCTAATGCACAGACTTGGAATGTGACATTATGTGTATCTTTCCTTGTTACTTGATTTATTTGTGACAATACCAAATTTTTATTCATGCTATTATAAGAATTGGATTTCACCGTATAGCACCAAGGAGATCCTTTTGTGCCAAAAGCAAATTTGAATTTAATATAATATTTTGATTAGTTAGTAACATATCAAGAAAAACCACTCTGTCTTTTCCTCTTTTTCTTTACAATGCTACAAAAATATTTTCCCTTCTACCAAGCCTTCGGGTACCTGTCCTAATGTAACTTACATTGGCTTCGTGTCAGTTTTGGCTGTTTATTTTGATGTGAAGTGACCTTGAGAGCTTCTAATAAGTTGATGCCCCTGCAGTCCTCGAGTGGCAAATAATTTGCTAGAAAAAGAATTGGAATCTGCCAGAGTTGATGCAGTGGGGATAAGGGCAACCTACTGGAACATGAAATGAAAACAGAAATTGCTGGAGCAACCCAACAAGTCTGGCAGCATCTGTGGAGAGAAAACAGTCAAAGTTTCAGCCTGGTGACCCTTCTTCAGAACTGGAATGTGACACTGCTCAGATCCAGAATTATCTGAAATAGCTGTTTGAAGGTAGAACTATCAGACAGGGAAATAATAAATGTGAGTTGTAGAGAGCTGAATCCAGTTAAGATCAACTTTTACATCTGCCTGGTCAGTTCATTTGATGGATCAATGACCACATCCTGTTCTCTTGAGGTTATGTCAACAATATGAAACTTGAGCTTTCATTCTTCAGTTGCTTAATCATTCTGTAACTCCAGTGCTAGTTCTGATTTATAGCTGGATTTTAACAAGGTATAAATAGGCACACGGTGATCATTTTCAACTACATTCACAGCATTAATGTAAATGAATATTCCCATAACCATGTCGATGAAATTGACTTCTATTCCCTTTGGCGTCAAAGCGTCTTGAAGCATGCGTTTTGACTCAGTGTCACATTCTGTGACTGAGTTTTCTCAGAGCCATCAGCTGGAATAGATGACAATTGAGGCTGCAAGATCCTGGCAAGGTTCCACCTTTCACAGGATGGTGTTTATGAATTAGATCCTGTTTTCTTCCTCTTTAAAAAAGTGCCGCTGTTTTCCAGGTGCTTCTCTTTGTGTTAAACCCAGCAATGTTTAAAACTTAAAGGGGCTTCCTTTAGCCCTGTGTGTGAAAAAAAAAATTATAAAAGCTAGGAGCAGAGGAAAAAGACTAAAGCGGGTTAGAGGTCACTTGGCACACCTGGTCTTGAGTTTTCAAGAATGTTGTGGGAGGATGGTGTTGGTTCAGACAAAGGCACCATGTTAGAGTAAGCATACAAATGAACACTGATTGTTCTTTGAAGGATTTTATCTTGAATTCATCTAAAGTTATTCCAGTGTCACGAGGAGGTGCTCAGCTTAAACCAGAACGACAATGTGATAAGTCTTCAGTATATACAACTTAATGCTATGTTTATTTAATTCTCTATTTTAAGCATGATAGCAAGACAGAGCTGACTATTTTATTTCCTGACCTTTGGTAATAGTTTAATTATATTTTGGGTTGTCTGTTTTTGCTATAAACTGTGCGATGCAATCGCTATGTTTTGACTGTTCCATAAAGTATGTGTGCTATATCTGCCAATTAGGCATTTATTTTGGCAATCCATTTGAATTAGAATCTCAGCTGTGAGTTCTGTTGGATGTATCATTCTGATTGGAATATTACTTGTTCAGAAATGTCGTTTGATAATGTATGATTACTGGAAAGTCGTCAAGCAGAAAGAAAGGATTTGTGCTTGATAGTGGGTCTGAGTGCTAATATTGCAATGGAAGGAGACGACAATGTACAATGCTGCATCTAAATGAGTGAGAACCATTATTGTTTCTTCATTGCCCTTGTCATGACTGTAACCATATTCCCAGATCGCCTATGGACCTGTCGAACCTTAATTATAGAATGCATGTGTTTTAAAGTACAAATAAAGCCAAAAACTGATTAAAGCTGTAAATTCAGCAGCTGCTTGGAGAGAGAGACTCTGGAATGGCACACCCAATAAGATGTTAAAGAAAGCTGGTTGGTTCTCAGACTGTAAACATGTTGGTTAAAAGGTCTGCAGTCTGGGCAAGAGGCATAATTGCCTTTTCCCCCTTTCAAGAGTACACAGAGAATGGCGTTAAGAGTGAGTTTTAGCCCTGATGTTCTAGTGTGTGGACTAGTGTGGTGAGAGGTTAAAAGCTCTGAGATAAGCCATTTAAATACCTCTGAGCTACAGGTAAAAGAAAAGGACAAAGACTCTCTCTTGCTCTGAGAACTGCCTGTCAGCCACTGTTGAAAGGAACTTGGACAAAAGACTCACAATTAATCTCCAAAACTAGGAATCTCAAAATTGATTTTTCAAATCCGAATGTCAAATCATCTGGTAACATCCACTGCAATGGTTGTAATGTTCAACAATCCACTCTTTCAAAAATAATTCAGAGACAAATTTATATTTTTTTAAATTCCAATTTTTGCACTTCCCTCTTGTTTCTAAACTCAATATTTCTGCGTCATTGTTATTTCTTCTCCTGTAAACTTCTCCTTTTTGAAAATTCAAGACTGGTTTCTTTTAAAATATAAAAGGATTGGATCCTTTTAAATTTAAACTTGTTGCAACCAACTGAAGGTCTGAGTGAACAACCAAAACGAGCCAGCCCACCCCTTCTCACCTGGGAGTTTGACAAATTGGCGTATCATGTCTGGAAACATAATGGTATCAAGTACCTTGCTCAAGATGTGTTCATAACATCTCCAATCTGATCGTTCATGGCAGCGTGATCTATACAAGATGTCGAATGAAAGACAATGGATTACAATTGTTATTTCCTGAGAGTTGGACATGTAAAATACACATGAATTGGAGGCAAAAATGAGTCACAAAGATCTTTGTCAGTAGTACAGGAATTAATGTACAAAACGTGTGTACTTATATATTTTATTTACTGGTTGGCTCTTGTGTTTTTCTGTGAATGATGGCATATTTTGAAAGATAGGTTTAATGGCGATGAATCACAAGATAGCTTTTTTAATTTTCATCATGGGATGTGGCATCATGGGCATTGCTAGCATTTGTTGTTCATCCCTAATTACCCTTCAGGGTAGTTTGAAGTCAATCACAATGCTATGGAATTGGAGATAAACCGAGGACAGATGAGCAAAGGACAGTAGATTTTCGACCCTAAAGAGTGTACCCGTTCATGAACTGAATGGATTTTATGTCATTGAATGATAATTTCATGGTCACTCTAACTGATGTTAGCTTTCAATTCCAGATTTCTTTTAGTGATGCTATTTTAACCCCGTCCCTAGATCCTTTATCTAGGCCTCTGGTTTACTCGTCCAGTGAATTTATGACTATGCTACCATCTTTCATAAACAGCTACATTTTGTAGAACGGAATTTTTGGGCCATCAAATCTGTGCTAGTTGTTTGTCTCCACCTAACCCAACATGTCTGGTCTTATTCTCCGACTCATTCCTCAGACTCTTCATTTTCCAAGCAACTGCCTAATTCCTTTTTAGAATATTTGTTGGTTTCTGCACCCAAACTATTTCATGGCAGAGAATTACATTTGCTAGCCACGAACAGTTTTAAGCATTTCCTGATCGCTCCATTAATTCTCTTTGTGATCTTCTACACTGAGGGCATTCGCTTTACTGCATTGCCATTTAGTTTTCTTAGCATAAGCCCTTACATCTTGAATATCCTAAATTAGGTTATATCCTTGCCTCCTTTGCTCACTCGATTTGTCACATTATGTTTCTCCAATAAATAATTGGGAAAATTATTGACATTGACACCCTAATCCCCTACAACTTGGGTTACTGAGATCAATTGTAGAAAGACTGATATCTGAGATCTGGTCAGGACAACAACTTTGAAACTTTCCATTCATTATGGATCAATAGTTCATTAGCCAATGGTGTCATTTCATTTGCAGGTTGAAATATAGATTGTCCTTTCGCTCTTTCATTATCCAAGATATGTTTAGAACTTTTGATGCCTTTCTCTGCATTGCAAAAATGAAGAATTTTATCTCGCTTGTCGATATGTTGTATATTGAATTCTCCATAATATTCGCTGGTTGCTTTTCACAAAGGGGAAGCAATGGCCTAGTGGGACTATCTAGTGGGACTGTTAATCCAGAGACCCAGATAATGTTCTGGGGACCTGGGCTCAAATCCCGCCATGGCGGATGGTGGAATTTGAATTCAATAAATATCTGGAATTAAGAATCTAATGATGACCATGAATCCATTGTCAAATGTTGGGAAAAACACATCTGGCTCACTGATGTCATTTAAGGAAGGAAACTTCCATCCTTACCTGGTCTGGTTTACATGTGACTCCAGACCCACAGCAATGTGGTTGACTTTTAACTGTCCTCTGGGAAATTGGGGATGGGCAATAAATGCTGCCAGGCCAGTGACACCCTCATCCCATGAATGAATAAAGAAAAAAAATAGAGACTATAATGAAATGTAATCTACAGTTTCAAGATGATGAAAAATGGGATGAATCATAACAGTTATGAACCTCTTAATTTATGCTTACATGTAAGATTTGTGCAATCCTACATTCTAGTATACTGTTAATTATAATAGTGTTTAATGTAAACACAAATCCAAAGCTGTCTTTTTGGTTCTGTTCTGAAGAAGGGTCACTGGACCTGAAACGTTAACTTTGATTTCTCTGCGCAGATGCTGCCAGACCTGCTGAGTTTTTCCAGCAATTTCTGTTTTTGTTCCTGATTTCCAGCATCCTCAGTTCTTTCAGTTTATTGTCTTTTTGATGTTGAGCTAATTGAAAGAATGTTTCACCTGATATCTTACCTAATTTGCTGAGTATTTCTTTCAATGTTAAGACCTGCACCATGAAGATCGAGCTTATTCAAATTATTCCACCCATCACTTTATTCCAACTCGAAAACAGTGTGGCTACAACATTTCCAGGATTCAGGAGGTGTTATCTATTGCTGGAACACCTTGTAATTTGTCACATTGCTGAAATCAAGTTCTGCCAATTTCAATGTGTTCTGCCAGTTCAATTGAGCTGAAGATCATGTTGCAAAAAAAAAGTTAGGTTCTGGCCCTACTTACTCCCAGCAGCTAAATGAAAACTGCTTGGCTCTGTTGTCCCAGGGCCAAGATGTCATCTCCTGACTGGACAATTAATCACTCTTTTAGTACTACAAGAATGTCCATCAGTTTTTATTTAACTGACACAATCTAGTTGCCACAAAATAGTTTGAAGGGTCTTTCTGACGTGCCAATCCATCTTGCATGGCAGTTTGAAGGATGTGTCAGTTGACTATATCTATATCACATGACGACTTGAAGACTTGATCTTGCATCATAATATAATTCAATGGCTTGACTACTGTTTGACACCTTACTCTAGATAGGATACCAAGGAGGGTGCAGAAGAGATTTGCTAAAATTGTACCAGGGTTAAGAGGCTTTAATTATGATGAAAGATTGGAGATTCTGCATTTCTTTCGTGAGAATAGCAAAGGTTAAGAGGACATCTGATTGAAATGTTTGAATTTTGAATGATTTTGATGAGGTAAATAGGTAGTAGTTATTTTCAATGATTGGTGAATTGCTAAACATGGGCATGCATTTCTCAGCAAAAAATGCAAGGAGCATTTAGGATAATAAGACCATAAGACCATAAGACATGGGAGATGAAATTAGGCCATTCGGTCCATCGAGTCTGCTCTGCCATTCAATCATGGCTGATAAGTTCCTCAACCCCATTCTCTTGCTTTCTCCCCGTAACCCTTGATCCCTTTGATAATCAAGAACCCATCCAGTCTTAAGTGTTCTCAATGACCTGACCTCCACAGCCTTCTGTGGCAGTGAATTCCATAGATTCACCACTCTCTGCTGAAGAAGTTTCTCCTTATCTCTGGTCTAAAAGGTCTTCCCTTTAGTCTAAGGCTGTGCCCTCGGGTCCTAGACTCTCCTGCCAATAGAAGCATCTTCCCAACATCCACTCTGTCCTGGCCATTCAGTATTCTGTAAGTTTCAATTACATCCCCCCTCATCCTTCTAAACTCCAATGAGTGTAGTCCCAGAGTGCTCAAACATTTCTCATATGTTAAGCTTTCCATTCCTGGGACCATTCTCGTGAAACTCCTCTGAAGCCGCTCCAGGGCCAGTATGTCCTTCCTGAGATATGGGGTCCAAAACTGCACACAATACTCCAAACGCAGCCTGACCAGAGCCTTATAAAGCCTCAGTAATACATCCCTATTATAAAGCCTCAGTTGTACATCCATATGTTGTGCCTGTTATTTCGCACAATTAAGGCCAGTGTTAATGTGTACACTTTCAACAACCATCAACTCCAAGCGTGTTAATGTCTGGTTTGACTGCCTGTTAGATATCTAAACCAGCCAGAATCCTTTGGTCACAGACATCAAAAAATTGATGTGTTCTGTTTAGTTCCTTGTAAAAATGTCACACTTTTGCCCCTTTTCAATCTTCCTCCTGGTTGCTCACTCAGGTTGAATGTAATCACATGTTGTTTTTCCCAAACCCTACATTTCAACCCCTACAACCCATCCATCACCAAGACCACTTATTTTAATCTCAGCAATATTTCCTGCCTCACCCCATTGCTGCTGAAACCATCATCTATGCTTTCAACATTTCCTGATGTGACACTTGCTGAATGTCATTGGAATTTAAAAAAAAGATGTGAAGACCATAGCAGATTATTGTAAATGTTATATGCTTAGTGGAAAAGGGATGGGTTAGTGCTGTTCCCTTCCCCAAGCCCATTATAGACACATTTATGTCGTGACATGTGCTATGGTGTGTTTGAAAGTCTCATGAACCCTGATGTGTTAAACAATCACATTAGAAGTCTAAGTTCCTAGAAGAACTGAAGCGTTAAACAGCAGCTTTATTACGGAGGTGTCCACACTGCAGGCAACAAGATTATAGAACACTTTTTTTCACCCAAAATGACCAATGGTATCATCATTAAGTCATGTGATTTGACTTTTAAAGTAACAGCCCACCATACTTTTATAAATACACAAAAATATGGTACACAAACATTTTTTAAAATCATCTCACTATTAAAGGGACATTGCTCATGCATCCTGTTTAAAGTCTAAAAATGCAAACTCAAAGGAATTACTTTTACAGGTGGAAGAAAGGCAAGTTAATGATGTTTCTGCAGAAGCAGCTAAAAAGAGCCCGCAGCAGATGAGCCAGCACTTGTGGAGACAGAATGATAACTATAGAATATGGATCAATTAAAGAGCATTCAATATATATCTTTATATGAATTCTTTAGAGCTTTTCATCGCTAGACATCAGGAAGTTAGGAGTGAAGAAATATTCACTAGCAGGGGACATTTTTGCATTTTCAACTCAGTCTAACGATAATAGTGAAATGTATGTTCTTTTTGGTTTTCTGATTTAGTTATGTAAAAACTAATTTCTCATTTTATTCTGTGGTTTTTATATCAATTCATTAGATTATTGCAGGAAACTTTCTTTGTATTGCACTGAATTATGACAAGATCTATTCTTTCAAATAACATCATTTTCCACTTTGCGCATTTTAAGGAAGCATCCTGATAAATGAATTCTTGACTCTTAAAACAACGGCCAGACAAGTCTAAGTATTTAGCCAATAATAACAAGATAGGAAGGATTTTTCTCCTCTAACCTCACTCTACATCTTTAACCACTCTTTGAATTAGATATTTACATCAGCTGTTTTTCAAAATTTGAATTAGCTATTATTTTTCCAATAGTGTATGAGTGTTACACTAACTAAAACTATGCCTAAGGGCTAGAAAGAAGTAGGAGAATGTATTGCTTTTGAAAGTTTTTGTGTTTTGAAGGCAAAAGTCTTCTGGGTTCCAGGAGATCAACTACCCTTTCTATCCAGAGAGGTTACATGGGTCTAGTTATTGAGATAAATGAAAGGTAATGGCTATCAGAAGATAAAGAACATGTAAATTTACGTTGAAAAACTCGTGGGAATGGACTAAAAGATGAATTTGGCTAGCAGTGCTTTGAGCAGCAATGCATACCTTTATTACACAGAGTCAAGTGTACCAAATAGTTGATGTTTTGGTGTGGTAAATTGAAGTGTAACAAAAATGAGGACAGACATTTGAAAGAGAAAGACAAGTCGGTATCCTTGATGGGATTGTTCACACAGCTGACAAGATTTTCCACATGTTTCTGGTCTTTTCATGAAACTGACAAACATTTTCTGTGGTATTTTTATTTCTACAATAATGTGTTGAGTGACATCTTTCAACATTGTGATATGTTCAAAGACATGCTACCCATACCACGCAATGTGATACAATTAAGACAGATTAGTAGGGTGATGTTGGCAGTTTATTAAGGTTTGTGCATTAATCAAAAAGTTCAGGTATGCACAAATAGTAAATACTTTCCAATGTGTTTATCTGATTGCAAGGTCAATAAACCAACAAATTCCAATATTGTTGACTTGCAGGATATTGCAGATGAAGTGGAGTCTTTAACGTACTCAGTGGAAAGTATATTGTGGGAGAAAAAGGAAAGCAAAGTGTATGAGCTGTAAAGCGTGTATGCAGTATCCTGTTCTAAATTTCCTGCTTTAGTCAGTTAGGAAAACAACTTTAGAAAACGTGCTCAAATCCTACCAGGCAAAAGATTGTAAACATGTAATCTTGTGACTTAAGTGTCCGGCAGTGAATTGCTCACCACACAGGCTTTTCCTATTTGGGTCAAGGAAGGTCACCACAATCCCATTTAACTCACTTATTCCTCTACTGTTGATTGTGAGAAGATCTCTGTGTACAGAATTAACCACTATCAGTGTTTTCTTAAATTTCTGAAGCTTGGTATTTATTTAAGATTGCTTGTAGCTGTCGCTACTTCATTATGGTCAGGTAAAGCTATTTCCAATAGGAGAACTTCCGATATAACATCATCATGAAAGCTCAATCACCATGTTATTCAGAAGCTGTGGTACCACAGTAATAGTAATTTAGACTAGTACCCAGACTAATGTTCTGGGGACCTAGATCCAAATTCCACCATGATAAACGGTGAAATTTAAATGCAGTAAAAATATCTCGAATTAAAAGTTAGTTGGATGGAGACCAAATAACCATATCGCTTTGAAAATGGATCTGGTTTCCAGTTCTTTTGAATGGAAAACTGTCATTCTCAAATGATTTGGCCATTTGTGACCTTCAAGCTGCTTGCTATTTCAATAAATCATTTTGTTCCCATACTAACATATTGCATTTGAAAGGTTAACTCTGCTTTCTCTGCACAGATGCTGCCAGATCTGTTGAGTTCCTCCAGCGTTTTCTGTTTTTCCTTCTGACATTCACCTTCTGCAGCATTTTGCTTTCATATGCGATGTATAACTTACTACTTCAAAATAGCACAATACATTCTCCCTTTCTTAATGAATGAGAGCCATACCATTTTTCAAAAAACACTCCACAACATATCAAACACTAAACTTAAGCAAAATTTGACTAGTCAGTTCATGACTTCATGACTAATTTAATGATATACTCAGTTTTTACAAGGAGATGAACGATTTGACCATCAGCTAAAAATAATTCACTTCATCGCATAATCATTTAGGAGCTGCCATGATCTTATTGAATGGCTGAGCAGATTTGATGGTAGAGTGGACTACGTTTGCTTCTATCTTGTATGTTTGAAACCATAATGGATGTTTTCTTTCACAATTAAGGTACCATCCACCCAACAACAAGTGTGGGACTCATATGACTCCTGTTTCTTATTGGAGATATCACTGTCAAAATTGGATTTCGTCTTTAAGACTGGAGTTTTCACAGCTTTGAAGAATGATGCATTCTGTGTGACGACTTGTGAAGCTGTGACCGCTTTGTTGCACAAGGATTTTATCCCCTGACTTTTGTGGTTAGTTCTAAATTTAGGTTTCACTCTCAATCAATCCCGTTCTGTTCTTGACCATTTTTGCATACATGTTGATCATCAGCTCCGCGGAGTGGTCCAGGAAGATATGGGTGCAAAGGATATGCAAAGCTGAGTGTAGCTGGATGCTTTCCAACAGTTTAGTGAGGAGGCCTTCTGTAACTTTGCATAAAAAGACAATACAGCTCATGCTTCTATGACTTGCTGTCAGCTGTGGTTGTATGTATCGCTTTTCTCAGGGTATGTATATGAGGTGTCCCTTTCTTAGAAATTATCTTGGAAGTTGACTTTGCCAATGAGCAACAAACATGAGCATGGTGTAGGTATTTCACAGGCTTTGTGCTGCTCACTGATAGTAGGTTACTCTGTCTGGTGGGGGGGAAGCATGGCCACAGTGGAAGCATTGTTCACTCATGTTGTGAGCCTCTTTGAATGACTGCTGTTCCTGTTTTGGTTTCTTGGTAGGTGAGGCAATGGCTAGTGGTATTATTGCTGGACCGTTAACCCAGAGACCTAGATAATGTCCTGGGGACCTGGGTTTGAATCCCATCATGGTAGTTGGTGGAATTTGAATTCAAGAAATATCTAGAATTAACAGTCTAATGATGACTGTGAATCCATTGTCAACTGTCGAAAAAACCCATCTTGTTCACTGATGTCCTTTAGGGAAGGAAACTGCCATCCTTACCTGGTCTGGCCTACATGTGACTCCAGACCCACAGCAATGTGGTTGACTCTTAACTGCCCTCTGGGCAATTAGGGATGGGCAATAAATGTTGCCTAGCCAGCGACACCCTCATCCTGTGAATGAATAAAGAAAAAAAAAGCCATGAATAGTGTTTGGAGGAGTTGAAATTGCAACGTAACTTTCGGTAGCCTCAACTTCAATGTCTCGGATTCAGGCAGTGATAATTGCCTTGGAAGCCCCAACAGGACTGATAGCTTTCTATCTGTCTCTACTGCCCTCCAATAGAGTAGGCTGGAGAAACAGACACCCTTCGATGATCTGTGTTTCTTCTCTGCCTGTTCAATTTCTCATTTGGTTCATTTGATAAATTGAGCTCCAAGCTGCCTCCAACTCCCTTGAACTGGTCCGCTGACTCATTGCCTTCTTGCCTCTTGTGTCTGAAATGGCTATTTCCTATTTCAAATTTTCCATTGGAGTGGTAACTAACGCATAGCTGCCTTGCTCAGGTATGAGGGTTTCAAAACGCCTTCTGAATCTTCAATGCCTTCTAAATCTTCAACAGTGGAATGGAGGAGGAATAGTTTGTCCTCTAAGTTTGTCCTCCATCATGAGAAGCCGTATAATGCACTGTAGCAGCCTCCTGGCTGCTAAAACACAAATAGATTGCTAACTTGGCCAAGCAGCAAGGGATGCTGGGCATATTGGCCAAGTAAAGCTCTGAAATCACAAAACCAACACACCAGACATACTGCAAGCAAAACAGTCAGGTGTTAATGACATTAGCATAATGTTAAAGGCAACAGTTATCCTAGACAGACAACCCGAACAACTTGTCTACTAAATAAGGGAAGGGCCAGACAGAAAGGCACCTGGTCCTGCTGTACAAAAGAACTGACAGTAGCAAACCATCTAAATGATTTACTCTTGTTTCACACTATTAAGTGCATCCCCCTGATTGACCAGACCTGCAGAAAGTTCCAGAAAACCATCTAAAAGGTATAAAAACAGAGTTCACCTGCAAATCTCTGTCTTGGAACTGGGCTCCTAAAGCTGCTCTTGGAATCTCTGAAATCATCGAGGCCTTCCGAGGAGACCAACATGGCAAGAGGCAGAGACCAGCTTACCATCCAGAGAGAGAGAGGAAGAAAGCAGCTTTGCAGACCTGGAGGCAGAGCCATAGAAAGTGTGACTGCTTAAATTTACAAGAGACTCAGGCAGTATTGTAACCTTAAAAGGCCAAATAGGATAAGGGATAGTTTGTTTAGCATTAAAGATTATTGTAACTTTGTTCCTAATAAAGTGGGAATGTTTTGTTTTGGTACCAGCTTGTGCTCATATTGATTTGACCGCTTTGGTATTGTGGAACACATGGGCATATTCATTCATGACGTTCTGGTCGGAGTTGTCTAAATTGTTTTAAGGAAAGACTGGACAACATCACCCTTCAAAGTTTTTTTCATTCATTTACAAGATATGGACATTGCTTGCCAATATTTATTGCCATCCCCCTTGTACAGAGGGCAGTTGAGAGTCAACCGTATTGCTGGGGTTCTGGAGTCACATGTTGGCCAGACTAGGTAAGGATGGCAGTTTCCTTCCCTGAAGGACTTTAGTGAACCAGATGGGTTTTCCCAACAATGAACTCATGATCATCATTCGACTCTTAATTCCATATTTTTAAAAAATTGATTTCAAATTTCACCATCTGCTGTGACAGGATTCAAGCCCAGGTCCAAACATTATGTGGGTGTCTGGATTAACAGTCCAGCGATAATACCACTAGGCTATTTCCTCCTCCTAGTTGTGATGAAGCTTCTTTGTGACACTTTTACAGTTGTTAAATCTAAGCCACTTCCACCCCTTTTGAAAAGGTCTGATTGCTTCTATATGCAGCTTTGCAATTTCAGATACTGTCTGCATTTTAAAATGAAATTTTGTTTGCGATGGGTAAGTAAAATTTGCCATTAAATTTCATACATTCTTATTGTGCATCATTCACATTATCAATGAAAGGTTTTTGGCAACTGTGGATTCTTGGAAATCGATAACAGCTACAGACAAACCAGAACACAACAGTGGCTACTTTTGTTAACACAGAGTCTATATGTTTTTTGCTCACTTCTCCTTGCAGTACCATGCTGTTGTTGTTCTGTATGACAGCTAGAAGGGAA
The DNA here is from genome assembly GCA_024137785.1 of Ginglymostoma cirratum. NCBI lineage: Eukaryota > Metazoa > Chordata > Chondrichthyes > Orectolobiformes > Ginglymostomatidae > Ginglymostoma > Ginglymostoma cirratum. Next base: position 10,975,431 of record JAHRHZ010000082.1, on the reverse strand, counting down.
TATTACGCATACACTGATATTGCAAAAATAAGCAAAATTTGGGAACATATTGTAGCACAGAATAATGCTGTTTCACCACCATTTGGTAACTTTCCGCCTCAGTAAACTTCATCTATACTTTAAAATGTATCGCAAATACAAATTCAGGTTAACTATTGGCTCACAGGCATGTTAACTGTACTTACGCAATAAAAGGTGTGAAACCTGTTTTAGGATCTTCCCATCAAATTGGTTGGAGCTTGCTCAGTTCCTCTTTGTGAGAAGTGGCCATAACATTAGAGTAAGTCATTCGTTTTAAAGATCCACTGGACTCGAAACGTTAACTCTGCTTTCTCTCCACAGATGCTGCCAGACCTGCTTAGTTTCTCCAGCAACTTCTGTTTTTGTTTCATTTGTTTCAAAGTTTGACATGGACCCTAGAGGAGCAGGTCTCCTCCCAGTTACAGATCACTCCCTTAGACCATTGATGAGCCAAAATAATCTTCCTCCATGGGTCTTATCTGAGGGTTGCTACTGGAGAATTAAATGGCCCAAAATCCATCTCGTGAGCGGACAAACTTCTTTTGGTGCTGGTAGCTTGCCTAAACATTGAGCGTGAACCCCAAGGTCCAATTCAATGCATTCTTTCAGCCTCCCTGTTGGGTGTGGCCTACAAGTTATACATGCAAAACCAGCCAGACTCCTAAATCCTGCAACCATTGAGCATTGCTTGACCTTAATGATATTTGAGTTAGTTCTACAATCATCACTCCCCCTCGTGAGGAACTGTTGTCACATTACCTGGATAGAACTGAACCTTATATATGTACCTATGTAAAACTGTAGCTGAAGCATCAATAATAAATGGATTTTTGTGAAGGATTTAAATCACAGAGAACACAGGCCCATGACATCAATGTTCCATATGAACCTCATCCTACCCCTCTTCATTTAACTTCATCAATATTTCCTTCTACTTCTTACATTCTGATGTGTTTTTCTAGGTTCCCCTTAAATATGTCCATTTAATTCAACACATCTATTCTGCACTCATCAAAAGATTCACTGAATGTAGCAGCAAGATGGTTACAACTAAAGATGGTGAGAGACTGCTACTTCAGCTTTCAGTAGATAAGGAATGAAAAATCAACAGCCAAGAAATGAAAGACCCTCACATTAGATAAAATAGTTTTATTGACTTAACTTTATTGTTGAACTCATGACAAAACATTTCGGGAATGACATTACTGTAAAAGAGTGCTATTTATTTTCTAATTTGGTGAAATAAAATCTGTAAATGAATTGTGGCCAAGCTTTGTACAGGGAACAGACTGAAGGCAAGAGGGTGTGACGCGAACCCTTTCAGATGGATACAATTACAGATTCGTGTGACTTCAGATCAGAGAATAGCATGTCAGCTGCTGAAAAGCCTGAGTGTTTTGAGAAACTATGCAGCTTCTAGGAAAATTGGTAGAGAATTTTAATGGCAGGATTAACAGATGCACCAAAGAGGAAATTGTAACATATGGTGCCCGCTTTTTGATGAGGAAAATTCTATAAGTTCAAAGTGGCTCTTCGAAGAGAGGTAACAAAATTGGACAGATATATGAACCCCACATGTGGTAACATTTTAGTGGTAAACAATCCAAGCTCTTTAAGCTGATGGAAACAAATTTGGGCTGATTTATGTAGAGTGGAGGACCCTGAAGTTGCGACTTTTTCTGCCAGCATTGTTAACCCCTTATTCTTCCCCCCTTTAAAAATCTCTTTTAGATCTCACTTCAGTTTTGCTCCTTACCATCTTGTTTGTTCTTTCAACTAAGACGTTTGGAAGATAAAGCCATATGTTTCTCTTCAGTTACTACTAATGCTCCTTTGGCTCATATATCACCTTATGTGAACTAACTCGTCTATTGCATACTAAAAATGGCTACTGGACTAAAGAGTCTGTCTAACATGATGGAATATTAAATTTACTGTGCTGCTTGTATGAGCGGAGCCATAAAATAATATTAAAAATAATAGTAATAATCATTTATAATGGTCAATAATAACTATTTACTAATTCAAAAGTACATACGTAGTCTTGTGTTCATTGTCTGTCAGGGTGACCACTGAAAGTCATACTCCTTGGTGCTCTGATTGACTAGGCTACATTTTAACTTCACTTCTCAATGCTCAATTGCAGAGTTACCTTGAATACTGAGTTCAATGGTTCATTGTAAAGGGAAAAGAAAATGTATAAATGGTGTCAAATCATTGTATTGCTGACTGTTATAAGGAAAATTTCCTGTTAGCACAGTTCATTTCAGCTGGCACTCTGTTCATGTCAGCATACCTGCAGTAGAACCGGTCATTACCTATCATGGAGGATTGATCCAAGTGGGCCCACCTTGCATGGTGTCAATTCATTCCCTTTCGTCTTGGTGTCAATCATAATTTGACCATTGGTGCAGCTACAGGTCCACAGCAGAAGGAGGTAATGCATTGAATGAAAGGAAGAAGTTTGTGTCACAATTTATAAATACAGTCCATTTACAGATGTCTGAAGCACAATGGTATTATTTGGTCTGTTGATATATTTACTTTGTAAATATATGGGCATATGGTGTTGTTTAAACATCTAAATTTTACAGTAGTCTGGAATTAGTGGTTTGGCAGCAATGTTGAATGGCAACCATCTCACACCGCAGTGGCTGCTGGCTCTAGCTTTCTGCCAATGCTCCAGTATTTCTGTCATACTCGCTCAATTTCAAGGAAAAAGGTAAATATTTTCTCCTTTTCTGACCTCACATAACCTCATCAGCTTGGGGGAAGAAATTCTGTCCAGCAGTAATTATACAGTTTTTACAGATTTGATATATCACAAGTGCCAACAAATAACATGACTGACTGCATTTGATTTGTCAGATTTTGGGTAGGAACAGTGCATTATGTTAGATGCTTCATTGCTTCTGTTCTCCCACTGACAGTTTCTGCAGCCCTTGCTAACTCCAGCAATTATGTCTCAAAATGAGATGAGAGAGTAATGCAGTGTGTTCTTCCCACCTCTGCTGGGATGCCCCCACTATCATCAACTTTCTCTATGCTGACTAACTCAGATTCAGAATGAAAAGTGTACACTTTTCCAAATGTGCAGATTCATCATCTGTCAGGCAGGCCAAGAGAATTTGAACCGGGTTAAAGTTAATGTTTTGTGTCATTGTTTATTTAATGTGGAAAAACTATGCTTCTTGTTAACTGACAAACTTGCCTACCTTTGATTCTTTTACCTTATTGAATGGAAATTTGTGGAAGTTAAAGAAAATAACCTTTAAAGTTGACAAAATACATATGAATGTATTATCATTATTTAACCATAGCTTTTAAAAATGGTCCTTATGTGCCCAAACCCCTGCCACCAATCCACTGCCATTTGTGGCAATTATGTTAAATTTATATCCTCTTGTTAGAACAGTCACATGTTCTATCAACCTTAAAATCTATTTGTTTTGAAGGTCCAGCTTTTGTGTGCTCTGGAGTCAGAATTGGACTGGATGACATTTACAGTTACAGCCTTGGTTGGATCATCTCTGTGAACTATCATAAAAGTTCTGCCATGAGAATGAGGAAAGATTTTTATTCATCACAGGTTTGTAAAGCAGGCTTGTAATATTCAGGATAAGTTTGAGTCTTTACTGTCATCTCAGTGCATGTTGGGGCATTATTCCCATTGAGTTTGCTTTGTGTAGACTTCATTATTAGGTGGAAATCCTACTTAGGCAGGACCCTATTGTAGCAAATATATAACCTGAAGTGGAGTGTTATATTTGATCATTTCATTGCGGAAATGCATCGTGGAGTTAACAGGTAGTAAATGTTCTTGTACTATAGTTGGATTGAGTTAGACAAAAACAGTTTTACAGAGAAAAAAATGTCAGCTTGTCAGTCTAGAACAAAGTAAGATAGCATATTACAAAACAGCAACTTGGTGATATGTCAAGGTGGTTTAGATTTGGATAAATGTGCCCTGCATGTTCATTGCAATCACCCCAGTTATCACTAAACAATTTCAATTTGTCTTCCTTGACATGACCAAAGTCATCAAAAAAAAAATTTTGTTGTCAACAAGAGAATTGTTTTATTTATTTCAGATGCAGTTGCCACCAGCTTGTATAGTATTTATTGCCCATCCGTAACTATGAAGTTAAGAGTCAACCACATTGCTGTGGGTCTGGAGTCACATGGAGGCCAGAGCAGATTAGTATGGCAGATTTCCTGCCCTAAAAGACATCAGTGAGCCAAATGGGTCTTTACAATAATCAGCAACGGTTATATTGTATCACCTTTTTAGTCCCGATATTTGTTGAATTCAAATTTTACCATCTGCCACAGTGGGATTCCATTCCATGTCCCCATGTCTGACAGGATTCTGGCTCATGGCACCGTGGACTCAGGTTCGATTCTGCCCACGGGTGATTGTCTGAGCAGAGTTTGCACATTCTCCCCATGTCTGAATTGGTTTCCTCTGGGTGCTCATGTTTCCTCTCATGATCCAACGAAGTGCAGGTTAGGTGGATTGGCTATGCTTACTTGCCCATTTTGTCCAAGGATTTGCAGGCTAGGTGGGTTAGCCATGGGAAATGCAGGGAAACAGAGATAGGGTAGGACTGTGGGTCTAGGTGGAATGCACTTTGGAGGGTCAGTGTGGACTTGATGGACCAACCGGCCTGCTTCCACACCGTAGGGATTGCATGACATTACCACTCTGCCATTACCTGCCCCTAGTTAATATGACAGGTTTCGGAACAGCTTATTTCACAAGTTGCAGGCCTTTTCCAATAAAAATTTATGTGTCCAATTCCAAAGTTTCTGCCCTATCCCTGACTGATTTTCCCACTTTTCTTTTGGGAAGACATTAACATAGAAATTGTAATTGATGCCAATAAAATAACTGCTGAATGTTATTTTAGATTTTTAACGATTATAACCAAATGTGCTTCAGATTTGACTTTACTGATTCCAGTAGGTATGGTTACTGGCTGCACAGTGAATCACCTGATCTGTTCTGGAAAAGTACATTTGCTGAATGCTGAAGGTCCTTTAATCCCCTGAAAAAGTGCTGGGAAGCTTTGCTTAGCAGAAACTTAAGGAATTTTGCTGATGGATACCAGGCAGCGGAGGTTCAGGGTTAAAGGAAGAGGTAAGATACACTACAGTATTCTAGCCTCAAAAGACCTGCGTAGAATTGGAGATAGGCAAAAGAACCATTTGTCGCCAAGCAGAATATATTGCAATGTCTGACAAAGAGGACAGAAAAATCCACGAGACAGATCTGCACATCACAGAAAATTGCAGCTTTCCAAAAGCCATTTGGCAACTCTTGTGACGTCTATAGCAGAGCCTGCAGACCATAAAAATAGTGGAAGCATCTCCCACAGATACTCAGACTGTTTAAAAACAGAGTTCTGAGTCCAGTCTTTCTTAGCCGTGTTCTGAATTTTGGGGAATTCAGTACAGGCAGCGACAAGTGAGAGTTTCACAGACTTTGACACAGTTCACGTTTTGAGTGCGTGTGTTATCCTAGTGTTCAGCAATAGAGGCACTTTGCAGAAACAGATTGAGCTGTTGCCCTACAACTGAAATTGCATCCCAGCCATCAACAATCCAATGTGTGTGACAAATGGGTAGCCCCAGTGCCTCTAAGCATAGCCAAACCTGACGTAAGATCATAGCAAAGCAAACTATACGGAAGTCTCAGGCTGGCAGATACCTGTCATTTCCTGGGAAGCATAAAAACTTAGAAGTTAGGAGTATTCGACCCCTCAAGCCTGCTCCACCGTGTAAAGTGACTCTCTTCCAAGATGGTGGTCGCCGAGTAGGCAGCATCTGGGCTCCTGAGCCTGGGGCTTGTCCACTTCACCCACTTTTCTCTTTCTTTTCTCGTTTTTTTGGTTCTTTTTAATTTTATCTTCTACTTACCTTCTGAGGAGTTCTCTGTTGCTCGGAAGGCATCCCGCCTTCAGTGTCCTTTCCATCCCTTCAGTGTCCGGAGCGGTGACTGCTTCAAAGGTGGATTTAGCGGCAGCAGTGTTGTGGGATCGAGTCCTGGTGGCCATGGTAAAATGGCTACAGAGTTGGCTGGCTGGTGAGACAGGAGCAGGTCTCTGGTGTCAGCAGGAAATGCATATAAACCAATGTTTTCCCAGCTACCATCAGTTCTGAGGAAGGGTCACCGGACCCGAAACGTTAACTCTGATTTTTTTTCTCCACCAATGCTGCCAGACCTGCTGAGCGTTTCCAGAAACTTCTGTTTTTGACTCTTTAAGTTGCCTTTTTAAAGTTTTTTTATTATCATTTTTTATTTTTGTTATTCCAATAGTGGCGATGCATGGCAAAAGTTTAAAATTTGCACTATATTTTATATTAAATACAGGTGACAATAAATGATTCAAATTCAATATTATCAAGCTCAATATCTAAATCCCACCCTCCTCCCCATATCCCTTTATTCCTTCAGCCACAAGAAGCATATCTACCATCCTCTTGAAAATATATAATGTTTTGTCCTCAACCACTTTGTTTGTCATTTATCTCAATGGTTTGGATGATAATATAGAAGACATAGTTAGTAAGTTTGCGGATGACACCAAATTTGGTAGCGTAGTAGACAGTGAAGAAGGTTTTCTAAGATTACAAAGGGATCCTGATCAAATGGATCAATGGGCTGAAAAATGGCAGATGGAGTTCAGCCTGGATAAATGCGAGGTATTGCATTTTGGTACAGCAAACAAGGGTAGGGCTTATACAATTAATGGTGGAGCCTTGGATAGTGTTGTAAAACAGAGGGATCTAAGGGTGCAGGCACATAATTCTTGAAGTTTGGGTCACATATAGACAGGGTGGTTAAAAATGCATTTGGCATGCTTCCCTTCATTGCTCAGACCTTTTGAATATAGGAGTTGGGAAGTCATGCTGAGGATGTACAGGACATTGGTGAGGCCTCTTCTGGAATACTGTGTCCAGTTCTGGTCGCCCAGTTAAAAGAAGGATATTATCAAGTTGGAGAGAGTTTGGAAGAGATTTACCAGGATGTTATCCATATGGAAGGTTTGAGTTATAAGGCAAGGCTGGATAGGCTGGGATGTTTTTCAATGGAGTGTAGGGGGTTGAGAGGCGACCTGATAGAAGTTTATAAAATAATGAGAGGTATGGCAGTTGACTTTTCCCAGGATGGGGGAGCTCAAAACTAGGGGGCACATCTTTAAGGTGCGAGGAGAGAGACTAAAAAAGACATGAGAAGCAATTTTTTTTACACAGAGGGTGGTTTGCATGTGGAGTGAACTTCCTGAGGAAGTGATGGATGCAGGTACAAATACAATAGCTAAAGGACATTTGGATAGGTACATGAATAAAAAATGTTTGGAGGGATATGGGCCACGAGCAGGCAGGTGGGACTAGTTTAGTTTGGGATTGTCTTTGGCATAGACTGGTTGAACCGAAGGCTCTGTTTCCATGCTGTATGACTCTCTGACTCTATAACTTTCTATGTGTGACTCAAACTTCAAAGAATTATGTCCTGCATCCTTAGGTCCCTCTGTTTTACAACACTATCCAAGGCCCTACCATTAATTGCATTAGTCCTACTCTTGTTTGTTGTATCAAAATGCAATAACTCGTATTTATCCAGGCTGAATTCCAACTGCCATTTTTCAGCCCATTGACCCATTTGATTGAGATCCCTTTGTAACAGGATCACCGATCTTTCGATATAGATATTTTTCCTCATCTCAGTCCTAAATGGTTTACCCCCTTTCCTTAAACTATGACCACAGGGTCTGGATTGGGAACATTGGGAACATCCTTCTTATATCTAACCTGTTTAGTCCTGTTTAAATTTTATAGGCTTCTAGGAGACTCCTGTCATTCTCCTAAACTCTAGTGAATGCAATCCTAACCAACTCAATCTGTCTTCATATGTTAGTCCTGTCGTCTCCTGCTGCTGACCAGTTCCTGCTTCCAAAAGGCAGTCACATTGAAGAACTCGAAAACCATCTTAACTTTTCAGCTCTTTTCAGTTCTGAGGAAGGGTCACTGGACCCGAAACGTTAACTCTGTTTTCTCCTCCACAGATGCTGCCAGACCTGCTGACCTTTTCCAGCAACTTTGTTTTTGTCCCTGATTAACAGCATCCGCTGTTCTTCTGGATTTTAACTTTTCAGCTATTTAAATGATGCTAAGGTCAATGTCTTACAGCTACTGTCGCTGATGTCAGGACACTTGATGTAGTTAAGAGTCCGTATCTCACAACTTTGGCCTGTTTGATTCAATGTTACACCAGATAATACTGTCATCCAAAAGGCAAGAGTTTAAATCAACATATACCACATGCTTAATGTACAGAATACAGTTTGAAAAGTGGAATGTAGAGAGCATTATTTTCTTCTTTAGGAACATTGTTCATGCTTCAAGATGACAGCAGAAATGTAAAATAATACTTCATTTTAACTATTTTCTTATGTTTTATAGTTTATGAAAGAGTTTGTTAACTTTATTTAAAAAAAGCTTTGTTAATATCTGACAATCGCTAATATTGATTATTAGTATTTATGATATTGTGTATGAATTTGACAGTAGTTGTTTTACATGACACTTGCAGTGTTCAGAGTGTATATTCCCATCCTCCTGAGGCATTGTACTTGAGTACTAATCATCTTTATTTTCACCAGAGGACTCAGGCCTAACACACGACTGGCAGCTATTAAATGTGGAAGTTGTTTTGCAGGTGCCTTGGCAATGGGAGTATGGGAAAGTGAGAATGAGGCCAAACATCCTCAATCACGCGAGTTGCGTGTGACTTAGCAGCTAAATGCCAACATTCACCACTGTTACCCTTTCAAAAAGCAATCTGAGGGCAGTCTAATCTGTCTTCAATCTGCTCCCTGCACAATACAAATGTTTCAAATAAACTTCAGCACGACAGAGGCACTGCTGAGCATTGCTGGGCTCAATAACCAAATTCACAAGGCTTCTTTTTTAAAGGCTGACATTCTTTCGTAGTTTTCACAAAAAATCTGATTTACGTTTCGTTGAAGGATCGCGTTGCATTGAGCAGTCTGAAGAAATCGAAGAAAATAACTTGAATTTTTGTATTGCCTTTCATTAGCTCAGGCTGCCCCACAACCCTTCAAAGTACGCTTCAAAGTGTCGTCATGGGTGTAATGTAGGAAAATTAGCAGGCAATTTATACACAGCAAGATCCAAAGTGCGATGATAATCATCTAGCTAGTGTTATCAATGTTAATTGAGAGATAAATCTTGGCAAGAGCACAGAGAAGAGCTCCCCTGGTTTTTTCCATAACAGTGCCATGGACTCGTTTAGCAAAATTGTTACTCTCTTAGAGTCAATGTGGACTGGTATCTCTTCCAACATACAAAATATGTAAGCTTGCAAATACAAAAGAGTTCAACTCTTGATAAATGCACTATGCCAAGATTTGTTATCTAAAATCTTTCAGTCTTCTTGGCTGACAGATTGTTCACTTAAGTACATATTAGGCTCAAGCCTACAAATTTATTCCTTGTTATTCGGGTCAGACGAAGAAGTCACATTATAAAGCAATTATTTCCCGATTTTAATGTGATATCTTTATAATGTGAGATATCTGACATAAATTGAAAATGTGGGAGAGAAATACTTAACAGCGAACTGAGGCTTCAAATGAATACGTGAAGGGAATATTTATTGTAATTTTGAGGCATATTATCTTGTCCAAAGAGAAAAGGTTAATACCCTATAGTTGTAGATTATTGGAAATGTCAATAACAGTGAAGGTTAGGCTTACAGCATTGGAAATATTCGGAGTGAATAGACTGTGATGCTTGTCACTGTGTAATGATGATTTGACACCAACACTGTCATTTTCAACTTCATTGCTCTAGTTAACTCACTGTCTTAAACTTGTCCAGCTGAAATTGCTTTCAGTACCAGAATGGACTTCCAGTCCTATTTGAAGAGGGCATCAACAACTTGCAGATAGCCAAGAGAACCTTTCTGTCATGTCTACCTTCTATATCTGGGCTGCATTACAAAATCTAGGAGCCTGTTCTTTGCAATTCTGCATCGTCTTCACACTTCTTACAGGTAAGGCACTCTTCTGCAATGTCGTCCAGCAGCCAGAGTGCACTTTACTTTTAATTAGTGTAGGTTGGCTATATATAGGGTCAGGCCAAGAGTTGAGAACTCCAAAATTCTTACAAAAATATTGAACATTAATGCAAGATGCGTTTTTGTTTGGACAAAGACTGCAAACTGGATGATAGTGAAAGTTCTAGGCATGGAATTCACTCACTGCTGAAAGATTCCCTGTGTGAGCATTTGGAATGTCATACCATGTAGACTGCCAAGGAAGCTTCAAAGAGGGAGAAAGAACGAATTCAAAAGACAGAATTACAAAAAACCTAATTTCCTCCTCTTAGCAGGAAATCTCCTGTGGGTTATATTCCAGGCTGGAACATGAGTCGAATGATGTGTTTGTGTTTATCCTTTTAGAAATTTACAAACCCCAGGGTTAAAAACAAACTGTAACTCCTGGTTTCTGAGTGTGAGTGCACTAGTTCATTGTGAAGGCCCAGCTTGAGGGCAGTCATTAAACGCCATTGCACTGCAGGTAAAAAGTAAAATATAAACTTGATCAGAGTGCTGCAAACCAGTCACTGTCGAAAGGAGATGGGACAAAAGAAATGCAGCTGACCTACAAATCAAGCATTTCAAAATTAACAGAGATAACAAGGTGTGGAGCTGGATGAACACAGCAGGCCAAGCAGCATCAGAGAAACAGAAAGGCTGACGTTTCGGGCCTAGACCCTTCTTCAGAAATGGGGGAGGGGAAGGGGATTCTGAAATAAATAGAGAGAGAGGGGAAGGCGGATAGAAGATGGATAGAGGAGAGGATAGGTGGAAAGGAGACAGACAGGTCAAAGAGGCGGGGATGGAGCCAGTAAAGGTGAGTGAAGGTGGGGAGTTAGGGAGGAGATAGGTCAGTCCAGGGAGGACGGACAGGTCAAGGAGGTGGAATGAGGTTAGAAGGTAGGAGATGGGGGTGGGGCTTGAGGTAGGAGGAGGGGATAGGTGAGAGGAAGGACAGGTTAGGGAGGCAGGGACAAGCTGGGCTGGTTTTGGGATGCGGTTGGGGGAGGGGAGATTTTGAAGCTTGTGAAGTCCACATTGATACCATTGGGCTGCAGGGTTCCCAAGCGAAATATGAGGTGCTGTTCCTGCAACCTTCGGGTGGCATCCTTGTGCCACTGCAGGAGGCCCACGATGGACATGTCATCTGGGGAATAGGGGGTGGAGTTGAAATGGTTTGCGACTGGGAGGTGCAATTGTTTAGTGTGAAATGAGCACAGGTGTTCAGCAAAGCGGTCCCCAAGCCTCTGCTTGGTTTCCCCGACGTAGAGGAGGCCACAACGGGAACAGCGGATGCAGTATACCACATTGGCAGATGTGCAGGTGAACATCTGCTTGATGTGGAAAGTCTTCTTGGGGCCTGGGATTGGGGTGAGGGGGGAGGTGTCGGGGCAGGTGTAGCACTTCCTGCGGTTGCAGGGAAAAGTGCCGGGTGTGGTGGGGCTGGAGGGGAATGTGGAGCGGACAAGGGAGTCGTGGAGGGAGTGGTCCCTCCGGAAGGCAGATAAGGGTGGGGAGAGAAAGATGTCTTTGGTGGTGGTGTCGGATTGCAGATGGCGGAAGTGTCGGAGGATGATGCGTTGGATCCGGAGGTTGGTGGGGTGGTATGTGAGGACGAGGGGGATTCTGTTTTGGTTGTTATTGCGGGGAGGGGGTGTGAGGGATGAGTTGTGGGAAATGCGGGAGACACGGTCGAGGGCGTTCTCGACCACTGAGCGGGGGAGGTTGTGGTCGTTGAAAAACAAGGAGATCTGAGATGTACGAGAGTGGAATGCCTCATCCTGGGAGCAGATGCGGCGGAGGCGAAGGAATTGGGAATAGGGGATGGCATTTTGCGGGAAGGTGGGTGGGAGGAGGTGTATTCTAGGTAGCTGTGGGAGTCGGTGGGCTTGAACAGTTTGTCTACTAACATCCGTGCTATCAGGATTGCCCAATGTAGAAGCTACAATGTGTCATCACCTATTGTTCATGAAACGCAGATACTGATCCTTCAATCCTTTTAACTTTTATCTTTTTTGGACTCTCCTCTGATTTCTAAATTTTGTGTATGTGTGTTGCTTTATTATTGCTCTGTGCATTTAGTAACCAGTTGTTTAACTTAAGAAAGCCTAGATAAATAGGCTCCTTTTAAAATGTAAATGCATTTGGTCTGGGAGAAACGCATCCACAAGATAAGAGATCTCTTGTAAATTAACCTTGCTGTGACCAACTGAGGGGGGCATGTGAGTAAAGAAGGGGAGTCAGTTCATCCCACTCCACCTGGGTGGTTGGCAATCCAATCTGGAATTGTAATAATTTGGGGAACCTCACCCAGGCATTGATCATAACTGTAATAAAGGCTGACTGGAGCTGTTGATAGCAAGGTGTAGAGCTGGATGAATACAGCAGGCCAAGCAGCATCAGAGGAGCAGGAAGGCTGACGTTT
>JAHRHZ010000082.1:10926303-10962459 GCA_024137785.1 Ginglymostoma cirratum | reverse complement strand
ACCCTTCTTCAGAAATTTCTGAAGAAGGGTCTAGGCCCAAAACGTCAGCCTTCCTGCTCCTCTGATGCTGCTTGGCCTGCTGTATTCATCCAGCTCTACACCTTGTTATCTCAGATTCTCCAGCACCTGCAGTTCCTACTGTGTCTGATTGGAGCTGTTGTTGGCTTCACACAAGCCCGAGTTCCCCTTGCTGAGGCGTGCAGCGTGCTTAGCACTGGGCTACATGTAGCTATCATTTAAATGATCAGGCAGTGTGAAGTTTGTGAAACGTCCATATTACTTTGAACTAGTGTAGGTTATTCCCACATCACAATCTCCTTGTAGCCATTCAATTATCAAATTAATAAACATTTGATAAATCAACTGAGTAATGGTTAATACAATAGTGGAATATCTTCACAAGATAGTGAACGTCTCAATTTGCCCTGGAGGCTTGATCATCTGGAAAGTTATCCTTCTGGATCACAACTAGTTGCCTCCTCAACCAGCCATCAAAAATACATTGATTCCAGGCAAGCAAGCCTAGCCCTGCTTCTGTTTATTTACACCGAGATCATGTAAGATTGGGGATTGTCATCAAATGATAAAAATATTAAAACCTTTGAGATCATAATCTCTATAGCCAGACTTAAAATACTGTCAACTGACACTCCAGATTTTCATTGAGTCATTCTCGGTTCCCTTCTGTATAAAAATTATGATTTTGTAAATCCAATATTTCCACGTATTGTTAAGTTTTATTCCTACACATTACTGTTAGTGTGGTACATTGGCAAAAGAACTCACTTAGATATTTCGTTTAAATCTAAAACAGTTAAATTTTTACAACTTTTTTTAGCTTTAATGAAATTATTTTGTTATATTAACATTGAAGATCAATATAGCTGTGCAATGTCAGTAATGAATAAACCAACATGTTTGTGTGAAATGTTTTCAATTTAAACATCAAATACATCAATATTTTTAGTTTAAATGGGTTAAGATCGAACAAGTAAACCTCGCCATCATATAGTAACACTGTACAGTATATGATTTGGCAGTATGGATTGCACATTTGAACTTGCTATTCATATTGGTAGCCCAGTGATTTTTTTGACGTTGGCTATCTGGTGCTGTGAAAACTTACAATGATCTAGTTCTTCTTTCAAGTAGCTTACAACAGCTCTGGATTGCAATCATGATTCCCCTTATATTCACAGATTTTCCAGTTTTGTAAAATTTGTTTTGTTCATAAACCTAAGTAGTTTTTAACAAGGATATTGCCCCCCACTAGTTTACCTCAGTAAGTCTTCTGGTAGAAGAAGACATTTAAAAGTTCTGAAAGTGGATGAAAAAGATCTAGTGGCACTTCATAGAGTTTTGGGCAATTGTTTGCTTCGATGTCCTTTTGCGTTAAATAACACAAAGAGGGATATATTTCTAATATAAAACTCAGGTGCATGCACCAGAGATTGTATTTTAGTCTTTCAAAGTTTGTAGTAATCATCATTGTATAAAATTTTATTTGATAAGGCCACAAGAAAGCGGGAAACTGGAAGATGAGAATTCTGAGGGAACCTGTCAATTAAGCAATGCATTTGACTTTTCCTGATTGTGTTCACTCTTTGAGAAAGCAAATAATCACAGTTAAATCAAGCAAGGTAAAATTCCTTTCAATATAAAACAGCGATTGTCATATAAAGTTCATCACTTGAACATGCTTCCTTTGTTAACACAATGTTCCTAAGACCATATTAAATTTTCGGTATCACAGCACAAAAATTCATGCATACTTCCTTTGGAGAATAGTGATTTGTATAACTTAAGCACTGATGTTGGACATACCAAGCAGATGAGAAATTTCATCTTAAACCTAGTTCTGGACAGTCTCAGGATAGGAACCTTAATAATTAAGATGCTTGTGGTAATACCTCACTTCTCCAAGATGGATTTGATCCACTTCTTCCCTCCACTTAATTGGGCTGCTTTCTCGGCTACATTATTGGGCAATTTGAGCCAGAAATTCCAAGCTGTCCTCAAATTTTTCAGCTGCTCGAGATGCACGGATGGATCTCAGATCTTAATGACGCGAATATGTTTTGGGACTGAATGTTATGTGGAGAATGCTGCTTCCCTCAAGCCCTTTGCTATCCGTTTCCTTACCGTTGCCAACCATTTGAATTGTTGACGTACGTGATGCTACTTGGCAAATCCTGTCCATGAGATAAATGCAGATTTGCACGTATTTGGCTCCAAATTGCTTCTCACACCTGTGACTGTTGAGTTGGCCTTGCATGCTAAGCAAGCACACTCTGACGACAAACTCCACTGACTTCATTAGAGAGTGTGTGCTGTCAGACGCAGAATAATCTACACCCATGCCAAGACCATTGCAAGCACTTACCGAGAACAAAGCTGAAAAGTGGAAGTGACAGCTTAATTAGCAAGAAAACAACTAACAGCGAGCATATTTTTGGGTTAAAATCATTCACAGCCTTTATGTGGGTGGCAAATAATTGCGCAATTAAAGTAATTGCAACAAAACAAAAGCCTTGAGCTATGTGGCTGAGCCCACACTGTTTCCAAATTGCCTGGTAAAGGTATCTTTTTCCTCTCTAGAGTTAGCAGAATTGAACAAATCAATCAGCAGCTGAAGAAGTGGTGGGTTGACAATCTGAAACCGGAGAGAGTGCAAAAATAAAACAAAAAGTTCCTTTTACCGGACAGGCCACTTGTGTGGTGCCTTTCATTAATAACTCATAATTGAAGGCTGGCAGGTGGATTGTGCCCATTGCTCTTTACCTTTTCACCATCACGGACCCTGAACTTTTACTCAGAATTTGTACGGATGGGGTACAGATGCTGCTCCAAAGAAGCTGAGGTCTTTGGTTGCGAGAGTCAACAAGGTAGTGGCTGGTCCCAGGAAGGGACCTCTCAGGTTCCAAGAAGTGGCCTGAGTTTTGTGAATTCAGAACGGAACAATACTGTTCCTACTGAGATAGTAAGACCTGCAGATGCTGGAATCAAAGATAACACAGTGTGGAGCTGCAGGATTACAGCAGGCCAGGCAGTATCGGAGGAGTAGGAAAGTTGACGTTTTGCGTCGGGAACCTTTTTCTGAAGAAGGCTCCTGACCCGAAACATCTACTTTCCTACTCCTCTGATGCTGGCTGGCCTGCTGCATTCCTCCAGTTCCATACACTGTTCCTACTGAGGCCACGACAATAACACTTTTAAAAAAATGCGGCAAAAGGTTTTCGATTGCACTTAGATTTACCACTGAGGAGTGAGCTGGGAGGCCAGGATGAGGTGGGATCTCAAACCAGGTGGGATAGCAAGGTTGTTGTGAGATAAAGGAGTGATGTGAATGCTGAGTTATTCTGGATTGGAGGAATTAATGACAGATACTTGCATAACCTAAGATGTAAAAATGAGAAAAAACAAAGATCTCTGTTTAAAATCTAGTGGAGAGTTCCTGTATTGGAATGGAAAATCTCTCCTTTTGTCTAATTTACATTTTAGCAGATAGACATTTGTTTGTGAATATTTGGAATAAAAGTAACATCCTGCAAATGCTGGTGATCTGAAATAAAAACAAAGTGCTGGAGAAACTTAGTTCTGTGGAATTTGGAATTCGCATTGGACTTGAAATGTTTGGAGACAATAAGGCCTGCAGATGCTGGAAGCCAGCGTCTATTGGTGTGAGGCTGGCAAAGCACAACAGGTCAGACAGCACCAGAGGAGCAGGAAAGTCAATGTTTTGGGTTGAAACCCTTTGTCAGGACTGGGAGAGGGAGGAGAACCCAGAAATAAATAGAGGGAGGGGGGCTGGGGCTGGGGAAAGGGTAGGAGCAATGGTGATAGGTGAAAGCAGGTTGGGGGTCATTTTGATTGGTCCATGGGAAGTGTGGAGTGGATAGGTGAGTAGGAAGATGGACAGGTTCGGCCAGGTCAGAAGGGGGAAGGCTGGACATGGGATAAAGCTGGGGGTAGAGGGATTTTGAAGCTGATGAAGAATATCAGGTGTTGTTCCTCCAATATGGCCTCATTCTGACAGTGGAGGAGGCCAAGGATGGAAAATGTTGTCAGGGGAGTGGGAGGTGGAATTAAAATAGTTGGTGTGTACAGAGCGCAGACGCTCCATAAACCGGTCCCCGAGTCTGTGTTTGGTCTCCTCAGTATAGTGGAGACCACATTGGTAGCAACAGATGCAATAGATCAGGTTGGATCTGGAAGGATTATTTAGGTCCTTGGATGGAGGTGAGGGGGGAGGTGTTGGGGGCAGGGGTTGCACCTCTTGAGGTTGCAGGGAAAGGTTTTAGGTGTGGTGGAGAAATTAGTGGGACTTACCTGCTCCTCTGATGGACTTGACATGTTTTCGCTGTTTGTTGCTCCACATTTGCTGCCAGTCCTGCTGAGTTTTTTCAGCACTTTCTGTGAAAATTTGCAGCAATTCTGTTCAAAATAGATTCAGTGTTTGCTTGCTAGCTTGGTCCAGTTGAATCAAGACGTATCGCGTTCACTTTTCACTCTGAGATGTTCAGCGTTTGTAATTTCTTGTTTGACATTGATGAAATAATGTCTGCATTTCAAAATATTGGATGTGATGCATTTAGTGATGATCTGGAGAGGTGATAAGGTACTGTACGAATGTGAGTTCTTTCTTCATTCAAGAAAAAGAAAGATACGAGCATATTGGAGATGAATGATTTCTGACCAGAGGTCATCTATGTTATGCACTGAAAATGTTCAGGTATGGAATTCTGATTATAATAAATTAGTGCACTACATTTGGTCAGTAATATTAAGTGAATTGAGGGAGCATTGTTTCTAAGTATATTAATATATTATGCAAAAGAACGTGTGATATATCATAAAGAAGTTATGCTAAAAATAGCAGAAGTTATTAAACAGTTAAATTGTGAATGTGCTACGGGTATATCATTTGATGAACACGAGACATTTCTGAGGTGAAAAGATCTGCATTAACCTTGAGAAGTCCAGTTGCATTCTGTGCTTATACCAAACTCTGTGCTCCATATTCAGGTTTACATTAAAATACACTGAGAATTTTCTTTGTCTGTCACCTAGGAACCAATTCTATCACTTTATGAGAAAATACACACCATGCTTAACCTTTCAATCCTTCCTGAAATTATCCCATAAAACCATCCCATTGCACAGGGCAACTACAAAATCTCCTCTGTTTGAAATATTCTAAAGACCTGATTGATTTTCCTCCCAGAGGGTTGTGAGTTTTTGAAATTTCCCTCCTCAAAAGACAGTGGATGCAGAATCTGTAAATATTTTTAAGGCACATGTAGATAGATTCTTGATTACCATGTGGATTAAAGATGATCGGGTATACGCAGGAATGAAGAGTTGAGGTTAAAATCAGGTCAGTCATCATTTTATTGAACGGCAGAGCAGGCTTGAGGGGCTGAGTGGCCATCTTTTTTTTATGTTTGTATATTTGTACACAATTTCAATCATGAGTCTCCCAATTAAACTGCCGCATTTTCATTTAGTAGAGACCTTATTAGAAAAGATCTTTACTCTAAAATGGAAATCTGCAAAAGCACATTGTTCAAAGTAACCCAATTATACGAGCATTATTCTATCTGTGGTCTCAGCTATTTTTGTAGTCACCAAAGTAAAGACTCAGATAGACTGTTGTCCACAGTAAATGCGATTGCAGAATAGCAGAGATTTCAGAGAATCTGTTAGGTATTCCGGAAATTGATATTGATTCCATCATAGGAATAAAAACCTTTAAGAATAACCACAAACCAGTACAGGAAAGGTCACAACAGTAGGTTACTGTATTTTCTGGTAAGTGCTTGTACTATCAAACTTTGAAAAAATTGGTTCAGCCTTTAGTGGATATTAGTTTGTTCGGTTTTGAGGAAGATCACCGGACCTGAAACATTAACTCTTGATTTCTCTCCACAGATACTGCTGGACCGGCTGGACTTTTCCAGAAATTTCTGTTTTTTGTTTATCGACTTATTAGGATTGTTTTGCAATCTCAAACCTGTACTTACCTTCTTTCATTTCAAACTTCCAAATGTAACAAATCTTTAGTTATTTAAAAAGGGATTGAAAAAGCCTCGAATGGTATTTACCATGAAATATACCTT
The DNA here is from genome assembly GCA_024137785.1 of Ginglymostoma cirratum. Classification (NCBI taxonomy): domain Eukaryota; kingdom Metazoa; phylum Chordata; class Chondrichthyes; order Orectolobiformes; family Ginglymostomatidae; genus Ginglymostoma; species Ginglymostoma cirratum. Next base: position 10,956,340 of record JAHRHZ010000082.1, on the reverse strand, counting down.
TTTATATTAATTTCTATTAACATATATGTGTAAAAGTTGACAACTGGCCTGTACATATGAAGTGTCTTTCAGAGAAACTGCCCTTATTCAATTGATAACAGATAACACAGTGTGGAGCTGGAGGAACACAGCAGGCCAGGCAGCATCAGAGGAACAGGAAAGCTGACGTTTTGGGTTGGGACCCTTCTTTAGAAAGGAGGTTTCTGAAGAAGGGTCCCGACCCGAAACATCAGCTTTCCTGCTCCTCTGATGCTGCCTGGCCTGCTGTGCTCCTCCAGCTCCACACTGTGTTATCTCTGACTCCAGCATCAGCAGTTCTTACTATGTCTTATTAAATTGGTACCCGTTTTTCGAGGTCATGCATCTGAAAGGGTTAATGCTGAAAATGGCATTAGGCCCCACCCAATATGATAATTCTGTGTAGCGTTGGGTGGAGAATGAGGAGTCCACCTTGAGATCCTGATAAACTTAGATATTGTCATCTCTTTAGGGGCTATCAGTATTTAATAATTAGGGGCTACAGCTAATGTACCTATTGCCATCAGACATATTGCTCTTAAGACTAGTGCCTGTACTTGTTAAGATTCATAGATGGCTAGTCCTCTATCATTTTAATGAAACAGACTTTAGACCCAGTAAAGAAAGGAGGGACATTAAAGAGATGAGGTACCTTTTTTCCTTAACTATTAGCTGCCGTTGATTGATTCTGGCTCCTGTTTCTGAGGGTTGTGAAACCAAAGGGAGTGAGCAGATGAGAAACTTCAGTTCCCATAAGAGCAGACCTCAGTGGCCTGACTTATTGTCCGGATTAAACGGCTTCTGCAGCACCAGCACTCTCTGCTGTGAACTGGATAGGACAGAGTGGAACTGAAATCTTACGGACCGGAGACTAGAAATGAAAACTTTCAACATCTTCGGGAGGAAGACAGACAGCTGCAGCAACAAGTAGGGTGCATAGCCAAGGTCTTTTCCCTGAGATGGAGGAGTCCAAAACGAGAGGGCATAGGTTTAAGGTGAGAGAGGAAAGATTTAAAAGGAACCTGAGGGGTAACTTTTTCACACAGAGGGTGGTGCTTGTACAGCATGAGCTGCCGAAGGAAGTGGTTGAGGCTGGTACAATTACAACATTTAAAAGGCATCTGGATGAGTTGATGAGTAGGAAGAGTTTAGAGGGATATGGGCCAAATGCTGGCAAATGGGATTAGGTCAGATTGGGATGTCTGGTTGGCACAGACAAGTTGGACCTAAGGGTTTGTTTCCGTGCTGTATAACTCTATGATTTTAAGTACAACAACAGGAAGATGACTTTTTTTTGGCATGTGCTAGATGTTACAACATTAAGGAAGAGAACTGAGAAGTGCAACTACCATGACAAAGGCAGAAAGACTTGTGCTGAGGAATTTGAAAGGAAAGGGCTGTTTCTGAACTGTGGCTGTGTATTAAGAGTTGGGGGAGAAGAGGGAGCAGTGAGGAAGAACATAATTTCACTCAGGGTAGGCTCCTTTCTTCTTTGCTTAGCTGCTCTGCCTTTAGGAAGAACAATGCAGCCCACCCTCACTCTCCATCCCAAGCTTTGGGTTTGTCAACTGCTGCCAATATCGGAAAAATAAAAGGTCCACCCATTGGCCTTCAGTGCCCTGATCTTTCTCGTTCCTATCTATCCTTCCCTGGTTCAATCTTTTCTCCCTCTCGCGGCTTTTGTGTGATTGTAGGGGAGTCTTGCATTCCCATCTTTTGATCCTCTCCTACAAATATTTTCTTTCATTGTGCATCAAAAGGATGGACGTAGCACACAAGCTCATGACCATGGTGATGTTAATGCCACAGGCCCGTGGTGCTGGTGGGGCTTAGCTGCATATTCATGGGGTTAGCTCCTCCCTCTGCTCCTGTGACTTCTTAGGCTTACAACTTCTTACAAAAGCCAAAAGTGCCATGCTTACCCAAGTTTGACCATCACAGCATGCCCACAGGCCATGATGCGGGTTATCAGTGCCCACACCATCGACACTACCTTGAGAATGTAAGGTGAGATGGTGCTCTTCCTGAGGACTGGGTAGGTGGTACACCTGAGCTTTGAAATTGGGCTCCATGTGACTGGAAGTTTCCTGCCAGTAGACCCTGAGGAATCCATTGTCTAGATGGTTGTATTATCAAATGTCCCACCTTTGATATCACCAGTGCTCCTTCTTTCTCACCTCCAACAATGTCAGGGGATGTGCCGACCACACCTGATCTCAAGGACACCTGGCTTTGTCATATTTACTCCTTCTAGTGCCAGGTTTACACCTGACTGGCCCTGGGAGGAGGTTTTGGAAGTGAGTTAAACCCCAGGCTGGCACCAATCCCATTGTACTACCCCCTTGACCTATTGGGTCAGTACATGATCCAGAGCCCTGCCTGGGGTCCGTGGGCCCGCTCAGTGACTGTGAACCTGTTAATGCCTTGTGTGGCCCTGAGCCTGGAATAACACCATCACTGACAAGGACATGGAGCGATGGTGCCGAGGTTTACTCCAAGGCATTGATCGCAGGTTTAGGATGCAGAGAACTTTCTCACCATAAAGCATTTGGAGGTGGATGATGATAAGTATTTAATTTGGTTGCCATGGCGATCACTGCTTCCAGTCCTAACGTCAACTGCAGCAGAGAGGCACAGCACAGATTTTGTAACCTCTCATCCATCAGGAAAGGGCAGCAAGAAACTTCCACTGTTCTGGGAGAAGAAGCCATGTGGCTCCTGGAGTAGTGGAGTTGGGGTGGGGATGTGTCTACCTGAGTTACCTGCCCTCCAATTCCAGCAAAGTGGCTATCCCATCAGCCCTAACTTTCCAGACAGCAACTTTGAAAGTTTAGGAGTCTGTGCCAGGCCATTTGCTCCAACTCATTGTTCGGATTTGGAGTGCAGTGCTTCACTTTGTGAACGTATATATACCTATGTTGGACTGGAACTGATGCGCATCTTTGCTGGTGTCTGATCCTCTACTGTTTTAGACTGAACGTAAAGCTTCATCTACTCTTGCAACCTAAAAGTAAAGCTTCCTTGAAACTGACCCCAGCAAACACTCCTAGGGTAAAGACAGCACAGGGTGAGATACAGAGTAAAGCCTCCTCTACTCTTTTAACCTCAAAGTAAAACTCCCCTTACTGTTTTAAACTGTATATAAGGCTCCCTCAATATTGTCCGTATCAAACACTTCTGGGGTAGGGACAGAATGGGGTCAGATGCAGAATTAAGTTCACTCTACTCTTTTGGGGCTATAAGTAAAAGGAAAATAGAGCTCCCTTGACACTGTCACATCAAACATTTCCAGGGCAGGGACAGCACAGGGTTAGATATAGAGTAAAGCTACCTCCACTCTTTTAAACTGAATGTAAAGCTCCATCTATTCTATTAAATTGAATGTGAAGTGGCCTCAACACTTGTCCCCAACAAACACTCAGATGATATATACAGCTTTGTGTTAGATACTGAGTAAAGGTCTCTTTGCTCTTTTCAACTGTAACAGAGAGGGTACATCAGGAATCATTTGTCCACTATGACACTAGTCATTCATACAAGTGCTCCTGCCAGGTTACGAAGCAGAACCGGTGTATGTGTGAGGTGATTGTGATAACCACTACATTACAGAAACAGGGCACGTGTCTAATCTCTGAGGCTGTTCCATTGAAGGCTGTTTCATTTTACTTGGGGAAGGTTATAATTATAGCCTTGGGGTTAGGGAGTGTAAAGTAATCCAGATAAGCTCAGCATTGGTGGGCAGTTCAGGGGCTTGGGCAAGTTCCCTGACCTAGTTGATGTCTGGTGGAATCTCTTTCCCGACTCCATCACCTTCAGCTTTGTGAGGCTTGGTGTTGGATCATCCAGCAGTGACCGCCTCTACATTTTGATGGCACCCGTTTCCTCCATGTGGCAGGTGCTGTTCACTGATCACAAACTGGTGTGCTTCAGTCAGCCCAAGGAGGACCTGGCCGTGTGGAGAATGTACGGACTGAAGAAGGGCACATTTTGAGACCTGCAAGTTATTGGGTCTCTCGGTGCGTACGTCGTGGCATGAATCAGATTCCTCAAACATTTAGTCTCCGGGTCAGCAGCAAGTGTAATCTCCTAGAAAGGAAATTATTCAATATGATAGTTTTCAATGCATGTATTAGTCAGGAAAAACAAATGAATGATTAATGGCAAAAATATAGGTGAATGGGTACGATTTTATAACCGTTACAGATACATGGTTACAAGGAAATTAAAGCTGGGAACTAAGTATCCAGTGGCACGTGACTTTTTGAAATGGCAGGCAGGAAGTTAAAAGTATTGGGGTAGCTTTGTCAGAACAGATTGGAATAAGTACAATGTTAAGAAATGATCTTAGATCAGATAATGTAGAATCCATATGGGTAGAGGTAAGAAATAACAAGGAGAGTAGTCGAGAGGTCTCCCAACAGTTGCTGTATGTAGCGACAGAGAATAAATCAGGAGGTAGTGAGGGCATGGATCAAGAGCAGTATATTAATCATGCGTAACTTCAATGTTTATGTAGAATGGGAAAATCAAATTGGCAAAAATGGCCATGAGGAAGAACTCATAGAGTTTATTCAGGGCCATTTTCTAGGACAAAACATTATGAATCCAACCAGGGATCAGAATACTTTGGATATTGTAATGTGTAATAAGGCCAGTTTAATAAATGATCTCAGAATAAAAGATCCCCAAGGGAACAGTAACCATAACATGGTAGAATTTAGCATTCATTTTGAGAGCGAGAAATCTGGCTTGAAACAACTGTACTAATCTTAAATAAAGGTAATTATGTAGGGATGAGGGCAGAGTTGGCTGATGTGGGCCAGGATAGGAGGTTAGCAGAGAAGACAGTTGAGAATGTTTACAAAAATATTGAGACCATTTGGAAATACATAATATAATCAGAGTCAAAAAAGCTTTGTGAAGAGCAAATCTTGCCTGACAAAATTATTAGAGTTCATGAGGAGGTGACAAACAGGATAGATAAAGGGGAAACTGTAGATGTTGAAAGGGAATGTTGATCTTTATTTCAAAGGGAATGGTGTATAACAATGGAGAGGCATTGCTAAAAGTATACAAGGCACAAGTCAGACCACTCCTGCAATATTGTAAACAGTTTTAGTCCTCTATGTGACCTTACCACATCTTGGGGGGCTTTAGAAAGTAGATACAAAACGGTTGTTACCCCTTGTGAGAGAGTCCCGGACCAGAGGACATAATATTAGAGTAAAGGGTCATCCATTTAAGGCAGAAGTGAGGAGGGGTTTCTTCTCTGAATGGGTGGAATCTATTAAATTCTTTTCAACAGAGACCTGTGGAGTCATTCAGTATATTCAAGACAGAGATAGGCAGGTTTTTAATCAGTAAGGGTACCAAGGGTTATAGGGAAAAGGCAAGTAAGTGGAGTTTAGGATTATCAGGTCAGCCATTCACCTGTTGAATGGTGGAACAGACTTGATGGGCTGAATAGACTATTTCGGCTCGTAAATCTTATAGTCTAAGTTATATCTTTTGAAGAATAAGCTTAAAACTCATCCATTTCCATAATGTGTAACCTGACTTTTATTAAACCTATTCCACTCACCAGCGCTGCTGCCCAGTGTAATGAATGTGGAATCCTAGACCCCATTGGAAAATCCAGGATTTGAATAACTGAGCAAAATGATATTGGAGATATCAATGGAGATAAAACATGGGGTTGAACCTTAACAGAAATTGACTAAATGTCATTTTTGTTGAGTTTCGCAGAGGCTTTCTCTCCATGAGCCTTGTTGTATCTTTGCATGCTAGTGTGCTAGTTTCACCTCAATAACTATGGGCCACACACCTATGGTGCCCCGCTTCTTCGGTTCTCCCACTTGCCGTTGGCGGACGTTCTCGCCAATGCCAGAATATCTCGGGATGTCTGGTGCTGGAACCAGCTCTGAAATCTAGCCATGCACTCGAACAAGCATTGGCAGTCCGGAATTACTATTCACTGTGCACGCAATGGTACAGCAACCACAAACTGATGGTCTCAGGGCACAAAGGTGGCATGGCTGACACTTCCTTGCATGTACTACTGAACATTTCTAAATTTATTAGGCCCTGTCAAAGTCTCTGCTATTCTTTCCCCAGTGCTCACTGTAGCCCAGCATCTCATCATTGTTCAATCATATACATGGAAGCTATCGACCCATTCAAACCACTCACTTTTATTCCTCAACAGCAAAAGCAAACAGAAACCAAACACAGAGGGTGCATTTGTGTGTTGGAATTCACAGGGACTGCTTGGCTTGTGAGCACAAACAATTTTACAGTCACTGAATGAGTATTGCAACCAACTGTCATCTACTGGGGACAACACAATGTGGAGCTGAAGGAACACAGCAGGCCAGGCAGCATCCGAGGAGCAGGAAAGTTAACATTTCAGTTTGGGATCCTTTTCTGAAGAAGGGTCCTGACCTGAAATGTCAACTTTCCTACTCCTCTGATGCTGCCTGGCCTGCTGAGTTCCTCCAGCTCCATACTGTGTTATCTCTGACTCCAGCATCTGCAGTTAGTGCTGTCTCCGTGTTATCTACCGGAACTGGGTGTTGGCTAAGTCCTGTTTGGCATATAGGACCCGAGCTGCTGTGCCGTATCATTCAGAAGCCAATGTTCCTCCTGCTCAAGGTCCTCATCTTCATCTCTTCTAGCTTGTGAGCCTCCGTCACATCTCCTTTGCCCAGCCCAGTTGTACAGAGATTATGAAGCACACTTTGTATGAACTGACAGCATGTGATGCCGTTGACTGAGTGCACTGGGACCTCATGACTGTTAACAGCTCCTCTTAACTTGACTGAGGATTAACTCCCTTCGAATTTCGGATATGATCATTTGATTGAAGCAGATGCAGTGTGCGGCAGTGCAGCATGTGTTCAGGGAAGGACGGTGGCTCAGTGGTTAGCAATGCTGCCAGAGACCCAGGTTCGAGTCCAGCCTCAGTTGACTGCCTGTGTGGAGTTTGCACATTTTCCCTGCGTCTGTGTGGGCTTCTTCTGGGTGCTCTGATTTCCTCCCATGGTCCAAGGATGTGCAGGCTAGGTGGATTAGGCATGGTAAATGAAGGGCTATGGAGATAGGGTAGGGGGCTGGGTTTGGGTGGGATGCTTTTCAGGGAGTCAGTATAGACTCGAGGGATAAAGACCTGTTTCAGCACTGCAGGGATTTAGTGGTGGTTATTGTGTAGGCTGCAGGCACACGCTGTATCTGGAACGTGGGAGGATTAGAAACTGCATGTTAATAAAGCGGGATAAAGTAACAATGAGATGTGAATAGGCCTCTTGCTGTTCACTCGCAAGAATCTCATCTCACCATTCAGCATGTTTGGAAATGGGACATTGAGAAGCTCCTTGCTGACTTTGCCCCTGATTGTCCCAACTTTCTTATCATGGCCCATATCATGTGGGGTCTGGGAAGGTTCCACTCTTGGTGTCTTTTGAGTGCATAAAAATGAAATCTTTCTGAGCATTACATAACACCGCCTTGTCTTTGCCTATGATGCTGCTTGGCCTGCTGTGTTCATCCAGCCCCATGCTTGTTGTCACCGCCTTGTCTTTGTTTTGTTCTTGCATATCTTGGTGTATCTTTAAATAGAATATGACAATATTGCAAAAAAGGCTGTAAAAAATCATATTTCCAAATGCCCAGAGAAGTGCAGTGACTTGTGTAACATAATTGAACCTTTCCCTGCATACCGTACATTCATCTTTTTTTCATTACCATGTAACTAAATAGACACTGTGTGATTGTACAAGATGCAGCAAAATAAAGAGTCAGTTTCAAAACATTACAAGTGTGTTTCTCGCAATGGATCCAAGTCTTCTGGGGCTCTTTATGAACACTGGGCACAGAGTTTCAAATACTTGTGTTCCTTCCTTGACCCGAAGCTGTGTCTGGAACAGAGTCCCTGGAGTATATGCAAAACCGCATTAGACTGAACCAGTATTACAATCTCTTTACCAACATAGGAATAAGGAGCAGGGGTAGGAGCCTCACCCTCCCTAAACTGCTCCACCATTTCATAAAATCATAGCTGATCTGATTGTAACGTCAAATTAACGTTCCTTCTTAATCTCAATTATGTTTGACTCCCTTGTAGTCAAGAATCTATCAACTTTTACCTTAAAAGTATTCAATGACCCTTTTTGCACTGCTTTCTTGAATTCAAAGGACTCATGGCCCTCTGAGTGAAAAAAAAACCTCTTCAACTCCCCCCTGAATGGGAGACCACTTACTTTTACAGTTTATCATTTAATTTATTCTCGGTCACAATGGGAAACAACCTTTCAACAAATCCCCCAGGATCTGATTTGTTTCAATAAGATCACTTCTCATTTTTCTAAACTCTAATGGTCCAGTCTGTTTGACCTTTCCCCATTGGGCATCACTCAGCAGTGTAAACCTTCTCTGAACTCCTTCCAACATACTTACATCCTTTCTTAAATAAGGGGACCAAAACTGTACATAGTACTCCAGATGTTGTCTCACCAGTGCTATATATAACTGCAAGGTATTCGCTAGCTTAGACAGCTGGCTTGTAACACAGACTGATGCCAACAGCATGGGTTCAATTCCCACACCATTTGAGGTTTTCATGAAGGATTTTCCTTCTCAACCTCTTCCCTTGCCTGAGGTGAGGTGACCCTCGGTTAAAGTCACATTCTGGTTCAATCTCTTCCAGAATGTTATTTGTATCCTCTGTAGCGAAGATGGATGCAAAACATCTGTTCATCTGTGTTGTCTCTCTCTCTCTCTCTCTCTCTCTAATGATAGAGCAGCCCCATAGTTTTGTTAGACTGTGGTGACTTTACCTTTTATTTAACTATAGTAAAACATCCCTACTCTTGTATTCCATTCCCATTGCAATTAACACAACATTCCACTTGCCTTCCAAATCACTTGTTCTACCTGCATGCTAATTTTTTACCATTCAATTATCAACACTCCAGATCCTTCTGTGTCTGAGTTCTATGATCTATCCCCAATTAATTGACATGCTACTTTGCTGTTCTTCATGTCAGCGGACTAATTCACATTTTCCCACATTTTCCGCCATCTGTCAAATTTATGCCCATTTACTTAACTCATAGATATCCCTTTGCAGACTCCCTGTGTATTCTCCACAATTAACTTTCTTCCTGATCTTTGTATCACCAGAAAATGTAGCAACCATATATTCACATCCTTCGCTCAATAATTTACATAGATTGTGAATAATTGAGACTCCAACATTAATCTCTAATCTGTGGCACCCCACTCGTGGGATTCTCATTTATGCCAGAGAAGTACTCATTTATGGCCACCCCTTTGTTTCTTGTAAGTTATCCAATCTTCTATCCTTGCCAATATGTTATCCTTATACCATGAGCACTTACTTTATGTGGCAACCTGTGATGTGGCACCTTGTCAAATGTATCCTAGAAGGTCAGGTAAGGTGCATCTCCTGGTTCCCCATTATTTATGTTGCCACTAGTTCCACCCACTAATTCCCATTTATCTGTATTGCTTCATATGTATGCAAAGAACTTTAATAAATTAGTCAAGATGATTTCCCTTTCACAAAACCATGTTAATGGCCTGATTACGTTAAGATTTTCTAAGTGCCTCGTTAGTACTTCCTTGATAATAGATTACAACATTTTCCCGATTACAATTGTTAGGCTAACTGGTCTTTGGTTCCTGCTTTCTGCCCCTCTCCTTTCTTGAACAGAGGAATGACATGTCACTATTTTCAAACCTGTTGGGATCTTTCCAGAAACAAGGAAATGGTTGGTAAATGAAAACCAATGCATCGACTATCTCGGCAGGCATTATATTTAGCACCTAGGGTGAAGTCCATCAGGGACAGGGGACTTGTCAGATTTTAGGTCTGACAATTTTTTGAGTCCCTTTCCCTCATGATGGTATAGGGTTTCCCTGATTTATGACCTATGAATGCTTGTACTTATGAATGCAATCTCAAATAGGGTAGTAATTCTAAAGTTCGGACATACATTTCCTTTCTTACAAATGGCTACTTTATACAGTCCTGCATCATATTCTGACTTGTGCACAAATCAACTTGCAAATGGACTTGAGAACAAAACCCATTCAACAGTCTGGGGACTACCTGCTTTATGTTCTTCATGTCCTTTCACATTCTGAGTCACAGTTATTTCCAGAATGTTATTTGTATTCTTGATAGTGAAAATAGATAAAAAAAATCTGTTTAATTCATCTGGCATTTCCCTACTTTCCACTTTTAATCCCACAGACTCACTTTCTATTGGACCAATGCTCATTTCTTTTAACTTTACTTTTTAAAATTGAAACTCTTACCACCTGATTTTATATTTCATGCTAGCTTTCTCTCATATTTTCAATTCTCCCTCAAAAATTTTATTAATTTTGCAGTCATTCTTTATATGATTTTCAATCTTCTGACCTGGTATTCATCTTTGCAGAAGTATATGCTTTTTCTTTTAGTTTTATGCCACATTTAACTACCCTGGTCAGCCACAGATGGTCTGTCATTTGCTTAGAATTTTGTTTTTCTCACTGGAATTTATATTTTCTAAGTATTCAGAAATATATCCTTAAATATCTGCCACTATATCTCTATCAACACACCTCTTAACCGAGTGTTCCAGTCCCTTTGGCAAACTATGTTTTCATGTCTCATTTAGCCTTTGTTTAATTTTAAAGCAGCAGTCTTAGGTCCAGTCTTCTCTCCCTCAAACTGATTGTGAAATTTAATCATATTATGATCAATAATAGGGGTGCCTTACTATAAGGTCATTAATTAATCCCGTCTCATATAGCCACAATTTATTTGGTTTTGAGACATGCTGCTTTATGTTGTAAAACTCTTCTCTATGCTCATGTAAGTAATGGCTGACTGGGAAATGGTAAGTGTGGGTTATGTACCACTGTGGGGGGAACATTTAAGGAATACGGTACTTTACAACACTTACTGCACTTCAAAGCTCCTTTATTGGCCATAAGCTCACAAAAGACACAATAGAAATGTAAATCTTTCTTTCTTAAAAATAACATACTTTTTCACAAAAAAAATTAAGCGGTTTGTACACGCTGCCATACTGCTTCTGAACCACTCCAAATTATTTAAACTGTATGCATAAACCACCTATACAACACAGATACATCTTCCATCGCATCACATTCTAACAGATATATTTAATTGCTGCGATATATTCTGTTTTTCTGTGTTTTTGAGTTATAATTCTCTTTTGACATCTCACTTGCAGCCAAAGTGCTAACTTATTCCAAAGTAACTGCTGAACATCTCACCATGGCAACTTGAGTAGGATTGGAAGCTCAATGCCTGCTGGACCGCATATCCAAACTTAAGCCTTGCTCACTGATATTTCAACTTGCTCCATTATACCCATCTGTAGTTCCTTTAGAGAACAATAGCTAAATCTATCAGTTGAAAAATGTTCTTTCACAGCACGAACAGCAACTGGTGTTACATTGCATCTCTACCTTTGTAAAACACCCTAAAGCACTCCACATAAAAGATATTAGGACAACTGTCCAAAATCTTTCTCAAGGACGGAGGAGTTAAGGACTGGTTTAAAGAATACAGAGAAGTAAAGAGGTGGTGAGATTTATAGATTAAACTCTCAAGCTTAGGGATGTAGGCAGCTGAAGGCACATTCCACAACATTGGAATAGTAAAAGTTAGGGATGTGTGAGAAGTCTGACATGGAGAAGCACAGGGATTTTGGATGTCAAGGAGGTGGAGAACATTACAGAAATAAGGAGGTGAAGCTGTCGGGGAATTCCGAAACAAGAATTAAAATTTTAACATTGAGGTGTTGTCATTTTGGGAGTTAATGTAGGTCGTTGGGCAAAAAGGTAGAGTTCCTTCACCTTAAGATATGGACAGCAGAACTATTGAATACTTCCACTGTACGTAGGATGGAAGTTTGGAAGCCAGTTGGGAGAGTGATGGAACACTCCAGCTGAAACTAAGAAAGGCTTACATGTGAGTTTCAGCAGTGAATGAACTGAACTAGGATCAGATTTGGGTGTCAATGAAAAAGGTTTTTCCATTTAAATCTCAGTGTGCCATTAAGTGGCCACGGAATTCCACTTGAAATATACAAGTGGCCTGATGCTTATTTTTATTCTTTTATGGGCTGCTGCATCACTGGCTGAGCTAGCATTTATTTCCCATCCCTTGGGAAGATGATGGTGATCCACCTTCCTGACCCATAGCAGTCCATGTGCTATAGGTAGATTCATTTCCACATAATCATACTGCAGGGCCGAGAGAAGTTCCTGAGCTCACTGAAACAATGAACATTTTGCCTCCTTCTGCACTGATCGCAGAAAAAATATCAACACGATGACGCACACCTGACAATTTACTTTGAATAATGCCATAAAATCATTCACATCCGCAGACTAAAAAGACATTAGGCAGGTTGTAAAATCCACGCTTGGTGAGATAAGCAGCCATAATCCCCAGAAGGAATTGGTTCAAATGGACCAAATTTGCCTAAGGCCCCATGACTTCATACTGTTGCATAGGTAACGATGCCAACTAAACACAGTAAAGGAAATACAAGCCGAACTGCTGTCTACCAAGGCATCAAAGCATCTCTGAAGAGATCATTTTTTGCTGGTGTCACTGGCAGTGCCTACGCATGCTTAGGGAGCAGCCATCTTTGTTAACCAACTTGTCATGGGCAACACATTGTTTATTTAATGCTGAGAAAAAGTTAAAAATCAAATTAACATAAACATTGCCAGTGTTCTTTATCAATGAGTGATTGCTATAAATTACACAAGCACTTACTTTTCATCTTTCCCAAGTGTCTGCATTATATATTTCAATCGTTTAAAACCTTGAGTTGACAATGGCTTTACGTCTGTTATAAATCATTGCTTCCAAAACTCCTAAAAAGATGTTTGATTAGTATAGCTGAGACTTAGCCAGGAATATGCACTCCAATTTTTTTTTTTGTTGAAATAAAATACGCTCGAAGTATTATGAAATAAATCTGATCCAATCCTGTGAACCTTGGAACTGAAGCAGACATAGTCGCTTTTAATTAAGATAGACTTGATAGCTTTTTTAGACTCCAACATCTGTTATACACCAGTCCTGAAATCCACTCTGCCCAGTGAATGCCATGGTAGTTGACCCATGGGTGACCTTCACCAATGATTTTTGCAGGTATTTTGTGACACCTTGCCAAAAGCTCTATTGCTAATTGATGGTAATTGTAGATAGCCTTTGCCTGACTTGTGCCGCAGATTAATAATACTTGCTGGCAATGCTAAGAACGAACATCACTCAAGAATCCCCAGCAGCTTCTAGAATGCAATTTGAGCTTATGTTTTCATACCAGAAATGGATTTTGTAATGGTACTCTGACTCCAAAGGTGCAGTCCAGTTGTGTAAATGGTCTCCTTTGTTCATAGCCAGAAGCCTCATCTTGGCAATTGGTGAGATTGCTTGGCCCCATTAAGATGAGATTGACTGTGAGATCATCCTGCTAATGCTTGTTTAGCCTTTCTGTATGTGTCCTGTGCTATCACCCATTGTGACTGCCCTGTTTTATGAAGTCCGGATGTGGTATATAACTGAGCAGTGAGCTTCACATGATTTTTGACTAGCATTCCTGGAATATATCATAGTGGAATAATTTATAGTTGCAAATGTGAAAATGAATTAGACACACTTTTGACAATTTATCTGCAACATTCTGTTGTTCGTGATAAGATGAAAATATATACAGACCTTTTAACTAGTTGTGTGGTGTATACCTTTAAATTTATATTGCTGTATGGATCTATTTTCCCATAGTTATTGCTGACACATTGACAATAAAAGAGTACTTTTTGCCTGCGGATAATTAATATTTTGTTGCATCAAAAGCAGTATAATAGAACGCAATTAGTGAAATAGTACTTGTTAGAATGGTTTCAGTGGAGGAAGGCAAGCTTAGTCAGTTTCAATGACTGACAGCTTAATGAAATGGAAAAAGCAGCAAGTTCAAGTTGATATGAAATTGCTGTGTTTCCAAAACTGACTGTTCCAAAAAAAGCGCTGCTTCAGATTTTCAGTCTGACCTGAAAGTCGACTTTGTGGATAAAAAGGATGGCATTCTTGAGACTGTTTCTTTGAGGTGAAGTGGAGTAAACACATGACAAAAAAAACTGAAGTGAAGAGAATCAAATAGCACAGAGTTTATTAGGAAATGCATTCTGTTAAATACCTGATAATTTTAAAGGCGATTGCAGACATTCATTGATGTGTCATGGTTTTCCCACATTCCTTAGTTCCATGGTTTCAAATGTTTGCATCTGATCAGTATTTGGAAAAGATAAGCCACAAGAACAGGTGAATAAGAGGAAATAATGGCAATTGTACAGTATCTGCCTTTGCACAATTATGTGACTATTCGGAAGAATACACCATTCAATGCTTCAGTTTTCTCATTTTAATTGGGACACGAAGAGACTTTGTGTGGCTGACCATTTCCATTGAATATTTTCTGCTGCAAGTTTTAGGCCAAAAGGAAGATTGACACTAAAAGAAAATAGTAATTTCAGTCCCTATTGGGAATGTTCCAGTCAGTCCAGCCCTTGTACAATCATCCATCATTTTTAGTCCTGTTACTTTAAGCTTAATCACTTCAATTGTGAACATGTTTTAATATTGCAAGTAAGTTCTGGGAGCCTTAGACAGACAAGGGCTGGACACCAGACAATTGACATTTGTTACATTAGACAATGTACGGAGGCTGTTGGAGCTGGGGCATCATTAAACCGTTCTTCTGTCAAATCCTTGTTCCATGTGATCTGACATCAATATGACATAGCCCGTTACACATGTGCTCAGTAACTATTGTCAGTGTATTATTACAGTTAATGCTTTACTCTATGCACCAAGTCCCCATCTTGTTACACATCCTCGTACAAACATCAGTTGCAGAGTTTTGGTTTGGTTTTCAACTGTTTATTTAGGCAAATTTACAGAGTTAAGCTATAAGATTCACTCGTACAATTTGTGTGTGGGAAAAGGAATATAAATGTCCACACATTACCTGTAGACAGCACCTGTTTCCTGATGCAGTTTAATTTGTTTGATTTAGTTTGGGCTCGTTGGCTCCTGAGTGATTAATGCCCCTCATTTATCCATTATGGTCAGGTCGAAGAAGCCATTAAGACTGTATTTTTTGACTGGTTCTGTGACTAATACCATTCTTCATCCCCAGCGAGTGTTCCTTCTTTCTTTCCTTCCACGAGGTTTATTTGCTATGAAAACCTAAGTTAAAGAATAATAAATTAGAATATTGAAAGAAATTGACAGTTTGCCTTTTCTTTATTTTCTCTCTCTTCTCATCACATTGAAAGGCTAACCCTATTTATGTCTTCATAGGTGCTGCCCGACTTGCTGAGTATTTTTGGTATCAGAGGTATTGTGCTTTTGCATCATAGAACTCTTCAATGTCCCTGAGGTAGGTTTGCATGGTGAGAGGAGGAATAAAGGAAAAAGAGTAAGGTATTCAGCCCATCATGCCTATTCCATCATTGAACACATGGCTGATGGAACACTTCAATACCTCTTCCCGCACTATCCCCATGTCCCTTCAGGTCATTAGTATTTAGAAATCTGTGAATTTCTACTTTAAATGTACTCAAATGACTGAAATTCCACAGTGAGATAGAATATTCCAAATATTCATCACCCTTTGAGTGAATAAATGTCTTCTCATCTTAGTACTAAGTGGCTTCCCCTTTATTTGGAAAATTGCATACCCTGGTTCTAGACTCCCCAATTAGAAGAAACATTTTATTTGTATCTATCCCTTCTATATCCCTTTAAGTATTAGGGGATTGCAATAGGGTCACATTATTATTAGAAATTTTAAAGAATACAGGCCCAGTTTTCTCAGTCTCTATTCATTGGACAGTCCCACCATCCCAGGGCAACAATATCCTTTTTAAGGTGAGTGACATAAAGTTCGCACTCTACTCCAGCTGCACTCTAACCAATGTTCTGTAAAATTGAAATATGGCTTTGCTACCCTTGAACTCAAATTTTCTTGAACTAAAGTATTATTAGCCTTCCTAATTGCCTGCTGCTTCTTCATGTTTGCCTTCAGTGACTTAATAACATGATGACTAGGTACCTTTGCACATTTGCACTTTCTAACCTGTTACCATTTAGAAAATACTCTTGGTTCACTCTATCAAAGTGGGTAACCTCACACTTCTCCACATTATAGTCCATCTGCCATATGTTTTTTTCCAATTACTAAACCTGTCCAAATCTTCTTGAAGTTACTTTACATCTTCATTACAGACCCCATTCCCATTTCTGGCGTTGTGTTACTTGCATTGAAACAACTTGGGCCAATACTGCACACACTGTCCTCTCATTGATAACAACAGATGACAAGAGATGGAGAAGTTAATTTGTAGGATTCTGATTTGGAGTCAGCTATTTTCTGATTTTTGAGTAGTTTGAATTGCCTCCAAATCTCTGGTTCTAGACATTGGACTTACTTAGGGAAAGTGAAAGGAAGTAGGCAGTAGACAGGTGTCTCAGGGCAAAAGAATCTCTGTGTTTATTTAAAATACAAAAGGTAAGTATAATACAAGAAACACAGGTAAATGAAATAAACAGGGAAATTAACACAATCAACTAGACAGAAGACAGTAATGCTATTAAATATACTATTTGCTAGATTAAACACCATCAGAATCTAAGGACAACGGTTTTAATTACAGAATCTTTAATCAGGTTTCCTACCCTTGGGGTCCCAATGCACTGTCACCACCCACCATCCCCCCACCATGAGCGAGGTCAGAAATTTTGGGGTCTTGTGAGTTTCAGCTCACCACTGAGGAAAAAGTGATTTTGAAATATGTCTGGCTGTTCCCACTTGCTGTGCCTAGAGCCTGGATAAAGACTTACGGCAGTAGGCAGTGGTTGTGGTTCTCACGGGCTCCGGTTGATAATCGAAGGCAGCAACAGCACGATCGTGGCAGCGAGAGCGGACCTTTTGTGTAACGGTGGCAGCCTCCTGGCCGTCCCGGTGATTGGGAGTGGTGGCGGCAGCAACGGCATGGTTCCTTCCAGCACTCGGGGCGGCAATGGCAGTGGCGGCAAACCTCCTCTTGGTGATCGGAGGTGGCATTGGCATTGTCAGTGGCAACAAGAACGCGATACCTCCCAGCGATCGATGCGAGACCTGCAGGCTGATGTAGGCTCCAGGCCATGGCTAGGCCCGGGTGTCTGCATCAGTGGCTGAGCATTCCAAATACCTTTATTGCAGATAAAACTTTAGACTTTAAGACTTAAACATTTTATTAGCTTTAGGCTCTTATAAAATTTTTTTCTGTTATTTTAAATTCTGACTTTGTTGCCAAGATGGCACTGCACAATGGTGCCTTTGTAAACTTTTCACTGTACTCATATACTCCTACATTTGAGCACATGTGACAATAAAATCTAATTCTAATTCTATCTGATTCGAAGGACAGCGTTTGTAACAGTGCAGCATTCCCTCAGCACTTTACTCGGATGAGCTTTTTGCTCAGATTCTGGACTGGGTATTGAATCTATAACTTTCTGATTTAGGGGCAAGAGTGCTATCAGCTGGCATCTTGACAGCAGTGACATGTTCATGACTGAAACTGCCTGAGTTAACTTCATGCTTTCTAGTTCCTGACTGGTCTTTTAATAGCTTCACATTGGCCAGGCACTTTCAGGGATTCATCAACAAACACCTGGCTCTTTGGCTTATTCCATTTTCCTAACCTGACATCTATTAACTCTTGTTTCCTTTGCTTGGTAAAAATGCAAGAATTTATTTTAAAAACCCTATTGAGTGCAATTTTATAATTCGTAAACAATCTTCCACTGCAACTGGGAATTGGGGAGAAGTTTCTTCACCCAGAAAGTATATTACCATAATGAAGTGTAGGAGCAACTAGTGTAGATACATTTAAAGGGAAATTAGATTAATATGTTATTAAAGAAATAGAAGGGTATGTTGATCAGAAGATGAAGAAGATAGGGAGGAGGCTTTTGTCAAGGAGCATTGCTAGCATTAAATTGTGGGCTGAATGGCCTGTTTCTGTGTGCTTTAGCTTCCATGTAACTATGCTATAATGTCAATAAAAATGGAATATTTGTTGCAAACCACACCTCATTGATTTTTCTTGTTGCACACATCCAATAATATTGTAATATAAAACACATTTGGAAAGTTGTTCATTAATTTACATTGTGAGTCAGGTTTATTAGATGACTGACAGGACAAAAGCAGACCCTAACAATCACAAACCACATCCCGTCAAACCAGACATGTGGATTAAATTTGAATCTTTAAGTTACACCCCAACTGAACAGATAATGTTTCATAGACAGGAAAGATTGCAGTTTTAATTCTTACCTACTTTTCTCTTAATGACTCCAAGCTTTCAGACTTGAGATATGTTGCTGGCTTTATCTGACTGTTCTATCCCTTCAACTTTTCTTTTTATTAATAACATGTTGGCCTTATATAGACAACCTGAACATGGAAAAAACGAGTAAGGTTGTTGGGAACAATTACTCCTGTCCTGTCAGAGACACAGCTTGCGTGCACAACTCATGTCATTTTTAGCAGGTGAATTCCTAACCCATCTGTAGAACATTTTCCTTCATGGCAAAACCACATGGCTAAGGGGGATTTTATCTTAACCAATAGCCTTTCTCCTACACAGAAGAAAGCTGGATGGGAATGATTGGCTACACTTCTTGTAGTTGTGAGATAGAGGATTACTTTCCATCAGTAGAATGAGAATCCCAGACTACAGAGAGGAAATGGCTGACTATTTATAGACACCAAGAATGCAGGCTTAATTATCTACTCCTGTGATGTGCATATGCTATTCAACATGAAATTCCTTATACTTACCAGGAATATATATTCAACTGATTGAAGATTTGCATTAAATTCTACTTGTTTGTTTAAAACAGTAGTATTTCCTTCTGTGTCATCGCCATAAAAGTTCACAGAATCCTGAAAGTATTTAAATTAAAATCTAATTATGTGTTCTAAACGGCTGCACTTTTTAGCATGCTGTTTGCCATGAAATCTTATATACTTACTGGGAATATAAACTCAAACCGGAGAATGTATTAAAATCTAATTAGTTCACATATTCCCATTCCAATATTCCTGATGGAAAACAGTGATAGTCTCAATGTTAACTCTTTAGGTGGTTGCTTTGCTTCATAAGGTGAATAATTCAAGCCCCATTCCAAACAGTTGGGTACATAGCACTTTCAGCGTAGCACCAAGGGAGAGTTGCGTTGTTTAAACTGCTATCTTTTAGATTAAGTGGTCAGCTGTCTAATCTTCCAGACAATCATAAAAAAAATCCTATGTTGTAATTTGAGAAAAAGCGGGATAGTTACTCTGGTGAACATTTAGCACGGAACCACCCTTACAACAGGTGATCTGGCCATTTATGTTGGAAAAACCTCTACAGGTCTGGCAGTGTCTATGGAGAGAAAGCAGAATTAACGTCACAACAAAAACAGAAGTTGCTGGAAAAGCTCAGCAGGTCTGGCAGCATCTGTGAAGGAAAAAACAGAGTTAATGTTTCAGGTCCAGTTACCCTTCTTCGGAACGCTTGAGTTTTTTGCTTCTGACTTCCAGCATCTGCAGTTCTTTGTTTTTTTTTTGCCCATTTATGTTGTAGCATGTGGAACTTGGATGTTCACAAACCAACTGCCGTGTTGGCTATGTTGCAACAACACTTCAAAATGACAATGTTAGGATATCTCGAAGTTGCAAAAGACGCTTTAATGAAATGCAAATTCTTTCTTCCTTCTGTCTGCGTCCAATTTTAATGTGGGTTCACCACTGCCTGAGTAGAGTTATCCCGAAACTGGGCCTCAGGCTTTTTCTACATCTTTCGACTGAGCTGTTGGTGCTTAACATGTCTCCATTGGCAACTCACCTCATGGGCAATTTACATAAAAATGCTCATTTAAGTTCCAGGGTGAGGGTAGTTGGGTTGTGAAGTAATCACAAAGATAGAATTGGTTTTCATCATCGTTACTCATAGTTAGTGGCTACAGATGTTGCTGACAAATTTTGTCAAGGAGGTCCTTCAATTTATTTTATGAGTGTAAAATATCCCAAATTCCACTTCTTTCTATTGAAAAGTGCGGTGGCTTTCCTGCACAAAGTGAAATAACAGATGATCAAGAGCTTTCAGTCAGTTCTAAAAATGCTACGAATTATCGGTATCAATTGTACTGCTACATTTTCTCACATGCCAAAGATGTCAAGTCAAAACGTCACAAACCATTGTTGCATGGACATGTCTTGGAAGCTGAATCTACACTGACACATCAAAACATTGAGAGGACAATTTCTTCTTAATAATTTCTTGAAATGAATAGACTAAAAACAAACAATACTTTTTAATTTTCTATTTGACAACTTCTTCTCAAATCATGAGGTATCTTTTATTTGTTTTAGTAAAATATCTTTCCTTCACTTCTTTCCTTTGTGTATCATTTGGCATGTTCTTTATTCTGCACTGGAAGAGCAAGTGGAAGGCTTACTGATCCATCAGAAATGACAGAGCTGATTGGCATTACATAGCAGGAGGTGCTGAGCCCATTGACTTACAACATGGAAATTATGGAGCTAACCTTTATAAGTCCAGGACTACTTTTCTTTATTAAAGGCAGTAACCACATGCAAGGCAGAAACAACACATGTCCAATGTCAGGTTAACATATAGACATTTCACTGGACCTGCCATCACTTTGCTGGAATTGTTTACAGAAACTTAACAGGATGTACATTGCCAACACTGGCACCTTGTGATGCATATCCCTAATCAGTCTTTTCCTGCGATCTTTAATTCTATCTTATTTGTAAAGTAGCTTGCTATTTTCAAGTTTACTGATGCCACAAATCTCAGTAGGAATGTGAGTGGTCTGAAGGATGTAAAGATACATCAACGCGATTTAGAGAAGGTGAGCAGTGGGCAAGAGATGTATTTTAATGTGGATAAATGTGAAGTTGTCCTCTTTGATCAGAAAAACAGAATAGCAACGTATTATTTGAATGGTGAAAGATTGGGAAATGTTGATGTTCGAAGGGGCCTGCATGTTCTTGAACACCAGTCACTGAAAACTAGCATACAGATGTAACAGACAGATGGGTTAAATGTTATTACTCATATTCTGGGATTATGCCCTCTGGTCCAAGTCTCTCACACAAGGGAAACAACCTCTCAACATCTATCTTGTCAAAAGTCCCCTATGCATCTAATATTTTAGCCTAGTGTACCTTCTCTGGATTGCCTCTAAGGTCAATATATCTTTCCCTAGTTAAGGGGCCCAAATCTGTTCACAGTATTCCAGCTGTGCTCTGACTCGTGCTTTGTACAGTTTCAGCAATACCTCCCTACTTTTATACTCCATTCCTTTTGAAATAAAGACACGCTGAACCTTGATTTCCCACATTTTTGTGATTTATGAATGAGGACTCCCAAATGCCATTGTTTTGTACCTTTCTACAGTCTTTCTCCATTTAAGTAATATTCAGCTCCTCTATTCATCCTGCCAAAATGCATCATCTCGCATTTTCCCACATGACATTCCATCTATCTAGTTTTTACCCATTTGCTTAACCTGTCCGTATCCCTCTGTACGTCTAGCAGTGTCTATGGGAAGAAAACAGAGTTAACATTTCGAGTCCGGTGACTCTTCATCTTCATCTCCTGATGAAAAGTCACCAGACTCGAAACATTAACTCAGCTTTCTTCCCACAGGTGCTGCCAGACCTGCCTAATTTCCCCAGCAGTTTCGGTTTTTATTTCAGATCTCCAACATCTGCAGTTCTTTGTTTTATATCCCTCTGTAAATTCTTTATGTCGTCCTTACCACTTGTCTGCCCACCCATTTTTACGTCATCTGCAAACTTGGATATTCACTTTCCTCATCTTCAATTACATTGGAAATAATTGTGGGCCCTGCACTGATCCCCTGTGGCAACACCATTAGTTACAGGTTGCCATCCCGAAAACGCCCCCTTGTCCCAACTCTCTATCTTGTATTAGCAGCCAATTTTCTATCCATGCCAATATAGTACCACGGACAGCATAGGCTCTTACCTTATTATGTAGCCTAATGTGCGGTACCACAATTACATCCACTGCTATCCTTTTATATATCCTGGCTTTACCTCCTTAAAGAATTTTGGTAAATTTGTAATGTATGATTTCATCTTTATGAAGCCATGCTAACTCTGCTGGGTCATATTTATGTACTTTTAAATGCTTTCCCGTTCTATCCTTCATAATATATTCAAACAGTTTCCTAATAATAGATGTTAAGCTAACTGACATATAGTTACTTACTTTTGTTGCTTCCTTCCCTTTTTAAATAGAGGTGCTACATCGGCTGTTTTCTGATCTTCTGGGACTTTTCCAGAATATAAGCATTCCTGCAAGATTCTTATCATTGCATTCACTATTTCTGTGGCTGCAATCTTTCATATACTTGGATGCATACCATCAGGTCTAGGGGCCTTTAACCCCATTGGTAAGCTTAGCACATTTTCTCCAGTGTTAGTTCTTGCATTTATTTCAGCTTTTCCTTTTGCCCCTAGATTATTTAGTAATTTTGGAATACTATTCGTGTCTTCTACCATTAAGACTGATGCAAAGTATTTCTTGAACTCCGCTTCCATTTCCTGGTTCCCGTTATTTCCTAGTTCCCCTGATTTGTTCTCAAAGGGGCCTATGTTTACTTTGGTTTCTCTCTTCCTTTAAGTTTAACATAATCTTCCAATCTCTAAAGGGCCGGAAAATGCATACATAACACCTACCTAAATGATCAATATGCACTTTTGCTAGAAAAGGTGCAAGCCAGAAGCACAAAGTTCAAAGATGACCCCTGGGCTGTTTTCCACTCTTTCTATGGGAAGACACAGAAAGAAATGCACCAGTTCTCCCCACCTACTAGTTACATGAATTAATCACTCCTTTATTTACATAAGTAAATAAATCTTTATATATACTTATTTCTAGTTGTGGTGAATAAAGTTCATAGACTTTTGTCCTAATTTGCCTGGGTGCAAAAGAATGCGCAATGAGTCAGTTGCAATTGTCACTGTCTTTTCGATAGCCTCAAAACAGTGACAGCTGCCTTGCATTTTAATGCTGTAAGTCCTCAGCACTTTCCCATCAAATGGATAAGCAAATACACCAAGGTTTGGGAAGAAGTCTGAGTTTGATCTGTTCATGTCAAACTCCGCCCATTGATCATAAACAAAATACCCTTGTCTCCAAAATGTGGTGTTGTTCATTCAAATGGAAGGGAAAGAGCCTCAGATTATGTGTGTCCACCAAGTAGAATTGATGCACTCTGCATAAAACGCAATTTAGCCATTTATTTCGGATAGCCCCAGGAACTCAGGACACAGGCATCTGAGGGAAAGAATCTATTTTTGGCATTGTGAGTTGCGTAATTGGATGTGTTAATTCTGGTTGGATTTTTATTTTGGGACTATTTTCCTTGGCTTATTCACAAAGTGAATTATGACTTGTAACGACAGATTTGCCTACTTTCATTCATTTCTTTCTCCTCATTGTTTTATCAGGGAACTAGTTACTTCTTTATTGTTTATTAGCAAATTATTTAATTTTATTCAAGCAGTGAGCATCATTTGAGCTGAAAATAGAAGATTGGAGGACTGTCATACAGTGTTTGTGTTCCTATCTCTGGGTCAGAAGGATCTTGCTCATGTTCACATGCCCTGGCAGTGTGCCCTAGCACGTCTGGCCTGATTGATTAGAAGTGGATATACCTGTGTTAAAAATTATGATCTAGCTCTACTTTCGTGACTAGATTATCTGGAATAGAACATTACTGGTTTCCTAACTCCTAAAACATGTCCAGTTTTAATGAGCGTTTTCCCAACATTTTCATGTATCAACCCTTGAGATACAATACGAAGTAACCCGGTTCAAGCCATTAGCAGGATGGGGGCTCCAATATCAGTGTCACCTCTCAGGTAAACATCCCAGCTAAGAGGCACTGGTGACTGTCAAGCAGCTGCATTTGGAGACCCATGTTGCCACATGCCTGGCATATGCTTTGAGCTTTGTCAATGCAGATGGCTACCAGCAGAGCAAAGGAAATGCTTTCAGGGCATCCCTAGGGACTGCTAAAGAGATCAAGAGAGATTACAACACAATTATGTTGACTTGATGTCAACAGCCACTGAAATATGATCATGTACATAATACTGACTTGAAGCATTCTTATCAGTATTATATTTTTATTCATCTCTTTTATCTTTCGTAGTACCTCCACATGTCCAGCAGGGTGTAGTCCAGTCCCCCATGATTGATAATGGGCTTCTCAGACCTTCTCACTTGCATGCTCACCATGTACCAGCAAGAATATTTGTGCTTTGGTGGAGAAGGTAGAGAGATAGGTGGCATTTTACGTGGGGCCAGTCATTACACAAGTAAGCAAGAACAGAGGGTGGAGTCAGGGTCAATAATGGAAGGATTCTCTGAGCTCTGTTCCGCTGAACATTGACGCTGTAGCTGGTAGGCAGCCAATGAACAGGATACTTCTGCTGCAGTTGCACAGAATGTGCAGTTTACAGGTCGGTGCTGCAGCCACACTGTGAATAATTGCACAGCAATTGGAGGAATCCATTCTAAGAATTGCTCATGTCATCTACCTGGAAAGAGTGGCCAACTGCCTGGAACATTAAACCTGACGAGTATATGCAAGTCATTGGTGAAGGCCTGCAAATACCTTCATGTAATTGCTGTTGTCTTCTTGCCTTATTTTCACTGGTGAGTTTGAAGAAGGCTAGGAAATCTATGGACCCAAAGTTGAATTGTAAAACCCACATTGATATCACTGCAACTGAGCAACTAGCACACTGAAATTGACAGCCTGCCTCTCACAAGGATGTTGTATACACATAACATAATCCGTTGGAGTGAAATGAAATCAACAGGTTTGAAGCAGCTTCCCCGACATATCCACAATTTCCTCGGAATGTTTTCCCATCTGGCAAACTCATGGTAAAACTATCCTCTCCAATCTTGCAATATACATTTTCCATGTCTTTAATGAGGAATAGTACATAAATTCTCTAAGTTAAGCAGCATGAATGAAGCAATTTCAGACAAGTTTATCTATCCTCTTGGGCTAATGATGTTTCTAAATTAGCTATTCCCCATAAAAAGCAAACACACTCACTGGTTCAATTAATTATAAGGAGAAAACTCAACTGTAAAACCTCATTTTGAGCTTTGTGAGTTTCAGTATCATTGGCATCTCCAAAATAAACGCGATCAGAATGTTGAAGCACACGATCCAATCCTGAATTGTTTTTCTTTTATTCATTAATGGTATGTGGACATTGCTTAATGGGCCAGTATCTATTGCCCATTCCTAATTTGCCTTGACCAGGCAGTGGTCAGCTGCCTTCTTGAACTGGTGAAGTCAATTGGGTGGGGGAGGGAGTGGTGGGTTTTGAATGTATTTCAGTTCAGGAGGGAGTTTCAGGATTTAGAACCAGTGACAGTGAAGGAATAAAGATACAGTTTCAAATCAGGATGGTGTGAGATTTAGATGGGAACTTGCAGCTGGTATTGCTCCCTTGCATGTGTTGCCCTTATCTGTCTTGGCAGTGAGGTAGCAGGTTTGTAAAGTGTCATTGCAGAGCTTTTGGTGAGTTGCTGCAGTACATCTTGTGAATGGTATACACCATTGCCTCTGTGAGCCGATGCTGGATGGAGTCAATGATGAAGGCAGTGCATGTGATACCAATTGAATAGGCTACTTTGTCCTGGATAGTGTCAAGTTTGTTGGGCATTGTTGGAGTTGTACTTATCCAGGCCAATAGAGAGCATTCCATCACACTTTTGACATGTATATTTTGGTTGCTGGATATGCTTTGGGGAGTGAAGGGCACAGGGTCCCTAGCCTGGCTTTTTCGTGCAGCCAAAGCATTTATATGGCTGGTACAGTTCAGTTTCTGATTGATGGTAACTCTTAGGCAGTGTACCTTCTTATTTTCCTTCTAGCAGTGCAAACCTCTGAGGTCCATGCACGGCAGCAACTTCCAGAACCGGAAATCAATGCTTGTGATTGGTGGGCTGACGCTAAATGTCATGTGTAGCATGTAGCTTAGAGGGAATGTTGATCTAAGGATGTTGATAGTGGGGTATTCACCAATGGTAATACAATTTATTAACAAAGAGAGATGGTTAGATGTTATCAGGTTGGAGATGGTCATTACCTGGCACTTGTGTAGTGTGAACATTACTTTTCACTTATCAGCCCACGGCTGAATGTTGTCGGGACCTTGCTGTATTTGAACTGGACTGTTTTAGTATCTGAAGAGCTGTGAATGGTGATGACCTTTATGCAATCACTAGCAAACTTCCTCACTTCTGACCTATTGATAGGGGGAGGGTCATTGATGGAGCACCTAGAGATGACTGGGCCCTGGATACCATCCTAAGGAGCTCCTACAGAGATGTTCCAGGACTGAGATAATTGACCTCTAGCAACCACAACGATCTTTCTTTGTGCTAGGTATGACTCTAACTGGTGGAGTGTTTTCCTTGATTCCCATTTAGTTCAGTTTTGCTCGGCCTCATTGATGCCTTACTCAGTCAAATGCTGCCTTGATGTCAAGGGCAGTTTCCACTCTAGAGTCCAGCTCTTTTGTCCATGTTTCAACAAAGGCAGTAATGAGGTCAGGAGCAGAGCGACCATAGTGGAAATCACTATTTTAGGAGCACACTATTTCTGAAGAAATGCTGCTTGATAGCATTGTCGACAACCATGCAAAGCACTACACAGTTGGTTGAGAATGGGCTGATAGGGCTGTAATTGCCTGGCTGGGGTTTGTCCTAACTTTTCTGAACAGGACATACCTGGGAAATTTGCCACATTGACAGAGAGATACCGGCGTTATACTGGAAAGCTTTGACCCTGGTACAATTGTAGATCCTCACTTACAATGCATGCTGGGACATCCCAGCTTTTGTTTGAATGGAGAATTCCTTCTAAGTCTTAAACCATATTTCTTCTTCAATTGCTTTGATAAATTGTCGGCGTAGACTGATTTTCCATCAGATGGCTGAGATCAGAGCGTATGAAATTTGATGGCAAAGAAAGATATCAAGAATAGTGAGGATCAATAGTAAGAACTGAAGGAAGGTAGAGTCATGAGGGTTCATTGAATTAGGATGTTTCTGACAGCAATGTGGGCCCCAGTCAGAGGGAGTGAAGGAGGAAAAGAAACAACACTTTTTTTTCTCAATTTTGGCAAC
The DNA here is from genome assembly GCA_024137785.1 of Ginglymostoma cirratum. NCBI lineage: Eukaryota > Metazoa > Chordata > Chondrichthyes > Orectolobiformes > Ginglymostomatidae > Ginglymostoma > Ginglymostoma cirratum. The sequence goes on along the minus strand of JAHRHZ010000082.1, from coordinate 10,928,944 downwards.
TCCTTTTTATCTCCACTTTATGGCTGTCAGATAGATGCTAGGAGTCTCTATGCAACTCTAAATGTACTGCTGAAGCATTGCTTTGAATAGTAATCTGACAGATTCAAGAAATCCAACCAGAAAGCAATAGGCAAGGTATTTTTCACTGTCTTTTAAATGTGAATAACACTGTGGCCTCACAAGCTGGTTGGACCAGATTACAACGCATCCTGTCATGTCTCCAATGGGAATGTCAGTAACCAAGTAACATTGACAGACAATAAAAGGGAGAATCGAGGAAAACAAAATTATCCAGAAAGTTACAATCCAGAATTCATTGTGTAAAAGAGTTGTGGAAAAAATTAGTAGTAAATTTTGAAAGAGAGTTGGAGATATCTTTGTAAAGCAGGAATTTTCGGAGCAGAGGAGAATGAACAAGGGAGTGGGAGTAAGTAGTTACCTTTCTCAAAGGCACAAGTGACCTCCGTCTGAGACATCTGCTGATCCTGTGCAATTTTATGAAGCTAACTATTTTCAATGTGGACTCATTGTGCAGATTGGACCAAGTGCAGTGAGCACACTGATTTTGGGACTTGGGGTGTCAACATCAGCAAAAGCTGCTAAAGGGCAGTTGTCTTTGTCTGGTGACAATGGGGAAGCGGTTCTTTGTGTGGATCTAGAACATTTCACCTGTAGCAATCATGCTAAAGAAGATGCTTGGTCAGTGGTAATGGAACCAGTAAAATTAGTGTTGTGCAATAGGCCAGAATTGGAGAAGTTCAAACATTTTGTACGACTAGAGGAGATTACAGGGACAGAGAATTTTGAGGCTGAAGAAGGATTTGAAGACCTGCATTAGAATTTTAACAGTGTTGTGTTGCACTGGGAACCAGTGTAGGTCAGTGAGCGCACAGAAGATAATTGAACAGGAATTGGTGTTCATAACGGACAGAGAGCAGACTTGGGGTGAGCTGAAGTTTACACTGGGTATAAGGTGGGACGTGGTCAGGATTGCATTGGAATAACCAAGTCTAGAAGACCATGAATGGGGGGTTCAGCAGGAGATGAACTGAGACAGGGCCACAATTAAAGTGCAGCTTCTTGGCAGCTTATCTCACTTGGACTAGCCTTTCTGTGAACGCACACTAAAAATAGCTTGATTTTAATCTTTCTGTTTTGGACCATTTGCTCCTTTGTGTTTTAATTCAGTCCAGTCAGAGCAGAAAAGACTAAAATGAATCCTATATTTTATGTAAAAGACATTGGCCTTTGCAACAATAGCAGTGCCTCTGTAGAAAATCTGTGTTCGGTTGTCTGTATTTTGTGTGCAGTGCACAAATACTCGCATGTTATGCTGGAATGAAGATTTCAGACTGAAATGTTATGTTTGGAACAGGAAATTTATACAATGGGAATGAATGGGAAGTGTTTTTTATATGTTGGAATTTGACACTTGGATCAGAATGGCGATTGGATCGGCTGTACGTTTATTTGGAATCCAGTATAACACATTTGCTTTGATGAAATGTTAACTGTAACTGTGTCCAGAGATCATATTTTCCTGGCAGATGCTAAGATATTTTAGCAGCTGCTATACGGCGGTATGCAAGGGTGTGTTTGTGTTGTAGTCATCACAATAAAAAAGAGATGGAATGCTACTGTGGCAACATCTGTAATGAAACAAAATGACTGCATATAATACAACATAGTATTAGAGAGATGCATTTTATAAAGAAATCTTCTATGTACAGATATGAAATCAGATCAGTTCTCAATAGCTTACACTGCTGAAAGGCTATCAACTCTTGTTCCAAAATAATGAAACTAAAGGAGGCCTTTAGTGAGGAGGTCCTGTGTCTCTCAGTCTGGCAGTGAGTTTAAATATTCCACTATCATTTGCATGAAATAAAGAAATGGTTTTGTTACAGTTTCTACTTTGTTCCAGTCGAGATACATTTAGCTATATAATATTCAGTATTGCAGATGTACTGGATTTATTCTGAGCCAAGCATTATTTACCATCCAAAGAGATCTAGGAGCTATTGTGATCATGCCATCAACCACGAGGACAATTTCCTTTTGCTTCCTCTCCATGCAGGTTGCTTGATAGCTGCTTGAAGATATGATGGTTGTAAAAGAGATCTCCTAATGGATGCGATACACCAAAGCACAGTCTGTGAGGGATTTCAAAGAGTCCTGGTTCTAATATGATAGGATAGATCTCTTAAATGTAATAATCCAGTAACTGTGATGTGGGGGTGCTGGTGTTGGACTGAGGTGGACAAGGTCACAAACCACACGACACCATGTTATGATCCAACAGGCTTATTTGAAAACACAAGCTTTCATAGTCTTACACCTTCTTTATATGTTAATAAGCCTCCAAAAGTTGTGTTTTCAAATAAATCCGTTGGACTATTACCTGGCGTCGTGTGATTTCTGATCCAGTAACTGTGACAGAGACACATTATCAGACAGTGCTATTGATGTGTCCATTCATGCCATATTGAAAGTGGCCAGGCAAGTGTATTAGAGATAAAAGGTACTGCAGATGCTGGAGAATCTGAGATAACAAGCATGGGGCTGGATGAACACAGCAGGTCAAGCAGCATCATAGGAGCAGGAAAACTTGACGTTTCGGGCCGAAACCCTTCATCAGAAG
>JAHRHZ010000082.1:10814888-10925903 GCA_024137785.1 Ginglymostoma cirratum | reverse complement strand
TTTCTGATGAAGGGTTTCGGCCCGAAACGTCAAGTTTTCCTGCTCCTATGATGCTGCTTGACCTGCTGTGTTCATCCAGCCCCACGCTTGTTATCCCAGGCAAGTGTATTGCTTTCCATTACAACATGAAGAAAAACCATGAAGGCAAGTCCATGAGTGGACCTCCATGAGGTATATGTGACAGACACATTCTGCATTTTCAAAAACATCGGTCACTGGATTCACATTACCATCTTTAGACTTGCCGTAACTATTATCTAAACTGTTCACTGTGTAACAATGTTCAGGAAACGGATGCTGTTGTAACAACAGGAGAAAGGCTGGCTGTTAAATAACAGGCAAATTATTTCATTGTTAGATATACATCTGTGCAAACTTCTAGAATGTGTGGGGCTCATACAATGGGTGAGCAGACATCTGAAGTGATGATATCAGCTAGATTTACAAGTGACATATCTCATTTTGACATTGGAGATTCCTTCAACTGTAATGGGCAGTTTGAAAATGTTCGCTATTTCCTCATTCAGTTTCTGAGTTGAAGATGGCAATAATGCGGACATAAAAAATAAGTTGCTACCTTCCTGTTGGAGTTTGCTTAATTACAGGGATGATGTACTCTGACAATTAGCTTCATGCTCAGACAACAGGGATTTTCAATAATTCAATAAAATCTCACACAATTGGCAATAGAATCAAATATTTTTGGTAGGAAGTTGGGTGAAGAGGATGTCTAATTTTGATTTTACTTCCCATGTTTTTATTGGTACATTTTCTATTGCTTAACTAAAATTTTAACGTAAATATATGAACTATAGGTTTGTAGAAAATAATCTTAACAATATACTTTCTGTTTTTTTCCATCAGAACGCTTCTATTATTATTCTATTGTTTTCAATTATTAATCTTAACTATGACTGAATTCTCTGAGCTGACACTCAAATCTAGCTGGTCAGATGTGACTCTGTGGATTATGTTTACTTTCATTGCTTTACTAAGTTGTGGAAGAACATAACAACTAGGAGCAGAAGTAGGCAATTCAGCTCCTTGAGCCTGTTTCGTCATTAAATACGATCGTGGCTGATCTCATCTCAGCCTCAGCTGCACTCACCTGCCTGCTTCCATTAACCTTTTAACCTGTTACTAATTAACAATTGGTCTATTTCTTTTTAAAATTTATTCAAAGTCCCAATATGCACCACATCTGGAGTAGTGAATTCCACAGAGTCGCAATCCTTTGATAGAAGTAATTCCTTCCCATCTCTGTTTTAAATCTTAGCTATCCCCTAGCCTAAAACTATGACCTCTCGTTCTAGATTGCCCCACAAGTGGAAACATCTGTGCCACGTCTACTTTGTCAACCCCCTTGTCATGGACTGGCATGTCTAACCTTAGAGTTTATACCCAGCTCTCTCTTTGTTTCAAGATCCTTTTCCCGAACATGCAAATCAGCTGTCACATGTTTCCAATAGTGATGACAATTAAACTCACAAGTGTGTGGGACATTTTTGAGTGTCATCAGAATGTGATTGATGATACATGTGAATTCTATGTTTATCATCAATGAGCCCTTTCTATGGGGAGTCTGGAGTACAGTACAGACAGCTGCATGAGCCTGTGTGTGGGCATTCAACCTAGTCAGTGTTCATAGTATCCATACTTCACGCAAGCTTTCAGCCATTATCTAAACCACATCACAGATCTTGCTCTTTCTTTCTCTATGCTATTTGTCTCAACTGCTTCAATATGCATGTCAAATATTACAACCCATACATAGTACAGAAAGATATTCAAGCACCAAGAATTCACGATAATATTGGAATATTCTCTGTTATTCATTGTGTTTCTTTACAGGTGACAAGAGCAATTAGTCTTGTTGATGTACACGCTAATCATTCACTGGAGAGGGACAGTATACTTTGCTCGTTGGAGGCCAGTACATGATTTGTGTGGGCAGGTAACACAGGATACCTCAAAGTTTCAGGGATTGCTGAGGAAAGCTTTAGGCTCTCTCCAGCCCTCTTGGTGGTAGAATGCATTCTAAAGGCTCATTAGTTAGGAACTTACTGCTGGAAACAACATTTAATCCAATCCTGTGACATTTCTATGGCCCTTACTTCATTGCTGACATTAACTTGTTTATTCTAAATGTGTTGACACTAGTATTAAATTGCAGAGTGAGGAATGTCATTATTTGCTAATATCGCAATCAGCATTTCTTTGTTATTGTCTCCTTTTAAACATCACTAAATCCTCTGAATCTTGTAAAAACCCATCTTATGTACTAAAGAAGATACCGATAGCCATACAGATTGATTCTTCTGATGTCATCAATCTCGTGACTCTATTAAAAAAAAGGTACCAAATTACTACTTTGTTTTAAGAAGAAACGAATATGAATTTCTCTCTGGAGTTAAAGCAATAATAACAATATTTTAGTTGATTCTGAGTCACTTACAGAAAAAAAATTCCCTTTAGTCTGCTGTTTCCTAGAAGTTGTACAATCTGGGTCAAACATCTGCTCACTTTTCATCCTCTGTGCCAGCACTAGTAAGAAGAGATGGAGTAACATGTCCTGTGATGGAAAAACTGACTCACTGCAGAAACCTGTTGCAAGATCAAGACTGATGGGGAGCAGTGTCATTACTGCAGTGACATTTTGAAAAATATTTCCTTGTGGCAGTTAAATGCAGCAGTGTTATTTTCCTACAGAATTTGATGTAAGGTTAACCAAAGGTGAAAGAAATCGGGAATTCACTGGTGGATTAAAACCACATTCTGTTGGCAAGGCGCTTGTCAGGAAAAAGACAAACCAGTATTAACTACACTTTATTCTGAACAAATTACAATTTACTGCACGAGCAGTGTTTATTAATCTCAATTCTCAAAGATATTTGCTTTGAAAACAATTGACCAGATGTCATGGGAAATAAACCAAATGAATAGTAAAATTGAGTGGAGGGGCAAAGGGGACATCTTCAAAGGGATTACTAAATTTGTGTTTTACCATCATTCTTTTAGCATTTGAAAGGTTTATCCAAGTACAGCGCTGTTATTCCACAAAGATATTTGTTTCTTCTGTATTTCTGAGAATGTTTCTTGCAGCGAATTGTAACTGCAACAAGCTTTTAGTTGAAAGCTTGCTCATATTGCCAGAACTTGTTTGTAAAAGGAGCAAATTGTATCTCTCTAATACTTGTCTCTACTGCCACTGAACTTAGGATCAAATCATTGAGTGCAGACCAGTGATCAAACCTTGGATTTCCATGATTTCTGTGGCTCAGCTCCTCACTGACCAGAATCACTTGTGTTCTGTGGGCTATGTCATGTTATTTATATCTCCTCCCTATTTTGTGTTCTCACTAGTCCCACCTTAAAAACTCAGGCTGCACATGATACTGAAGTGGTTAGAACATCTGGACAAACCTTTTAGTGGATTTTGTAATCCAGCGTCAATGGACATTTGGCAGCAATGTTCATTGTCCTAAGCAGTGGGAAATATGGGCGCAGTGACAGGTAGAAATTTACAGTTCCCCAAGTGAAATGCTGTCCAATACACGACTTGGATTAATCTCCTTACAGCGGAAACCCAGATAATCTTAAAGCAAAGAATACTTTGTGCGACTCAGAGGCTGCCAGAGCTTTTATGGAAAGTTTTCCCTTTTTTAATGTGTTTATAAAATGTGGGCATTGCTGGGTAAGTGAGTATTCATTTCCCCTCCCTTATTGAAGGGAGTTAAGAATCAACCACATTGTTGTGGGTCTGGAGTCACATGTCAGCCACACTGGGTAAGAATGGCAGATTTCCTTCCTTAAAGGACATCAATGAACCAGATGGGGTTTTATGGCAATCAACAACTGTTAGCTAGCCATTAGCTAGGTTTTCTTTCAGTTCCAGATTTTAAAATAAAGAGTTCAAATTTCACCACCTGTTTAATTGAACCCAGATTATTAGCATGGGGTTTTGGACAGCTAAACTAGTGACACAGCCATTACTGTCGTGAGATCAAATCCTACTGTAGCAGCTGGCAGAATTTAAATTCAATTTCAAAATACTCTGTGATGGTGACCAAGAAACTTAAAACATAAGATCCTGTCTTATTCACTGGGAAGGAAATCTGCCTTCTTGACCTGGTCTGGTTGATGTGTGACCCTAGACACACAACTGCCTTCTGAATTGGTGTGGCAAGCTGCTCAGTTCAAGGGCAAATATACATGGGCAACAAATGCTGGCATTGCCAGTGATGCCCACATTCCATTAAAGAATAAATACAAGACCCATCTCCTATGGGGCACACAGATCAGATGCAGTTTGTTTAACCAAACACATAATCATAGTTATTAAACAGGTTTGCAACTTGAATGACCCCTCTTCAAATAGGAAAGCCAAAGTTTGTAGGGGTGAGTCTGGCATGTGGCGCAGATAGTAGGTGGGGCATTTGCTCCACTTGCCAATCACAATCAGTGCTCGGGTGGCATTTGCGTTGACTAAATGAACTGCCGAAGCTAATCATAATATATATGAAGAAAAAAAAATTCAAACGTAAAAATTTCCATCTATGACAGCTCAAAGTACTATACAACAATAATTACAATGCATTTTTGATAATGATCAATACATGGCAGTCAATTTACTGACAGCACAAATCTACCAAAAGAAAAGAGACCACTGATTAACTTAACTTTTTTTAGTTTTGCTAGTTGAGGGACAAATGTTGGTCAGGATACCAGGAGAAATCCCTGTTTTTCTTTGAATACGGCCATGTGATGTTTTATACCCACCTGTCTGGAGAGATTGGAGATTGGATTAAAATACAGCCAAAGGGCAGCTCATCCAACAGTACGGCATTCCCTCAGTGTCTGCAATCTAAGGCAGGATGATGTGCAGGAGTCTCTCCAACGAAGCTTCAACCCACAAACTTCAGACTCAGAGATACGGGCTCACCCGCTTAGCCATGGTTGATGACCTATTGACAGGTTTCCATCGGGGACAAAGGGAGAGCTGGTAGGCCTTTCACAACTTTAAGACAATCTGAGGCAGCAGGCAACATGATAGTATCCTGAGCTCACAAATTTTCTGATACTGCGAGGGAAATCTCGAGGGAGCAAGTGAAGAATTGGATGGAAGGTTCTTTCCTTCACTCTCCTGACGAATTATCGGAAACTGGTGGTGGGTCACATCAATAGAAATATAGCACCAGCCCTGGCTGAAAAATAGTCATAAAAGATGCTGCCAGACCTGCCCTGTTTCCTTCCGTTTTTATTTTGGACCATCCACATCCGCAGTAGTTTTTTTAAGGAAATGATGTAATGCTGCCACTCACTGGCTGCTACATACCCTTTGCCATTACCTGCTAGCCTTTCTCCCTATGGCCTTTCTCTGGGCTTGTCCGGAAAATTGGTAAGACCCTGAAATTGTAAGGACAGAATAGGAACAACTCTCCACAATAGGCAGCAACATTGGGTGAGATTCTTCTGAGCACCATTCAATAAATTAGTAGCCTGAGTGTTACAAGCAGTATGAGAACTGTTAGATATCTTTATAGCTCCATGCTTGTAGAAATCTTGATGTTATGCCTGTAAAAATTAATTGCACACCTGTAATATTGGGCTGCGTGGAAAGGGTTAAATATCCATACCAATTTAAAAAATATTTGTGAAGAAAGGAAGCAATTGCGATGTGACAAGATTTTGTAGTCAGTTCCCATTGTGTGATGACATATCATTCTATTTTCTATTGTATTTTGAATTGCCTAATGCAGTTGGGGAATGCTTAAAATAATTGTTGCTTCTTAAAGCTAAGTCGGAATGGTCAGGCAAAGTTCTGCAACTCCTCGTTTGAATATTTGTGATAGACACTGTGAACAGTCAAATGTTTGATATGGTTTGCCAGTCCTTGGGATGTAAGGCCTATGTACCTGGCATCAGAGCGACACTTGGAACATTCCTTGTTCCAGTCCTATTCTGGCCCCCTGCCCACAACTCTTTCTCTGATATATTGATGGTATCATTGGTGCTACTTCCCTCTATCATCTGGAATTGGAAAAATTTATCAATTTTGCTTCCAATTTCCACCCTGCTCTCACCTTCACCTGGTCCATATCTGACTCCTCCCTTCTTTGACATCTCTGTTTCCATTTCTGGGGATAGGTTGGCTACTAATATCCACCATAAACCCACTGAGTCCCACAGTTACCTTAACTTTAAATCCTTACACCCTTCTTCCTGTAAAGACTCTATTAAATTCTCCCAGTTCTTCCATCTCTGTTGCATCGTTCTGATGATGTCAACTTTGATAAGGGGTCCTCTGAAATGTCCACTCTCTTCCTCAACTGAGGATTCTGCAGCACTATCGTTGAAAGGGCCCTCAGCTGGGTCCCTCACTTTAGCCCTCATCCCCTCTCTTCCTTCCCACAAAAACCATAGGGTCCCTTTTGTCCTAACCTACCATCTCACCAGCATCCACATCCAGAGGATCATTAGTTGTCTTTTGTGCCATCCCCAGCAGGATGCCACGACCAGACACATGTTCCCTTCCCTTCCCCTCCTCTCCCCTGTCAGCCCTCTGCACGGACCGTTCCCTCTGGGACACCCTGACTGACTCCTCCTTCACTCCCAACACCCTTCCACAGTATCATGGCACCTTCTCCTGCAACTGCAGAAGGTTTAACACCCATTCCTTTACCTCCTCCCTTCTCAGTTTCCAAAGGCCCAAACATACCTTCCAGGTGAAGCAGTGCTTCACCTGCACTTCACACAACCTAGTCTACTGCATTCACTGCTCACAATGTGGTCTCCTCTCCATTGGGGAAATGAAGCATAGACTGGGTGACTGCTTTACAGAACACCTACGTTCCGCTTACAAAAAAGACCCTGAGCTTCAAGGTGCCTTCCTTTTCAACACATCACCATGTTCCCTAGCCAACATCTCTGTCTCAGGCTTTCTGCAGCGTTCCAGTGCAGCTCAGTGCAGTCTGAAAGAATAGCACCTCATTTTCCACTTAGGAACTCTGCAGCCTTCTGGAATCAATATCGAGTTCAACAATTTTAGGGCTTGAGGCACCTTCATCCATGCCCCCACCCCCATCATCAGGTCTTATTATCACTTGGTCTGCTATTTTAAACAACCCAATGTTAGCCACTAATTATTGCCATTCGTCACTATTCATTCCCCAAGGCTGATCATTATCCACGCCATTGTTTGTCCAACTGGTCTTCTCTCTTTATGGACTCTATCCCTCACTCTTTACTCTTTTCCCCCCACCCATTCTTCTGCATAAAAATCAACCTTTTCCTAGCTACCATCAGTTTGAGGAAGAGTCACTGGACCCAAAATGTTAATTCTGATTTCTCTCCACAGATGCTGCCAGACCCACCGAGCTTTTCCAGCAATTTCTGTTTTTGTTTCATATCTCACATTATTAATTTGTGTGGTAGATAAAACGTCAAACTGAAGTGCACAGAAGCAAGTACACTCAAAAACAGGTCATTTCAGTTCAGATCAAATGTATTGATTTTAAAGGATCGTATCCCTGACCCCAATCTGCCTCCAGCCTGCCTGCTCCCGTACTCTTAGAGATGGGATTCTTCCAGGAGGCAAGTTGAAAATTTAAATACTTTGACAAGATTGCAGTCTCTCATTTACTCTACTTTAGAGATTTGGTAGTGTAGGTGGCCATATTTCCCAGGCCTTCAGAAAGCCGGCAGCTGAACAGTAACATGGACAGTTTGGGAGGGAGGCTAAGTGCCTTCACAGCAATTATTAGATTTGAGATAGTTCTGCCCAGTTCCTTGAGCTCCCAAACAGCCTTGCACTGTTGATTAAATTACTCTCCTGGGCCGGTTATTGTCTAACAAGCAGTTCCCAGCCTATATCAGAGGTTAAGGGCAATTATAACTTTTACCATTGCACTGTCTTTAATTCAAAGTGAACAAAATATAAAAATAAGGAAAAACCGAAAGAACTGCGGACGCTGTAAATCAGGAACAAAAACAAAGTTGCTGGAAAAGCTCAGCAGGTCTGGTAGCATCAGTGAAGGAAAAAACAGAGATAATGTTCGGGTCTGGTGACCCTTCCTCAGAAGTGATGGTGGCTGGGGAAAATATTTCTGACGTTTTCCCAGCCACCATCAGTTCTGAGGAAGGGTCACCAGACCCAAAACATTAACTCTGTTTCTTCGTTCACAGATGCTGCCAGACCTGCTGAGCTTTTCCAGCAACTTCATTTTGTTGTTTTTGATAAAAATAAGGAAGTCTTACTGAAACTATACAATGTACTAGTCAGACTATATCTGGAATACTGTGAACTGTTTTGAACCCCTTATCTAACGAAAGCTGTACTGGCATTGGAGACAGCCCAGAGGAGATTCACCAGGCCTCTACAGATTAGGAGGGATTTTCTTACAGGGACAGGTTGAGGAGGTTGGGCTTGTGCTCATCGGAGTTTGGCAGAATGTGAGGAGACCTATTGAAACGTATGTGATTATTAAGGGGCTTGACAGGGTAGATGCAAAGACACTGTGTTGGAGTTAAGGCCCAGAGACCAGAAGGTCAGAGTAAGTGATTGTCCATTTAAAACAGAGATGAAGAGGACTTCTTTTCTCCCAAATGTCAATGGATTTGTGAAATGTTTTACTACAAGGGCTGTTGAGGTGGGGTCATTAAGAATATTAAAGGCTGAGGCGGAGAGCTTTCTAATCAGGAAATCAAGGATAGGAAAATGGAGTTGAAGATGTTAGAAGCGTAGGAAAATGGAAAATAGGAGCAGCAGTAGGCCATTTACCCCTTCAAGCCTGCTCTACCATTCATTATGATTATTGTTAATCATCCAACTCAATAGCCTATCCCTGCTTTACCAGCCTATCTTTTAATACCTTTAGCCACTGGTGCTAAATCCAACTCCTACTTGAAATTGTACAATGCTTTTCTGTGGAAGCAAATTCCACAGGCTCACCACTCTCAGGGTGAAGAAAATTCTCCTCATCTCAGTCCTAAATGGTTTCCCCTGTACCCCTAGACTGTGACCCTTGGTTGTGGACCCCCCTGCCATCAAGAACATCTTTCCTACATCGACCTGGTTGTGTTAGAATTTTATAGGTTTTTAATGAGATCCCCCATCATTCTTCTGAATGCCAGAAAATATAAATCTATCTGGCTCAACCTGTCTTCAGATATCAATTTCTCCAAAGCAGAAATCAGTATGGCAAACCGTTTTTGCACTCCCTCTATAGCAAGAACATCCCTTGTCAGATAAGGAGAGCAAAACTTCACACAATACTCCAGGTATGGTCTCACCAGTGCTCTGTATAATTGCAGCAAGACCCATACCCGAATCTACTTATTTTGAAGGCCAACGTACCATTGACCTTCTTGACTACCTGCTGCACTTGCATGCTTACCTTCTAAGAATGGTATTAGGGCACCCAAGTCTTGTTGCACATTACCCTTTGTCAATTTATAGCCGTTCAGATAATAATTGCTTTTCTTTTGCTAGCAAACTGGGGAAACTCAGATGTATCCACGTTATACTGCATGTGCCATGCATTTGTCCACTCACTCAGCTTGTCCAAATCAGACTGAAACATCTCTGCATTCTCCGCACAGTTCAGTCTCCCAACAAGCTTCCTGTCATTTGCAAATTCAGAGATATCACATATAGTTCCCTCATCTGAATCATTAATCTAAATTATGAATAGATCAGATCTGCCATGATTTGGTTGAATGGTGGGACAGATTTGATGAGTCGAATGGCCTACATCTCCTGTGTCTTTTGGTCTCATGATCCTTGTAGACAGCTATACACCATGAGGCTGCTTCAATATACATGGCTGGTGGTCCATCTCTGGAGACTGTGACACTAGTGACAGTGGCATGTTTTAGGGATGCTCAGTTGAGAGCAGACAGGTTCTGGCTTCCTCTGTATAAGTGGCAAAAACTATTAAGCCATATAAACAAAATCGTACCCAAACCATTGCAACATTGTAAAGGAGAATATATGAGGATCCTGTTAAAAATGGCTGATTTCTAATTCGTACCTCAAAAGTTCCTGCTGTCAATGTGCCAGAAAGTCTGAATGATACTTTTCCAATAACCCAATGGTTATACCTGGTTTCCTCTGAACCTTTGTGACCTCTTTAACCTTAGCTTCCACTGTTCTCTATGCCCAATTTTCTGTCAGGCCCGATTTTTCTGGCTGTGGATCAATTTAGAATATCCATGGTCACATGACCACGACGCACATGTCAGATGCAAATCAATCCCTTTACGGTGCCACTTACAAACTATTTATATTACTGGCACAATTTAACCAATGAGTTGTATGCTGTTTCAAAAAAAGAGGGTCGGTTGGCAACAACTTTGTAGACACTTTTCAAAATGCCTCCAGCTTTCTGGCTCGCCCTATTGGATGAATACATTATTGATTCCATTTTGAGCCATCTCAATTAACACTTTTAAATTGGGGATTGAAAGATTTCTGTTCGCCAAGGGCATGAGAGCCAGTAGAGAACTTGTGCAAGAAAGAAAGAAAGACTTACATTTATACAGTCTCTTTGACAGCCTCAGAATACACCAAAGCGCAGGCTGGTAATTTACCTCTTTAGGTCTCAAAGTCTAAAGGTAGCAGTGATGCTTCATTCCCCTGACATTTTAATTATGGACAAAACCCATATTAAGTAATAGTGATTGTGCTTTTACATAAATGCGGCAATATAGTTCAGTCAGCTCTGGGTCAGGACAACCTAAGTTTTTGTCAGGATAATTCCAAGGTTAGTCAAAACTAAATGCAATATACCTGGCGCAGAGATAATCCTCTTCCCACGCTCAAATAGAAGAATTAATCAATCCATCATTTCGAACAATGCCAGAATCCAACAGCCAGCAATGGCAGACATTTGGACAAAAGGTAAAGGCAGCTAGAAAACTTAAGGGAGTAGATGCAACGTAAGGTATGATTAGCCAGCTTTATACAAACAGGGCTAACTGCTACTTCCTAGCCATTCCTTTGATCTCCAGAGACCCACGTGGTGGGCTAATGCCCTTGCTCTGGTACACAGGCCCACAACTACATTCGATTAAATACAGGAAGCAAAAGGAAGTACCCATTTCCCTGGACTTTTGTTTCAGTAACACTCCCAGCTGCTTTTTTATTGTCAGAGTAATTAACTGCGGCTAGCGTGTTCAGTAAACATCATTTAATGTGTATACAAAGCAGTGTGGCAAACAACTTAAACCTGTACCAGGAAATACTCCATGATTTCTATCAACTACTTCACATAGCGGAGTCCTGGCAAGCTATGATAGCATTCAACATGTTGCAACATTTCATGATTCTGTTTTCCAGCTATGTACTTATGAATTCCAACCTGCACCAAGCCCTGTTCATTCATCATCCCTATCCTTCCCGATCTACATTGGCTCTAGTGATCCAGCAATGTGCTGAATCTTACATGTTCATCTTCATGCTTCAGTTTATCCAAAGCCACCCTCCTTCTCTCTGTAATGTGGACATTGTATTTTCTGCTCCAACCCTTCACTGATCACTGTTGATATGGGTCAAGGATGAGGAATTCTGAAAGACATGAGGTAGGATTGTGAATAAATACTAATTGGGCTCTTATGATACCAAGAACATCCTGGTGGCACTTTAACCACTGCGGTTTTCCTGTTAGGTGAAGCAGGATTGCAACTACTTTTCACATCAAAGGGACCTTTCGGCCAAATGGAAACCTTTCCTACAGGACAGCAGCATTCTTTCAGGTCCAACAAGAAATAATATGAGCCTGGACGCCATGCTTGTATTATGTGTAAAATTCCCTCAAGACCCTGTTACTACTACTTACCTAGAAGTTGTTGGTTGGCCAAGGACTGTGTGATTTTCCACCATAGGCATTGACTTTGCACTTCAATAGTGTGCAGAAACTGGAGGTTTTAATAGAGGCATTGGAGTTCAGCTAACTTAGTCCTGACATTTAACCTTGTGAATACATTTGGCACCCATATTCGCACCTGAAATGCATTCAGGGTTAAAGTCATCTCCCAAGTTTTTGCTGTCTTTCCTAAACAGCTGACAGCTTTAAAGTGGAATCAGTCTTATGGATCTTCTCAAAAATATCTGAATGTCTCCCTACAGTGTCCAGAGGTGCAAATTCAAAACTGCAGTCTAACTAACTTGGTCATGGCTTCCTTCGGTTTGTATTTCACAGATCTGGCTTAAGGTTTCGCAGTCTCATGGCTTTGCTGCTTACTGTCTTGCATTTGCTGGGTATCTTGTTTGTTGTGTCTGCTAAACTCCCAGTACGTCGTCCACTATCTCAGTACCATTCATGGAGCAGTTGAGTTGCTTAGCATTCCCTCCTGAGTGTCAATCATTACATTTGCTTGTACTCAATTTTATCTGTTATTGTTTTGCAGCCATGTAAATGTTGTCCAGTTGAATCTGTAATTTGTGAATTGTTGCCACTTCCATTTTGGTATTATTTGTAAAATTGACCAATTTATACCCAGAACAATTTGCATAGAAATATGAACAGTAATAATTTCAACAATAATCTCGGGGGAAGACAATCAGTCTTTTCTTACAACTTTACATTCCCTAAAAGTACCTATTGTTTTCTAGCATGAAGCCAATTGTTTAAGCTGTTCTGAAGATACACCTTGAATCTGCGACACCAGTATGAGTGCTAATAAATAGCCTTTTGCTCACAACTTTGTCATTGTCATCTGTAAGTCTGATACAGCACCGCCGGAGTCTATCCTGCTTGAATATGGATATCACGTTGGCCAACTGTTAGTGTTCTGCAAGGACCTTGAATTAATCTTGTGATGATGCTATGGAGGTGCTCTTCACAGGGCACACACAGAGAGTGGTGGGCACGTGGAATGCACTGCTGGTAGTGGTAGTGGAGTCAGATATATCAGACACATTTAAGCGACTCTTAGATAGGCCCATGGATGTTAGTATAATGTAGGGTATGCAGTGTAGTTTGATCTTAGTAGGATAATAGGTCGGCATAGCATTGTGGGCCGAAGGGCCTGTGCTGTGCTGTACTGTTCTATGTTCTATAAATAGCATAGAGTGGGCACAGTGAACAAATAGGGAGTAGAGCACAGAGAGCTAAACAGAAGCTTGAAGTCTAGCCATGGGAATGTTTGAAACCCATGTGTATGTCACCAGCGCAATTTTAAGACTAGCAAACAGCCAGAGAAGCCATAGAATTGAACATCCACTGTGGAGAAAGTATCTCTAAAAAGAAGACCCCTGCATCAAAGACAATTGTACATCAGTGTGCAGAACTTTTACATCCAGTAAGAGAGAAAAGAACCTTTTAAAAAAACTCAGGGCAGAGTGCCCACTAGCAGTCAAAGGGATAAATCTCGAACAAAAACAGAAGTCGCTGGAGAAGCTCAGCAGGTCTAGCAGCATCTGTGAAAGAGAAAACAGAGTCAATGTTTCGGGTCTGGTGACCCTTCCTCAGAACTTTTCCAGTCACCGGACCCGAAACGTTAACTCTGTTTTCTCCTTCACAGATGCTGCGAGACCTGCTGAGCTTTTCCAGCGACTTCTGTTTTTGTTCCTGATTTACAGCATCCGCAGTTCTTTCAGTTTTTAAAGGGATAAATCTCGATTGAGCAACCAAGAAAAGAAATTGATTAATAGCTACCCAAAGCAGAACTGATTCCTTCAAAAATAAACATAAAACAAATTGCGGAGAAAGGGGCACATGTCCGATTATGTGGCATCAAGTTTGGTGCAAAAATATCGCAGATCATAGAAGTTTTATCATAGAATCCCTACAGTGTGGAAACAGGCCCTTCGGCCCAACAAGTCCACACTGAACCTCAGAGCATCCCACCCGGACCCACCCCCCCAACAACCCACACCTCCCTGAACACTACGGGCAATTTAGCCTGGCCAATCCACCTAGCCTGCACATCTTTGGACCAGAGCACCCGGAGGAAACCTATGCAGACATGGGGAGAACGTGCAAACTCCACACAGACAGACGCCCAAGGCTGGAATCGAACCCGGGTCCCTGGCGCTGTGAGGCAGCAGTGCTAACCACTGAGCCCAATGACTTTATTGGTAGCCAACCTTGATACAATCAAAAAAAATCATTGAATCGCCTTGATTGTTGCCATTTTGGTGAAGTTTGACACTAAGATCTTTTAGCAATCCTTCAGTCACCTTGGAAAAGGAATGTCCTCCTTCATCAATATGAAGGCATCGCATAGATCAAAAAAACAGAACTTTACATTGAAAATAGTATTTAGGACGCAGAAACTTTAACAGATTTAAATTAACAACAGCAATCTTTACAACAACAAACATTCAACAATAAAATTAATCAAGTAAAAATCCAATTAGGCAACAAAATGAGTGTAGTACGAGGAAATCAAAATCCTATCATTCGGATCAAGAAAATGAACAAGAACTTCAAAAACCTCTCAATAATCAACCAATACAATGGAATTCATTGGTACCGATCCTTCCACAACAAAACTTTAAGTTTTATGATCTATTTGATAGATCAATAAAGTGGAAATTGTGGAAAACACAATTCCTAATGTTTTGAATAGTTTTGAAATTGGACACTAAATCAAGCACAGAACAGGTTAGCATGCTGCTCTACTATATGGGAAGCACATCAGATTATGTGTTACATATACAATAGATTGATGAAAAAAAATTGTGTCCAATAACCTCCTAACAGTTTTTGATAAAAATTCCACTTCAAGAACCAATGGGACACTGGTGAGATCATGCTTCAAATACCAGATACCAACTCCCAAGACAGTCTGTTGATAGCTTCATTGACAATCTTTATCATTTGAACCATGCAACTATGGACATTTAGAGCAAGAGCTTATTTGTGCCAAACATAACTATTGGTTTCTTAGATAAATCAGTCCCTGACTCTTTTCTGTCAAAAAAGGATCCAAATCTACAATGAACAGTCCAAATAGCAATGGATACTGAATCCAGAAAATTGGTCAAGAGCCATTAAATAAGAAAAGTTCCATTTAATGCAGAGCATTTTAAAAAGTGTTTGCTTCTTCAACCATAATTGAGCATTCACCCAAAGCTGACAGATCTTCCTTTGAAAAAATTTATCATAACAACTTCAACACAAAATCCTAAGCAGTCCAATGCTATAATACCTCATCACAGGTAAGGTCCAAAACCCCCTACAGGCAAAGGCAATACTATCCAGCCTTTCAACAACAATGTATTCATTGTAGGAAAAGAGTTCACTTCTCAAAGATGTCTGATAGTCGAAAGAACACACTAAATGGCAGACCAAATAGTCTTCAAGCCAACAATTACACTTATGCCTTGGAACAGAACTTTAAAGAACAGGTCAATACTACAATGGAACATATTTCTTTATGTGAGGAACTACTACCTATGGAAAACCATAGGAGAAATTAAATAGTCACTTGGTTTAGATTTAACAGAGGTTATCTATGTAAATATTTATCCATCCAATTTTGAGCTAGATACTGGTGTCAGTGTCATGGTTATTTCCGATGATATTTCATGGTTAGCTGAGGAGGAAATGTTATCTCCTGAGTTAAAGCTGTGTGCAGCCAGAGGTACCATACATATGATTAAAAGACACGCTGCATGCCATATTGAAATGTAAAGTATACATATATGTGGAAAAAACAAACATAATCAGTTAACAACAATCTTCCCTAATGAGTTAAAAGACATCCTTTTTCCCTAACCTCCTGCATGGAGAACAGAAACTTATAAGTGCCATGAAAAGAGCTTTTGAGCCCCAATATCCCAAATTGCTTACAGAGTTGGGAAACCCTGAAATGCTTCACAAAGATACTTTGCAAGCTGAATGTAAACAAGTATATCTCTTTTCATCTAGGAACATCCCTCATCCAAAAACAGAAAAATTAAAGAAACACCTGGGTGGATATAGCCCCTGTTGGGTGGGGGGTGGATGTGTGTGTGTGTGTGGTGGCGGTGGTGGTTCTTTACTCAGTGACTAAATGACAGATTATGGTTACAGATATGGTCACAGTTCCCAAGCCCAATGGCTTAATCTGCATTTCTGTGGATCTCACTCAACTATATAAAGCAGTTGCTGGAGAATTTCATCTGATGTCTACTTTGATGGAAGTTTGTTTAAGCTTGCCACTAGTTGAATACTTATGAAGCAGGATGCCAATAGTGGGTATTGGCAGGTATCTCTGAACAAGCCCTTTTGGCTCCTCATGACCTTTAGATATGTTCCAATGGATTACTCTTTGACATTACTTCTGCCCAAGAGATTTTCCAACACAGCATGTCGACCATTTTAGAGAGACTAAATGGCATCTTATTACATATGGATAATATCCTAACACATGCTGAAACTCCACAGCTCCACAATAGGTGATTACAACATTTAGAAGCAGCAGGCCTTACGTGAAATGACAAATGTGAATTTCTAGCAATTACATTAATTTTCTAGCTCACCTCATCAGCTATCTCCCAATAGCCATTCCAACATTCCTGCAGGCCTAATGATGCCCGCAGCTTTGTAAATGTATGATGTTGAGTGTATGCAATGAAGAAACTTTAATTTGTCCTTCAGCAAGGGATCATTAATGCATATTCCAAGACTGATGGGCAGTTTCTTCTTATTAAATAACGTTTAATAATGTAACATTGATTTATCTCAACACTGGAAATTTCAGAGAAAACTATTATATTCTAGTAATAGGATTTGCTTTAAGTCCTGAAGAGCTGTTTTTTGGTATTGGTAATTTATAGAGCCTATGCATGTATAACCATGTTTCAGTTCATTTATGATACAAACCTACCCACCATTGGCTTAAATATTGTGCATAACCTATAATTATTTACAAACCTTTTGTTTAAATATGGGCAGAGCAGAATATGCTACCTGTTTAAATTCACAAAGCTGTTTTCCTTCCTTCTATCGTTATGGCCGCTGCATGGATAAAGTGATCATATTTTCCATAGTCTCTTTTAAGTTAAGGCAACATGGAGCAGTTTGGAACTGGAGATGTGCTCTTTTACATGATCTGCCCAGAAATGAGCCCATGTGATATTCTAAATCCATCCAGTCACCAGCCCTTTTGACCGTTTGATGTAAAGATAGAAAATCAAATTGAAACTTATTCAAAATATGGTACAAGCTTTAACACTCAATGCAATAACTGATGGACAAAAGGCAGTTGTGTTTCGGAAGCGCAGGAATCAGTCAGACTTCAGAGGAAAATATCAAAAAAGACAAGTGCTGCGAGACAAGGCAGAAAAAAAAGGACTACTTTTTTGTTCATCAACAAGCAAAGGCCTGCAGAGCATAGACTCCACGTACAAGGTAAAAGGATTGCGGAGAGTTAAAAACCAAGGAGGTCCTCGAAGGAATCTTTCCACTGGAAATACATTAATTATGTCTAGAAGATTGACAAAAGGGGACTCTGTTTATAAGGACACTGAAGGATTCACCTTGATGGAGCAGGGAGAATGGATCCTCTCAAAGCTTGGGGTAGCTTGGGACATTAATAACAAGACTACGTACTGCATGATACCTTCCAGAAATGGGATTGTTCCATGCTTGTGACAATATGATATCTGCTTTGATGTCTTTTGGTCAACTTCCCGATGTTATCATTCCAGAAAGCAATAACATAACTGCATGGAAATTGCTAGAGAAACTCAGCAGGTCTGCCAGCACCTGTGGAGAGAAAGCAGAGTTAACGTTTCAGGTCCAGTGACCCATCTTCAGAACAGATGATTCCAGACCTGCTGAGGTTCTCCAGCAATTCTGTTGAAAATATGTTGAAAAAAACATGCCATGTGGTGGGGGCTATTGCAGTGCAATACTAGTGCCTCAACCTTTGTGTTAAAGTCCTACCTGCTCTAGAAGTGCGTACTAACATCCGTGAACAGGGTGATTAGAAAATCTCTATAATCCTGTTGTTGGAGTGTGGGAAAAATTGCAGTTGAGTTATTCCTTTTCTGTCACACTGTTTGCTTGTCAGGACAGGATTGAAGACTGCAGTCATGTGCAACATCAGCCTTCAGCAGTTCTGACTGCCTTGGCTCCAGGTTTTCATGTCAGCTTTTGGTGCTGTTAGTTTTCCTAATTTTTTTTTTCTAGTAACGTTAGTTGTTTAAAGTTCTTCCCATGTCTTTTGTCCTTGATTGTATGCCGTTATTGGAATACAATGTGTGCTTTCTGACAGGAAAAAAGATATTCCCCAAAACCTGAAGGTCCCCAGTACCACAGTGCTGTGGTCAATTTTCCCATTCTCTCTGCAGTAGCTGTCCTTGTCCACACATACTGCATGATGTAAAGGTGCCGGTGTTGGCCTGGGGTGCACAAAGTCAGAAGTCACACCACAAGGTGTGAAATAACAAGGTTTCAGAGCGCTGCCCCTTTGTCTGGTGAAGTGAGGAGATGATGCACATGGTGTCATTTGTGTGATCTTTTTTGATCTGTCTGATTATAAATTCTGTGCCTGTGAGTCTTCTCCTCAGGCACAGAATTTATAATCACACAGATCAAAAAAGATCATACAAATGACCCATGTGTGTCTTTTCTCAGTCCACATGACAAAGGGGCTACGCTCCGAAAGCTTGTGATTTCAAATAAACCTATTGGACTATAACCTGGTGTCATGTTACTTCTGACTGTGCACACATACTTCAAACCTTCGTACCCATTTGGCTGGGACAAAGGCTGAGGTACCTGTAACGCCACCTTCTGGCTACCTGTATCTGCCTCACTTGAAATCACATCCTCCAGCCCCTGACCTGGTCAAAATTTGAAGGATCTAACCGAAAAGGTATCACTGCCTCCCAGAACAAACTCTCCAGGTAACTTTCTTTCTCCCTGGTGCATAACCGTATTCAAAACTTGGACTGCAAGTCTTCAAATGTACTGCTACAAAACGATTAACATCTCATAAAAAGGTTCTCTTATTTCATTGTCAAGAATCCCAGGACTGACAGCTTCTTTTTTGGTTTACCAATGTTATAAAGCAATTGTAAGGAAAAGACTTATTGATCCAATCTGTCTGTTCCACACAGATGTAATGCTTTAACTATCATCTATCCTGAGCCAGGTAATCTCTTGCTGGGACAAAAAGGCAAATTATAAAATCAATTTAGGGGAATAAAAATCAACATTGATTCTCTCAGACCCTTATAGGTCAAAACTAATCCAGGATATTGGTTCTGCTTTACATCAAATGCTATGTTTTTTGGCTGCCACTTTTTTATTTACATTTTTTTGTAGTGACCAAATCAACACTGAAAATGTGAACTAATCAGTCGTACAATTGAGGGATTGTGGGGTTGACGGGCAGATAAATCATCAATGTAGGATGTGAGTGAAGATATTGGAGAGTGCAGTCACATGAATAGGTTCTCTTTGTTCCCCTGTTATTAAGCATCTAACATTATGAACCATCTGGGGTTTGGACTGGATGCATAGTCATTCAGTGCCTGTGCATTACACTGGCCTGGCTAGTTGCCAAGCTGGTACGATAGTTGAGATGTTCTGCATTGAAGTCTTTCCTAAAATTTGATGAAGGCATTTTGAGTAGAAATATACATTTAATTCATTATTGAGTTTTCCAAATGACCTCCAGTTGCTCAAGCTATGAATAGAAACAATGCGTTTCGAGCAATTTGTCAGTCTAGCAAAAAAGAGACCCAATGAATCTGATGTTAGAAATCTGTATTATTCATCTTTCACTGCTTATATGCAATGAAGAAAACCTGACAGTAACGACTGCTAAACTTGACTCCTTATTTATGAATGCTAATTTCAAACGTTCAACGCTATTGTTTCCTACATTATAATGGTTACTATATTTGTAAAGCACTTATGTTTTGGGTTGATTTGAGGAGGTGAAAGGTGCCATATACATGCTTACTTTATATTTGTAAAATTAGGAAATAATAAAAGGTATTTATCACTGAATTACAGTAATCTATTAAAGGACCTGAGCAATTAAATTGAGTTCTTCTTCAGCATGACACCAGTGGGAATCCTGACTTTTGTGCTTCCTGACATCACGGTGTGAAAATAACATAAACAAACTCCTCTGCTTTCTCATCCTTTTTAATCATGCAGTATTTAAATTGTCAAGAGCAAAAAGTATCAGGGTTGTTGGAATAGTGGTGGATGCTCTGCATTCAGCTAGGATTCCACACTTGTAATGAAAGGTGTATGTGTCCTGGAACGTAAGATTTTAAAACAGAGCCAAATGGATGTTGGTAAATTGTGTGAAGGTAAATTTTTTTTTAGATTTGTCATAAAATCTATTCGGAACAGCCACCAAAAAGAAACAAGTTTAAGAAATCAGGTGACTGCAGCCAAGTGCCAGGCAGAAATCGTGTAGTGTTAATGGATGGCATGTTTGTACTGCTGAGTCAACAACAGTGACGAAAAAGGATTAGTTTAGTTCTGATTTCAAAACAGAAGACTCATGGTATCAGTTCAGAAGAATCAAGTGTTCAGTTCAGAGTGGAGAATATATTTTCCTTTCCGCACCTTGGGGCAGCTCAGTGGCTCAGTGGTTAGCACTGCTGCCTCATAGCTCCAGGGACCTGGGTTTGATTCCACCGTGGGTGACTGTCTGTGTTGAGCGTGCACATTCTCCCCATGGGTTTCCCCTGGTGCTCTGGGTTCCTTCCATAGCCCAAAGATGCGAAGGCTAGGTGGATTAGCTATGGGAAATGCAGGGAATGGGAATTGGGGATTGGGAATGGGTCTGAGTGGGATGCTCTTCAGAGGGTCAGTACAGGCTGAATGGCCTGCTTCCACATTGCAGGGATTCTATGAAGAGTTAATTTTTTAGTTTAGACGAATCAGTTACTCCAGCTGAAATGCTTCTGTGCAGTTTCTGAGCCAAGTGAGTTTGAAGTGAAATATTCAAGTTATTGTCGGTGAACTTGAAAATGGAAGGAGCAATGGTGTTCAGTCTGGGGAAAAGAAACCGGGGGAGTCAGTTAATAAAAACTCAATGTGTTGGGACAGGAGTGACATTTCCCTGGTATCGAGTATCTGTTAAGGGATAATGTTTGGAACACATCAAGACGTTTTGCTGATCGTGTGAAGATTTTTCTAACTGCCTTATAACTTTTTTGGGTTTTGTTCTCTCTTTTGTATGATAAGCATTCAATTCTATTTTTTACAAAGAACGTCTGCAGCTTTATGTGAATAGATTTCTGTGACTAACCAACTATAAATGGTTGAAAAAAATCAAACATTTAATCTATCAAGCCAGCTTTCATTCTGGGTTCTGACTTGTCCAGTATTACCATTAGATGAGATTGTAACAACCTGACCACATCCTCCCCTCTACTGTCACTTCTAGCTGTTAGCTAATTGTGCGACTGGAAGTGCGTATGTACAAACTTCAGTGAAGACGGGATTGGATTTAGCTTTGGTGCGGGAAGAATAAACAATGAGGAAAGATGCTTGCGTTTGGAATATCACTGTCCATATCTTCTTTATAGTGACCTTGGCAGCCAATTCATTGCCTCTCAAGTGTTTCCACAGTTCTAATGTTGGAAACATAGCAAGAAGTTGCACTCCACAAGGTCCCACAATGCAACTTAGATACATAACCAGACAATCTATTTTAAGTGTCAATTGAGGGTAAATATTTGCCACAACATGAGGCAGAACTGGAGTAGGCCATTTCACATCCTGAGCTTGTTCCTCCATTCAGTAGGATCATGATTGATCTGTGACCTAAGTTGATTTACTCATCTTTATCCAATAATCTTTTAGCCTACAGAAATTCACCTCAGATCTAGAGTGAACAATTCACCCAATATTAATTACTATTTGTTTGCCAAGTGCTTCCTAATTTCATAATTGAAAATTCTAGCTCTGTTTGTTTAAGGCCCTGTCTCTTTGTTCTAGATTTTCAAACCAGAAGTATTTTCTCTGGAGAGAGGGGAGAATTCTCCTGCTTCTCTGTCAACATGAGAATGTTGATATAGCCTCATTAAATATACTGAACCATTAATATTACTCAATAAACTCCCCCTGTAATACGCTGGAGCACTAGCTGAAACTATGCTCAAGGCTTGAACCAATAATCTTTTTACTCAGAAGCAAAAATGTCATTGTTTGGGCTACCCCTCCTATCACACAGTTTCTGCCAGATGAGTACAAGAAGAAAATTAGGAATGTTTATCCACTGAGTTTATTTAAAAGAAGTTAGGACGAAAAGTTTGTATTAATAAAGATCATTTTGAATCTCCCACTATCAACATCGTGGGAGTTATCATTGATGTGAAATGAGGCCATATCAGCCTTCTCATGTTGACAGAGATGTAGGAGAATTCTCCCCTCTCTCCAGAGAAGATACTTCTCATTTGAAAATCTAGAACAAAGAGACAGGGCCTTAAACAAACAGAGCTAGAATTTTCAACTATGAAATTAGGAAGCACTTGGCAAACAAATAGTAATTAATATTGGGTGAATTGTTCACTCTAGATCTGTCTTATCACAAAAACACAATGGCTAAAAGAGCAGGTCAGAAGCTAGGAATACTGCAGTGAGTAACTCACCTCCTGACTCCCTAAAGCCTGTGCATCATCCTGACACAAGTCAGGAGTGTGATGGAATACTCCCCACTTGGCTGGATAGGTGCAGCTCCAAAATCACTCAAGAAGCTTGATACCATCAAAGACAAAGCAGCCCGCTTGATTAGCACCGCATCCACTCTCTCCACCACCGATGCTCAGTAGCAGCAGTATGTACTATTTACAAGATGCACAGCAGAAAATTATCAAAAATCCTTAGATAGCACCTTCCAAACCCACAACCACTTCCATCTAGAAGCACAAAGGCAACACAGAGACATGGTAACACCATCAAATGCAGGTTCCCCTCCAAGCCACTCAATAACCTGTCTTACAAATATTTCTCTGTTCCTTCACTGTCACTTGGTCAAAAACCTGGAATTTCCACCCCAAGGAAGTTGTGGATCAACCCACAGCAGGTGGACTGCTGTGGTCCAAGAAGGGAGCTCATTGGCACCTTCTCAAAAGCAACTAAAGATGGGCAATAAATGCAGGCCAGCTAGTGATGGCCACATTCCATGAGTGAATAAAAAAAAAGCCTCATGATGTTATAAAATGCTGAAAATCTAGGCTATCATTTTTTGTATCCTCTGACCTTAATTATGAGGTTGGCTTGGGTCAAGCACATAGATGTGATCTTTAACTGTAAACCTGTACAGTTTAACTGCTGAGGTAGATCTTCCCCTGCAAGCCCCTGAATCCTGTCATTGGGTTCAAATGTGGATCAGAAGCTAATACTTTGGGAAGGAGGCAGTTAGTTATGACATTCCCTGAATTGGACAATTAGTGGCTAGACAGTAGGCTTGACATCCAATTAAGGATGTGTGTATGAACTCTTGAAGCTGGAGGGCCGGTAATTGTGTGGTAGTGAAATTCTATATAAATCACAAGGTCATGAAATAAGTGTGCCTAAAATAAATGTGAAAATAATTGCTTCGTAGTACAGAACTGGTCATACACTGGAAACCAATTTAAGATCATCAGTCGGGCACACAATGTGATGCATTTGCGAATGGTAAGCTATATACATAAATGCACGGAATCTTGTTTTATGGAGGCAAAAAGAATTTGTAGAAACTTTGCATCTTTTTTCAAGAAAGGGGTCACGGAGGCAGCCAATTTCTGCTGGATCCCATGGAAACGCCCTGTCCAATTAGAATCTACCTGCCTGGTCTGAGAATTAAGATTGACAGTTAACAATTCTTGCTGCATCGCCATGCCAATGATGGCCCAACCAACCAGCAACTTCTTCACACATTGAATAAAATGACCTTCTTTTGTTCAAGCCTGTTTATCATAACCCAATTCTGATGAGTGTAAGATGAAAAGCTTTGAATTCTTGTCTCCTTTTGGCAGTGCTTAGATCCTGTTGAAATATATGCTATCTGTATTGTGTACATTGCTATGATTTTAAATGTCATGTTCAACAATAAAAGGTAGAATTTTAGCCTTGTTAACTACTGTTCATCAAATGCAGCTAATGACTCTAGTTAAACATCGGGACAACTATGAAATAACATTTGAATACTGATTAAGTTTCAGAGGCCAGCTTATCTTGCTTGCGCAGTCAATTCTTTCATCTTGAAAGCTTGCTGCCTTAAAGGCGATACTTCTCATCACAAATTGTGTTGCTATGAAGGCTGAAGCTGAAGTGAATCACAGATCATTAAAAGTCTGATTCATAATTTTTAAATGCGATTCCTGGCATGCAGCATTGAAACATTTCCAGGTTTTGAGTGTGGAATGTAAGGTTTGTCTGTGGTTGGGAAGGTTGTTAATAACTATGCATGCATGATTATGGGAAATAGCCCATCATGCTGTTGCTGGGGCATTTTTGAAGAGTATCATGTGAAATCTTGTGGGACCAATCCACATTTCTTTCTAACTTTCCCAGGCTATTTGATTGTTGCAAATTATGTTCTCTTCCTCTATCTCACTTTCCCCCGTTGTATTCCAACAGTCCTGTTTTTCTCTTCTTTCGTAATTTTGGCAGTTGTCTTCTGGTTTTCACACACATACACACACACGTGCAGACATAAGCACACCTGTTATAACAGTCTTCCTGTCTCTTCTCTCTTCGTTCTGCTCTTCAAGTTTGTTACTCTCTTCTCCAGCCCAGATTTTGCTTACCACCTGTCCCTCTTACCTCATCCTGTATATTGTGTGTTTTTCTCCCCCCGGTTGTTGTCTTTCAACAGAAGGTGGAAGTATTTTTCGACAAGCCTTCTGTCTTTCTACCCAAGCTCTTTTAAACTCTTTGAAGGCATTGGATAGGTAATGACCTATGTTGGGGCACATAGCCTCTTGTGCATCAATAGCTTGCCTCCTCCATTAGAAAGACTGAGTGGTAATAGGCAGACCATGAGGACTCTGGAATCTGCTGAGTTGCCTGGTTCCTCCTGGATATACCGTAACTCTTGGTTTTCATTTGCTGTTGTCTGAGCATGCTTAGTTATGTTGGCTTTTGAGCCACCAATGATTTAATTTCAAAATTCTCATCTTTGTGTGTAAATTTCTCTCTGACCTCCCTTTGATATCGTGTTAACTTCATCCAATGGTCTTAATTCATCCCGTTGTACAAATGCTGAGATCTGGAATATCCTCCCTACCTCTGTCTTCTTCTTCAAGACCTTTCTTAAAGCCAAACTGTTTACTCAAACTTTTCATTACCCTTCTGACTATTTCATTATTTGTTTTGGTATCTATTCTATGTTTTTATTTTGAAGCATTTGAGGACAATTTCACGTCAAAGTGACTTAATTTGATGTCGAGCACTCTTGGGACAGCTTGATGTTGTGAAAAGCGTTAAATGTAAGTTCTTTCTTTTTATACACAAACCTGAGAACTGATATAACAACATGAGTGGCATGACTCAGAGGAGGTTACTTTTCACTGTCAGAAGGCAATGGCAACTTACTTCCCACAGTGCCCGACACAGTAGCCAGAAACCTTACAAAATCCCGTCACTGGTACAAACTGCAGAGAAATACAGGATTAGGTTTTGCATGACATATAGAAGATTAGAATCCCTAAAGTGTGGAAACAGGCCCTTCGGCCCAACAAGTCCACACTGACCCTCAAAGCGTCCCAACCAGACCCATCCCCCTATAACCCACCTAATCTACACATCCCTGAACACTACAGGCAATTTAGCATGGCAAATCCACCTAACCTGCACATCTTTGCACTGTGGGAGGAAACCGGAGCACCTGAAGGAAACCCTAGCAGACACGGGGAGAATGTGCAAACTCCACACAGACAGTCACCTGAGGTTGGAATTGAACCTGGATCTCTGGCGCTGTGAGGCAGCAGTGCTAACCCCTGAGTCACTGTACCATGCCAGATGAGATGATGAAAGGGCTAAGGAAGTGGTCATGAGGCTAACAAATGAATAAAAATGTGGGCTTAGGGGGCTTGTCAATGGCAACAGCAGTTTAGCTGCCAGACCTACTGTTGGGTAGGAATATAAAATTAAGGCAGGTGAATGGAGTTGAAATAGTAAACATTTATGATCTAATTGAATGCTTGAGGGGCTGAATGGCTCACTGCTATTCCTATGTTCCTATGAGGATAACGGCTCTTTTAAAGGACCAGAAATGAAATTTGATATGAGCGCATTAATACTTGCATAATCACGGTGTTCTCAGTGATTTCCCAGTTGTAGTTTTTAAGAGGGATCTGGTTTGTTTATAGTTGCTGTGCACTGAACATCATGGTTTGATCACATTTCTTAGTGATGGAATATTTATTCCATGCTCTAGTTGTGCTCAAAATGGATTATCTCAATTACCAATCATGTCATTGTTTTAAAATTCCAGTTTTGAACTTATCAAAGCTGTGAACAGAGATCTCAAAAGATATTTTGCCTCTATTTTTGTGGGCATCCTTTTAAGACACCTTAACTTACCCACACAGTAGAAAGCATCCCATAAGGAGCTGCATTTAAAATTTGCAAGGATTTTTAAGGAATTTGAGCCATTTAACTTTGATAGGCTTTTTTCCAAGGTTAGGGATTGTGCAAAGTTCAACAGTTACCTTTCTAGAGAAAAGGTGTTGGATCTAATTTTCCTTTGCTTTATGTAGGTGCAAAAGAAGAGGAGGTAGACATTGCTATCTGGGCACCTGCCTTTTTGTACTGTTTTGAGATTTCCTGGGGATTTCTCAGATGAGGAACATTTATTGTCCATTCTGAGATGCCATGGAAATGGTGCTGATGAGGCACTTTTTGAACCATTGTAGCCTGTGTGCAAAAAATACACTTACAGGCACCATCAGGCAGGAGGTCTCAGGATCTAGTAACAATGAAGGTCTCTGAGATATGCCAGGCAAGGACATCAATGCGAGTGAGTGGAAGGCCAGCCGAGGCTTCTGGCTGACTGAGTGGGTACAGTTTCAGAGGACATCCCTGAAGTGGGGCTACATTGACCTTGCACATTGCCCAGCTTGGAGTGGGCATTCAGAGAATGGCATGCAACCACTTGAACAAGAGTGAACAACAGGAACTGTTGTTACTGCTAGAAGGAAGATGCAGGTTGTCTAGTGGCTATTTTTGGACATGGAAAGGTGAAGGCCTCTGCAAAGTCTCCAGTGGACCCAAACAATTGCCTTGAAGCATCAAATACAAATGGTTTCAAGTCAAATCAGGTACCCCCACCTGATCCATATACTATCAAAGCAGAGGGGAACGAGGACATCATTTTTAAAGTAACTCATTACCATCGCTAAAACTTTCACTGTTGTAAGAAAAAAGCCTTTTTTTCACCTAGTTGCAGATTTCCTTCTACTTAATATGGATTAAATTAGAATGGGAAAAAAAAATAAGTTCCATGCTTTGAATTTATGCTAAGCAATATTAATAATGAACATGGTAACATCTTGGTGCAAATTTATCCAACTAAGGTAAATCCTTTTGAATATATACAGATTAATGTTTTTGTTAAAACAGTGAGCAAAAGAATATAATACAAATATGATTGTGACTAAAATGGCCCAGTGAGCATTCAACACACAGTGTGAAAAGCAACTTTAATAAGCTCAGTCAATACCTTTGGAATTGGTAGAGGAAAATTTGTCATGAGGTCTGGTAAAGCTGTTACACACATAATTAATGTCTCAACTGAAGATATATGGCATGATTTGAACTTTTACCGCTGCTTTTTCTTGCTTTAGTGGAAAATGTAGGTAGTCATTAAGCAAAGTATCACAGCATTGCTGTTGCATTTTTGAATGGAAAATACATTATTGCCAATGCCAATAGCACCCAGCCATTAAGAAGTGGAAAATCTAATTTGACGTGACCTGGGGTGTACAGCACATTGGGTCTCTAAATCAATCCAGTTACACATTGTCCTGGTGCATGATTCTCAGGCCAAAATAACTAATGCCTGTTCTGGGCTACTAACAGTAAAAGGAGGAATGTTTGTGATGTGATACAGCAATATTGTGAGCTGAAACCGAATAGGTACAATTAAAGTTTCTTTTTTTTTTGTTATGAAACTGTGTGATGTTTTAGCCATGAAATCTGAACAGCATCTGAGTCACGAAAGTGTGTGGTATTTGCATCACATCAATGAAATAGTGTTCATTGTTTCATGTTTGTTAAATGCCTCAAGGTGTGGCATATAGGGATGTTGTTAATATCCTACATCATTGTTCAGGCTATTTAACGGCACTGACTGAACTAAGAAGGTCACACGGACTGCACCATAAACCTACTGGGACAGTGGGAAGAAACTTCTCCTGAGGTGTCCAACATGTGGTCAGCTGGCTAGAGAGCTGCTGAGAGATCCACACTATGTCTTCTCGGGAAATTCCCCATAAACTATCCACCACTAGGTTTTCCATAAGTTAAGTCCCCGGGAAGATAATGGGGTGGAGGGGGAGCAGAAGTTTCTACCAGTAGCAACTAGTGACCAATTCAAGCTTGGTAGTTCTTAGGCTCGGGTACACCATATAGAAGACTGTGGCTACTGCCGGAAGAGCACCCTCAGAGTTCCAGAATTATGGCAGCCTCAAGACAGGGGTGAGTGAGATCAAGGGGAGTCGGAGTTTCTTGGTTTGAAGTTTGTGGGGATAGGTGGAAGGGTGTTCTGAAACAGCTACTTCCTTCCTCCAATGTTCAATCCCTTGATCAGACAGAGATTGCCTATGATAAAAGGCTCTCCCAAAGTGTGATAAGCTGTTTGCATGGCAGCAATTGGTAATGCTGCATTAATCATGTGAACTTATAAGTTATGAAGTCAGGTAGGCCGTTAGGCCCCTTGAGCATGCTCTGCCATCCAATAAGAAAATGGCTGATCTGTTTGTGTTTCAAATTCCACATTCCTGTATGCCCCAATAAGACTTTGATACTACTGCCTAGTAAAAATCTATCTACCTCTGCCTTAAAAGTATCCAATGATCCCACTTCCACACAGGTAGAGAGTTCCAAAGGCACACAATGCTCTAAGAGAAAATAAAATCTCTTCATGGTGGTCCAAAAGGGGTGACTCCTAATTTGAAATCCCCCAATTCTGAATTGACCTATGAGAGGAAACATCCTTCCTGCATCCAGCTTGTCAAGATCATTCAAGATCTTATACAGTTCAAGTTGTTCTTCTGAAAGCCAGTGGAAACAAGCCCAGCCTGTATAACCAATCCTCATTCCATGTATCAACTTAGTAAGCCTTCTCTGAACTGTCTCCAATGCATTTACAACTTTTCTTGAGTAAAGAGATCAAAACTGCTCACAGCAATTGAAATGTGGTCTTACCAATGCTGTCTCTAGCTGAAGCATAACATCCTTACTTTTAGGTTTAATTCTTCTCACAATGAAGGGGATGGGATGCTATCACCTTTCTTGATTGCATGCTGTCCCTGCATCCTAATATTTTATAATTCATTTATTGGTACATCTGGGCTCTTGCAGGCTAGTTTGGAGGGAATTTGGATGGAGGTCTGAAGGCAGGTTTGAATATGTGAGGTTGGGAAAGTAGGAGAAAGTACCATCAGGATGGCTCTGGTCCACACATAAGGGGATTTCACAATGAGAGGTCAAAGCGTGATCACAAGCTAATAACACCAAGCACAAAAAGTAGCACGTCTGCCTTTCCCTTCGCTCTGCCAGCCGTGACAATTTGGCTTTCTTTTTAAACGTACCACTTGAAATTTTTGAGTGTCTGCAGTTTGAGATGCCCTCTCAGTCTCCCTCAGCCTGAACTGTGCTTGTCTCTCCTACTGAGGTTGCCAGGCAGAATCCCCATCAGATCACTCTGGTGGGCAGGTCAGGTGCTGGAATTTGCTCTGATGATCATGAGTTTTGTACATCTGGAAGATTCCAGCCACTGTCACTTGCGGTATGTTCTGCTCCTTTTATGGGTACGTGGTTCTTGGTGCAACTTTATCTTTTTAAAAACAGTTTGAACACTGTGTAATGTTCCTGACTTGTATTTAATATGTAAATTTACAACCACAGCTGATCCAGCACAGCTGATTGCAGAATAAAGACTGCAAGTAAATTTGCATTTGTAAGTTGACTTAGGGTGGTGATGGCTGTGTACTATCACTGGACTATTAATCCAGAAACCCCGGTAATGTTCTGGGGACCTGGGTTTGAATCCTACTATGGCAGATAGTCCCATTTGAATTCAATAAATGTCTGGAATTAGAAGTCTGATAATGAGAATGAAGCCGTTGTTGATTGTCAGGAAAAACTAATGTCGTTTAGAGAAGGCCTTCCTTACCTGACTGGGCCTACATGTGACTCCAGATCCAGAGCAATGTTGTTAACTCTCAACTGCCCTCTGGGCAATAAATGCTGACCTGGCCAGTGATGCCTCTTATCCTGTGCATGCATAAAAAAAATTAATTGTGTTGGCTGAGCTGAATCATTTTGAAGTTCTCGAGATAATAATCAGTAATGCATTGACAATATGTAACAGAATATTAAGAATGGTATGTGGGCTACAAACTCACCTGATGATGGGGGATAATAGGTACTGCAGATGCTGGAGAATCCGAGATAACAAGGTGTGGAGTTGGATGAACACAGCAGGCCAAGCAGCATCATAGGAGCAGGAAAGCTTGATGTTTCGGGCCTAGACCCTTCATCAGAAATCTCTGATTTGAAGGTATGATATGAAGGGTCTGATATGAAGGGTCTAAGCCCGAAACGTCAAGCTTTCCTGCTCCTATGATGCTGCTTGGCCTGCTGTGCTCATCCAACTCCACACCTTGTTATCTCACTTGATGATGGGACGGCTCTTGTGTCACAGTGGTGGGATCTCTATCTCTGGGCCAGAATGTTGGGTTCAAATTCTATCTGCCAAGTGCATTTCACCGATAACATTCCAGCCTGCCCCACCAGACATATAAAACCTGGAGCACAATAGCATTGGAGTTAGCCACTATGTTTGACAGGACAAATGGCAAGGTGAAGATTGAAGCAGCAACTTGATCAATAAACTGACTACATGTAACTCTGAACTGTCCAGCTATAGTCAAGGTAAATTTCAGCCACAGTACTCATCCTGCGTCTAAATTCTAAAATTTGAAAAATTAATTGAAACTTAGAAACAATCTAAAATCAATTTTATAATACTGGAGTAAAAGAACTGGGCCTAGATTTTACCAACAAGAACATCCAAACAAGTTAAATCTATGGACGCTATAGCTTGAACAGACCTATGCCTTAGGTGGAGTTTTATTTCGACTAGGGAGAGATAGAGTCAAGATCAGGGCATGGCCACGAAAGAGAGAACTAAATTAGAGATCAGGAACTAACATTCTGATCTTTGCCAAATAGAATGGGGGGAGATAGATTTGAAAATTTAGCTTGTCTCATGTGACAGATTTCACCTAATTCAAGGCAGATCGTTAGCTCAGCTGATTTTTGATTTGATTTGATTTAGTATTGTCACATGTATTGAGATACAGTGAAAACTATTGTTTTGCATGCTAACCAGACAAATCATGCCTTACATAAGTGCATCAGGGTAATAGAACAGAATGCAGAATAGACCGTTACAGCTACAGAGAAGGTGCAGAGAAAGATCAACTCTAATAGATGTGAAGTCCATTCATAAGTCTGATAACAGCAGGGAAGAAGCTGTTCTTGAATCTGTTGGTAAGTGTTTTCAAGCATTTGTATCTTTTGCCCGATGGAAGAGGGTAGAAGACTGTATAACTAGTGTGGGAGGGGTCTTTGATAATGCTGGCTGCTTTCCCCACGGTGTGCTAAGTGGAGAAGGTAGTGCAAGTTAAAGCTAACAGAGTGTGTTCAATGCCTATAATGGCTGTGGTAGTTCATGGAACCAACCCAGCTCACTCTATCCCATGCTTGTGGAATGGGTACCCTCAAACCAACTGTCCCTGTCTAATGGAGAACAATGCTTATGGTCCTTCGTGCACTATAGCTTTCTAACTACAGTTCAAGCCAAGCATAGTTTAACATTTGATGCTACACCAGAGATAATGTTCCAAAAGTAATTCATTGACTGTAAAGTACCATGGGGTATTCTCGAGTCATGAAAAGTGCTATATCAATGCAATTCTATTTTTCTTGGACATAAGCACTTAACATTCACATTCCCGATAACTAGTATGCTCATCAATATTTGAAGTACACACTAGCTACACATATCGTCATGTTGATTACAGAACAGATTCACTTATCAGGACCTGAGATATCGATACAGGAATCATTGTTGCTTCCCTGAAAACCACAATGCCTGTGTACAGACCTTGAATTAGATTGCACATTTCTTTGGGGATTATCTCCTCTGTTGTATATGCCCTATAAAGATGATAAGTACAAATGCTGTAGTTTATGGCTTGTGCAAAGAAAGACAATTAAAGCCTCTCTTGGTCATCACAAAATACAGACCAATATGTGCTTATGTTTAATTTAAATACTCACACTGGTGAAGAAACAAAAACAGGAAATAACGAAGAAACAGCAGGTTAGGCTGAACCCCACAACCATACCCCCACCACACCCACAAAGTGTTGTTTAAAAAGCAGGAAAAAAGACGAGTAAAACCTTCCAAAATCGTCTGGGGCAGCAGAGATCTTCTTCACCCACTGGTGACAGGAGTTTATGCCTCAGAGGGGCAAATCTTCAGTTATGTTCCTGCTGGAATGAGTTTGAGTGAATTTCTAATGCAGAACATTTTTGCATCGTCTTATGGAAACAAGGAAAGGATGAAGAAGTTCAGAATATTCAGAGGACTAAACGGTACAAACCGAAACCATAGGAGTGTCTCTTACAGATGTAGCTCATCAGCATGACTTCTGGAGTGTAGTTGTATGGAACGTATTAGCAGTGAAACTGTTAATTGTAGTCTGGATGAATCATCTGTATTTATGTTGCTACCGTTTCCTGTTGATCACGAACTTGGAAAAAATCAAATGCCAAGCTGTGGGTGGCATAGGGAATGGTGAAAATAATATTGTTTAAGTAACATTTCCATTAGTAGATGTAGTTTTGCTCTCATTCTGAATTAGCTTAAAATGAAGAATGAATATAGGACCTGGCCAGTTTCTGGGAATCTTATTGTTTTGATTTATAGCTTTCAGATCAGTAATGAAATCTTCAGTTATAATGGCTGCTGGAAATACACAGAAACCTCGAAGTTAAAGAAAATGTTTATGTTGTGACAGGAAAGCCCATCAGTTCATGAACCTGTAATGCAATGAAATGGGTTTTTTTTTGTCTTTAAAGCTCTTTTGCGCTGAGTCTTGTCATTTAGAAAACATTAGAAATATACAAAATAGCAATTTTCCATCATGAAAATAAATTCAATTCCAATCTGTGTAACTAATATCCTGCACATGAGGACTCTTGGGAGCACCAGATTAACATTTACCTCTAAAAATAAAACAGCAATAAGCAGCATTTATGTAATGCCACTCATGTAGTAAAGTGTTACTGGCAGTTAACTCAAGCACTGAGCCGCTTCAAGAGGACAATAGACTAAAGTTTATTTAATGAGAAAAGTTAAAGAAGTGTTGTCCTGGAGTAGAGAATGGTGGAGTGGTTTAGCGAGAGAATTCCAGAGCTTAGGGACCAGGTAGCTAAAGGTATGGCCGTCATTAATGAAATGATTGCAATAAGGCATGTGTAAGAGGCTAGAACTGAAGGAACACACAGCTGTTTGAGGGTCAGGAGAGTTGAAGAGATTATAAAAATGAGGGGTGAGGACAAGGAGGAAGTAAACATGGAGATATTGCTGGAGGAAGAGTTAATACAGGTCACAAAGATGATGTGTGACTAAGACTTCTTTTAGAATAAGCTAGCTGATCTTTGGCTGCTTTCATGGTCTGGATCTTTCTCCGCATCTACTCACACTGTATTTCCTCTCTTGGGTTATTTCAAAGAACAGCAGGTGAATACTACCTGGTATCCCGGCCAACATTCATCCTGCAGAGGTCATCGTGAAAACAGTTGGTATGATAACGATCACATTGCTGTTTATGGGATCTTGTTGTGCACACAATGTTTGTTGCATTCTCTCT
Organism: Ginglymostoma cirratum; assembly: GCA_024137785.1. Taxonomy (NCBI): domain Eukaryota; kingdom Metazoa; phylum Chordata; class Chondrichthyes; order Orectolobiformes; family Ginglymostomatidae; genus Ginglymostoma; species Ginglymostoma cirratum. The sequence continues at coordinate 10,891,834 of JAHRHZ010000082.1, read as the reverse complement.
GGTGTAGAGCATCCTAGAGAGGGAGAAAATCTAACCAACAAGACACAATTTGTGATTCCATGTTCCAGCAATATCTGGGTGATTATCCTTTAGAGTGCGACCCTCCACAAAGCTGATTAAAAAATAGTTTATTGAGAATTAGACTATTATTTTGTTTTAAACTATTATGGGTTTGAATGAAATGACTTAATTCAGTCTCTAACACAGATCATCAAGGAACTTTGAATGTGTTGTCCTTTAATTGATGGATGAGGCTGTTACGTGTTTGCATAGTGATCTGGATAATATTGTTGAGTACATTGCCATTGCCAGAATTTCTGTGTTTATGTGTAAGTCAGCAGCAAGTTATTCTGAGTTTAAAACTAAACTAAAGAGGGTCAAAATCCTTGAACTTCCTACATAACTGCATTATGCATGTACCTACAACAAACAGACTGTAGTGTTTCAAGAAGTCAGCTCTGCACCTTCCTCTCAAGGGCGACTAAGGATGGGTAAAAGATACTGGCCTAGCCAGCAATGACCATATCTCATGAATGAATAAGACACAACACATTTACCCAAGAGATAAAAGGTACTGCAGATGCTGGAGAATCCGAGACAACAAGCATGGGGCTGGATGAACACAGCAGGTCAAGCAGCATCATAGGAGCAGGAAAACTTGACGTTTCGGGCCTAAACCCTTCATCAGAAGATTTTTCTGTTTGGTACAATGGCAATTTGTTCTGGTGAGAAAAGAGATGATGATCACAATTCTCAAATGGTTTTTATACATGAGCACACACATTGGCGAGAAGAGACTGAATGGGGTTTTGTGCAGGGTAATCAGAGTCCGTGCTGTAAAGTCAGTGAAAATTACTTGTGCTAGATTTCTGGGCGACAGAATAATCAGGACTGTGGGCAAATCCAGTATGAATCCAGATCCAATCAGATCAATACCACCAGCAGAACTTGAACCAGTTTCATACTGGTCCATATGGATTGTTCCCTTTGGATACATAAACAGACTGATACACACTGAGAAGGAGATTGGCATGCACATTGTAACCAATTCTCACACTCACACAATTATAACCAGAGGCAGGCAGACAGACAGACATACACACACAATAACATACAATCATAGATGCACACATAGGTAAGCACATGCAAACAATCATAGATAGACACTCAATAACACAATCATAGGCAAACACACACACAGTAACACACAACCATAGACACACAAATACACACACACTATTGTAGACATACGTACACATATACAGACAGACAGACAGACACACAAGCAAGCACCCTATCATAGACAAACAAACACACATATGTCTACACACGCACACAGGCAGACAAATACACATGCACACCCATGAGAATTGTCTAGATGCAACACTGCCACTTGCAAATTGTCCTTTAAGTCACAGGCCATCTTAACTTAGAAACATATTGGTGTTTCTTCATTGTTGTTGGCTCAAAGTGCGGGAACTGTCTCTATTCAGCACTGAGATTATGGTTATACCATATGGACTGCAGTGGTTCAGAAAGACAATTCACCACCACCTTCTCAAGTGCAGATACGGATCAGTCAGAATTGCTGGCCGAGCTTGCAACACTCACATTCCGTGAAGGAATTTAAAGAAATCACCACAGACAAACACACCCAAATATCTATACACAGCTGGAACAGAATAACTTCATGACATCTTGTGGAATAATGAAATAACAATCCAGTTCCCATTTTGCCCTTTATAGCCCACGCATTATAAAAGTTAAGTGTTCCAGGTTGCTGCTTGATTTTGTGAAGTGAAATTGGATACGTGGTAATCTTTTCTGACTTTGTCACATTTGCTGGCATTTGCTTCCAGTATTTGTAGCTGCCAGTGCCCATTTGTCGACATGAACTTTATTTACCAGCAATGGAAATTGGCACAGTAAATACTTTATATACACAAAGTTTCTTTGCTGAAAATGGCACTGCAGCTGTACCATGTTTTGTTTTCAAAAAGCTCCAAATGGATTGGTGATTAATGTTTTGATATTTATTCTGAAATTAGGATGAACCAGAAGGCTTGATTAAAGTGCAGGTCGACTCATCATTAGTTTAAGATGTTCATCACTTATATTTTCAGATCTTTGGAATCATTTGATAGTTTTTATGTATGTATTCAACTATTATATCCAAGTGTACAGATGAAACAAATATCTACAGCTTAAATGTTAAACCACACTTCTGTCTACTCCGATGAACACAAAAAAATCCAATCGCATGCTTATGAAGAGCAGTGCCCTGGGTAATAGGTATCCCTTAACGATCAACACTGAAAAGCAGATTATCTTGTCATTGTCAAATTGCTGTGTTTTGAGCTTGCTATGTGCAACTTAAAGCTATAGAGATGTACAGTGCAGAAACTGACCCTTTGGCCCTACTCATCCATGCTGACCAGGTATCCTAAATAAATCTAGTCCCATTAGCCAGCATTTGGCCTGTATCCCTCTAAACCCTTCCTATTCTATGCCCACCCAGGTACCTTTTAAATGTTGTAACTGGACCAGCCTCCAACATTGCCTCTGGCAGCTCATTCTATACATGCAACACCCTCTGCGTGACCACGTCTCTGTAATTGCTATGATATCCCAGTCCAATGTTCCCGACCACGCCCTGAGTTCATCTACCTTACCTGTTAGGCCTCTTGCACTGAAATATATGAAGTTTAATTGATCAGTCCTACTCGTTCTCTACTTTATTCCTGCCTGACCTGACTGTTTGACTTGCTCCTTTTCCAACTATACCATTCTCAGACTAATCTCTTTCCTCACTATATCCAGGGAACTGGGTTGAATTCCAGCCTCAGGCAACTGTCTGTGTGGAGTTTGCATATTCTCCCCGAGTCTGTGTTGGTTTCCTCTCAACATCCAAAGATGCACAGGTTACTTGGATTGGCCATGCTAAATTGTTGTAGTGTCCAGGGATGTGAAGGCTAGATGGATTAGCCATTGGAAATGTGGGGTTACTGGAATAGGGTGGGATGCTCTTTGGAGGGTTGGTGTAAGCTGAATGGCCTGCTTCCATACTGTAGGGATTCTATATGTTTAGCTCTCACACACTGTGCATGTTCACGAAAGGTACCTCAGAATGTGCTCTGCATGTTTGTGAGTTTTGGTGCATATTACCGCATTATTTGTAATGTAAAAATCTCTTAAATTAAACCAAATCATGCTGTTGTACAGCAACCCTGGCTTAAATGGTATACATTAACAAATAAACGAAAACATATGAAATGAGACCATGACAACTCCATAAACCAAAACTTGTGAAATTATCCTTGATGTAAAATTGCCATGCATTCCTTGTTGTTAATGTTTAATTTTAGCAGTGAGCTTTTGTCTTCTTTGTAATTGTATATCTTGCGTAATTTTGTTTTCTTCTTAGTGATGATTTCAAAGAGAGAATCCACAAAGTTCAGCTCGAACTTGGCCATCGCATTATTCAGCATGGAAGCCATCATTGACCAAGATCTTAATTGGGCAAGCCACACTAATGCTGTAACTCCAAGAGCAGCTCTGTAGATGGGAATTTTGATTTGAGTTATTAAACTCCTGACTTGCCACCTGCAAGTCAGGATTGCAATATAATAATCTCCCCATTCCCAGATGGATGAAGTTTGTCATGCTGATACAAAATACAGGCTATTCATCGATAACATCTCATTGACTAACTTAAAAGCCTTGGACTTTGTGTTTGAGAGAAACCATCTGGAATTAAGCTCATAATGAGACTTTCAGCTGTCTCTCCATGGGCATGAGACTTATTGATTACAGGTAATGTTAGACCAAAAACTTGAACCTAAAACTTTTTATACAAAGAAGGGATTTTACCTCCATGCACTCCAATCCTTCAACTGTGTTAAGGGATAATGGGGAGTCTGACAACAGACTATTGAACCTCTTTATAAAAATGAATTTTTCCCATTCTCAGCCAACAGCAAGGTTTTCACCCATCAAAACTTATCACCATTTCAGAAAGACAGAAATCACACGGTGGGCTTTGTCCACCCTAGTCCAGCACCGGCACCTCCACATCATGAGTTTCGGAAAGACATTAACAATTGCCAAGTAAAAGCTAAAGTCATCATGGCCTTTCCAGACCACAGGGCGGCTCTGTCATGAGAAAGAGAGAGAGAGAGAGAGACGGAGAGAAATGACAGGTGGTGGTTTAACCTGTGGGCCAACATACATCAGACAAGAGGAAAGTTTGAGAAGGAGAATAATCCTAGCCGGTGCCAGAATTAAATCTATACTATTGGTATTACTGCATTACAAACCAGCCATCCAGCTAACTGAGCTAACTAACAAGTTAAAGGACATTGACACAATGGCTGTCACAGACAATCCTACCCAAAGAAATTCTTATCGTCCTAGGCCAGGTATTTCAATGGTGGTTCAGAGTGCATTTTGTCAGATAAGTGAAGAGAAGCTGAAATCTGTATTTTGTCTCTCTGAAGAGGTTAGCACCCAGCTTTCATGCAAATAGCTACAGAGAAAAATCAATGAACTGAGGAGAATATTCAGTAATTGCACCTTTGTCGTGATTGTATACATTCAAGTAAACAACTAATGAACTTTAGGCTTAGGTTAAAACCTTACACCTCAAAGACAGCCAAGGGGCACTAAAGAGTGGCGTGGTAGCTCAGTGGTTATCACTGCTGCCTCACAGTGCCAAGGACCTGAGTTTGATTCCAGCCTTGGGCAACTGTGCGGAGTTTTCACATTCTCTCCATGTCCGCATGGGTTTTATCAGGTGCTCTGGTTTCCTCCCACAGTCCAAAGCTGAGCAGGTTGGGTGAATTGACCATGCTAGATGGTCTGTAGTGTCCAGGGATGTGTAAGCTAGATGGATTAGCCATGGGAAATACAGGGTTACAGGCATTGGGTAGGAGATAGGGTAGAGTGTTCTTCAGAGGGTCAGTGCAGATTTGATTGACCAAATGGCCACTTTCTGCACTGTAGGAATTCTATAAACTATGCAATCTTTTATCTTAATTTTGTTGTGACCATGTGAGGGAGGGTGAATTGGCTCCTGGCTTTATCACACCCTTGGTTAGCCACAACAAAGGTTTTTCATTCTTTTTGGCACATAGCCACATAGCACTTTAATTAAAACACAGTACTAGTCAAACTTCAGGAGCATTTATAAGATTTTCTTGAGAGTAAGAAAGAGAAAATTTATTACTTACTAACCACAAGAAAAATAATGAAACATGAAATCAATTACACATGGACGCCATAAGACCATAAGACAAAGGAGCAGAAATTATACCATTCGGCCCATCGAGTCTGGTCCGCCAGTCAATCACGGCTGATAAGATTCTCAACCCCATTCTCCTGCTTTCTCCATGTGACCCTTGATCCCCTTGACAATCAAGAACCTATCTATCCCTGTCTTAAATATACTCAATGACCTGACGTCTAGAGCCTTCTGTGGCAATGAATTCCATAGAATCACCACTCTCTGGTTGAAGATGTTTCTCCTTATCTCTGTTCTAAAGTCTCATCCCTTTACTTTAAGGCTGCGCCTTTGTGCCTGTGCCTAGTTTCTCCTACCAATGGAAACATCTTCTCAATGTTCACTCTGTCCAGGTCATTCAGTATTTTGTGACTTTCAAGTAGATCCCCCTCATCCTTCTAAACTCCATCAAGTATAGACCCAGAGTCCTCAAACATTCCTCGTATGTTAAGGCTTTCATTCCTGGGATCATTCTCGTGAACCTCCTCTGGACCCACTCGAGGGCCAGTGCACACTTCCTGAGGTGTGGGGCTCAAAATTGTGATTGAAAATGTGATCTGACCAGAGCTTTGTAAAGCCTCAGCCCTGCTTTTATATTCTAGTCCTCTCAAAATAAATGCCAACATTTTATTTGCCTTCCTAACTACTGAATCAACTTGCGAGTGTACCTTAAGAGAATCCTGGACTAGAACTCCCAAGTTACTGTGCACTTCACTTTGAGTTTTCTCCCCATTTAGAAAATAGCCCATGCCTCTATTCTTCCCTCCAAAGTGCATGACCTCACACTTTCCCACATTGTATTCCATCTGCTACTTCTTTGCCCACTCCCCTATACTGTCCAACTCCTTCTGCAGCCTCCCTGCCTCCTCAATACTCCCTGTCCCTCTACCTATCTTTGTATCATCTGCAAACTTAGCCATCTAGATCATTCATGTATAAAGTGAAAAGTGGTCCCAACACTGACCCTTGTGGAACATTACTAATCACTAGCTGCCATCCTGAGAAGGATCCTTTTATCCCCACTTTCTGCTTTCTGCCAGACAGCCAATCTTCTATCCATGCTATTACCTTGCCTATAACACCATGGGCCCTTATCTTACTCAGCAGCCTCCTGGAGGCCACCTTGTCAAAGGCCATCTGGAAGTCCAGGTAGATAACATCCATTGGCTCTCCTTGATCTTTCCTGCTAGTTGCCTCTTCAAAGAATTCGATCAGATTTGTCAGGCATGACCTCCCCTTGATGAAACCATGCTGACTTCGCTCTATTTTACCATGCACTTCCAAGTATTCAGAAATCTCATCCTTCATAATGGACTCCAGAATCTTACCAATGACTGAGGTCAGGCTAATCAGCCTGTAATTTCCCGTCTTTTGCTTCACTCCCTTCTTAAACTTGGGGGCTTATATTAGCAATTTTGCAGTCCTCCGGGACTCTCCCTGACTCCAGTGATTTCTGAAAGATCACCACCAATGCCTCCACCTGCACCACCTCCACCAGTTCACCTGCATTGACATCGGAAGTCCATTGACAAATCTAAAAAACTTACTGCCACCTTTTTAAAATGGTAAGAGGTGAGGCTATAAGTGCAGCTTTCAAAGTGCCAACCACATCCCAAGAACACGTTTTGAAAATCCTATTAACTTTCCTTGTAGTAATGAAGAGGGGAGCCCCAGAATAGTGGGTCTAAATCTTCAGGTGCAGGAGACATCCTGGCTGGTCAGTACACCTCCCTCCATCTGCTTGCAGACTCATATATCAGGGATGCTTGTCCTCTCCAGCACCACTTCACTGGAGAGGCAGTGTTCTGAATATTGAAGACTAACAGTCTAGGAGCTGGGCAGTGTTCCACATAGATCATCACAACATTAAGCAACCATACTGTACAGTATATATATTTTACATACTCTTCCAGGTTGTGCTGGGGAGATACCTGCCAGAGATGGGGAGGTGATGACCTAGTGGTCTTCTTGCTGGACTGTTAATCCAGAGAGCCAGGTAATATTCTGCAGACCTAGGTTCAAAACCTCCATGGCAGTTGTTGTAGTTTCAATTCAATAAAAAAACTGGAAGTAAGAGTCTAATGATGACCATGAATCCATTGTTGATTATTGGAAAAACCCATCTGGTTCACTAATGTCCTTTAGGGAAGGAAACAGCCATTCTCACCTGGTCTGGCTGACATATGACTCCAGACCCACAGCAATGTGGTTGACTCTTAATTGACCTCTGGACAATTAGAGATGGGCAATAAATGTTGCCTAGCCAACAATGGCTTCATCCCGTGAATGAATGAAAATAAAGAGATGCTGTGCACTGTTCAGATCCTGTTTAGTTTTAGCCCTTATGAATTTAAGGTTTAATTGTCCCAACACTCTCTTAGCCAGATTCCCATCCTCTACTTTCTGTCTTTGGTATCCTTTCCTAGATTATCTGTAGATTGTGGCAAATCTTACTCCCATCCACTCCCTGAATTCTCCTGAGTGTTGGTACCAATGCTAATCCTGTAGCAGAAGTGAATGCCTGATGCCACCACTGTGGCGCCAAGGGATTGGCAGTGCCAGTTGCCTTTCTCAACTTGGAAATATAAGGAATATACCACTTGATTTCTTAAACCTATGCTGTTATTCAGTCAGATTATGGCTGAATAACGAATCGGAATAGAATATAAAAATATTTTTACAATTTATTTCCAAAACAATGCCTTCAAAGAGATTATAAGATGTCCTGTGCTTTAAAAATCTGTAGCTCAGGCTGTGGGTGAGGTTGTTGACTTGCTCACTGAGCTGGCTTGTTCTCGTTCAGATGTATCATCGCCATGCTAGGTGACATCATCAGTGGAGCCTCCGATGAAGCGATGTTATTCTACTCCACTTGGAGTTTATACTGTCCAGTGTTTTGTGCTGTACAGATCAGCACAGAGGCTTGGTAGAAACTTTTGAAACCCTTCTGGTTATAAGTCTGAAGAGGACTAATTTGGAGGGCTTTTAAGGAGAAAACTGGATTGAGACTAAATTAGACATCTCTTTTTGCCCGAACGGTCACCTTTTGTGTTGTACTGCTCTTCTGTAAGAGAATGTGAGAAGGGTAATAACAAATGGACGATAATTGCAGGGTGGTCTTTGAGCCCTTTGCTTCGTGGCCCCAGTCTCTCACCTACCTTCTCTGTGATTTTGCATAGCTTTGAATTGCTTTGTATTGTAGAATAATTTGCCAATTATAATTTTTTTTTGAAGGAACAGTGTATTAAGCTGTACAGCAACTAACATGCAATATCACACTTAGGGGACATGATGACTGGATCAGTGAAGATTGGCTGATTTGGAGTTTTAAACTGTCTCAAGAACATAGAACACAGAACTGTACAGCACAGGAACAGGCCCTTTTGCTCACAGTGTTGTGCCAAACATGATGCCAAATTAAACTAATCCCTTCTGCCTGCCCTTGGTCCATATCCCTCCATTTCCTGCATATTTGTGAGCTTATCTAAAAGTTTCTTAAATGCCCCTATTGTATCTGCCTCCACCACCACCCCTGGCAGCATGTTCCACTCTCCTACCACTCTCTGTGTAAAATATGCCTCTCATGTCTCCTTTGAATTTTCCCCCTCTCACCTTAAATGTATGTCCCTAGTTTTCAACATTTCAACACTGGGAAAGAAGATTCTGACCATCAATCCTATCTATGCATCTTAGAATTTTATAGTCTTCTATCAGCCTTCACTGTTCCAGGGAAAGCAGCCTGAGTTTTTTTAGTCTCTCCTTATAGTCCATTCTTTCTAATCCAGGCAGCATCCTGGTCAACCTCTTCTGCACCCCCTCCAAAGCCTCCACATTCTTCCTGTAACGTGGCAATCGGAATTGAATGCAATACTCTAGGTGTGGCCTAACCAAAGTCTTACAAAGCTGCCACATGACATCCTGACTCTTGTACTCAATTCCCTGACCAATAAAGGCAAGCATGACACATGCCCTCTTTTTCTACTTCTGTGGTTACTTTCAGAACATCAGTGCTGTTCAGAGTCCTGCCATTAACTGTATACTTTTCCTTAATATTTGATCTCCCAAAGTATAGCACCTCACACTCATCCGGATTAAACTCCACCTGCCATTTCTCTGCCCATATCTGCAACAGATCTATATCCCACTGTATCCTATGACAACCTTCAGTGCTATCCACAACTCCACTAATCTTTGTATCACCTGCAAACTTACTAACCCACCCATCAACATTTTCATCCAATTCATTTATATATATCACAGACAGCAGAGGTCCCAGTACGGATCCCTGTGGAACACCACTAGTCATGGACCTTCAGACTGAAAAACAACGTTCCACCACTACCATCTGCCTTGTATGGGTAAGTCAATTCTAAATCCACGTGGTGAAGTCACAGTTGATCCAATGCATCTTAAACTTCTGAGTGAGCCTCCCATGAATAACCTTGTCAAAAGACATGATTGGAATATAATGCATCTGTGACTGAGGTCAGAAAATCGATTCGTTTTAAATTTCGAGTTAACCGTGATGATTAATTTAAAGAAAGAACTTACATTTTATAATGTGGTTATAAAACATCTGAAAGAGCAGTAACAATTGCAGCTTTATGGATTTTGTTTCTCCCCTGATGGTTTAATGGGAGGCATTGAGTGTCAAGATGAGGTCGATCTTCCTTTGATTCCTTGTGGTTTTTTACAGAAGGATATAGAATTATGGTACAGTGAAACAGTTGGATTGAAAGTTATTTGCTAAGGTCTTCCTTGTGGGTCAATACAGAGCCAATACAGAGACTGTGCACATTGGGCTGAACTTTCCCATCTTATGGCAATTTATTTTCAGTGAGACTCATGGTGGCCAGTCTACCATGGCCTGTGGCGACTTTTCTCTTCATCTCACTAAATATGCAGCCTGCCTCGATATTCACACTGCCAGTGCCATATTTAAACCCCAGCTTTAAAGTAATTCAGCCAGGAACTGCCCTTCACATTATGAACCTACACTATTACCCACAAGGAAATGGCCAAGAAAGGAAAGCTAGCTCCTGGAGGTGCTGGTGGCATGGGCAGGTTTGTGAGAGGAGGACAGTGTTGTATGCTGCTGACCGGCAAAGCAGGACATACCATCAGACCCAGCTGGTCTATACTGAGACAGCAGCCCGAGAAAGTACAGTGTCCTGGGTGGAACAGACTAAGTGGCAATATTTGAAGAGCATACAACAGTACAGTGCAGGAATGGGCCCTTCAATCCATGATGTTGTGCTGAGCATGATGCCAAATTAAAATAATCCCTTCTGCCTGACCTGGGTCCATGTCCCTCCATTCCTTGCATTTTCACATGCATATCTAAAAATATCTTAAATGCCCCTCTCGTATCTGCCTCCACCACCACCCCCGGCAGCGCGTTCCAGGCACCTGTCACTCTGTGTAAAACACTAGCTCCTGACATCTCCTTTTAACTTTCCCCCTCTCACCTTAAAAGCATGTGCCCTAGTGTTAGACATTTCAACTCTGAGAAAAAGATTCTCATTGTCAACCCAATCTATGAATCTCATAATTCTATAGGCTACTGTCAAATCACCCCTCAGCCTTCACTGCTCTAGAGAAAACAACTCGAGTTTTTCTAGCCTCTCCTTAAAGCACATACCCTCTAATCTAGGCAGCATCCTGGTAAACCTGGTAAATTTTGATGAACTTCTGTGCTCTGTGACCTGACACTCACAAGGCTAACGTGCATTTTGAACCTTTTTCTGCCCACATATCTAACCACAGCTCATGGACTACAATTCTTATTCTTACACACATCACGTCAACTCAATGGTTCTTATCCAACTCATCCTCCTCAGCTGTGACCACTTCTGTTTGTTTGTGCTTCTTTGCTGGCCTCAGTGCCTCTCCTGCATCATCACTAACTGCTCCTCCATTCTCAGTTGAAAGACAACGTTGGAGTGATAATGTCACTAATGACTCACCTCATAGAATCCCTACAGTCTAAAAGCAGGCTATTCAGCCCATCGAGTCTACACTGATCCTCTGAAGAGCACCCCACCCAGATCCATCCACCTACCCTAACCCTGTAACTCTGCATTTCCCATGGCTAATCCACTTAGCCTGCACATCCCTGGACACTACGGGTAATTTAGCATGGCCAATCCACCTAAACTGCTCATCTTTGGACTGCAGGAGGAAACCAGAGCATCCGGAGGAAGCCCATGCAGATATGGGGAGAATGTGCAAACACCACACAGACAGTTGTCCGAGGCTGGAATCGAGCCCAGGTCCCTGGAGCTGTGAGGCAGCAGTTCTAACCAATGAGCAACTGTGCTGCCCTTCGTAATCCAAAACATCAGGCAAATGTCCTGGGGACCCGTCGTAATCCCACCGTGGCAGATCGCACAATTTGAATTCAATTGTGAATCTGGAATAAAAATGCCAGCCTAATTGCAACCATGTCATTGTTGTTAGAAAAATCCTTATCTGTTTCACTAATGTCCTTTCGGGAAGGAAATCTGCTCCCACTACCTTGTCTGATTGATGACCCACAAGAAAATGAATGGCTCTTTACTGTCTAATTAGGAATGGGCAATAAATGCTGGCTTAGCGCATATCCCATGAACAAACAAAAACAAAATGTCAGTCCCTCTCTTTAGTTCATTGGAAGAAAAATTGGACAACCTCTTCATTGATTTGAGCCAGTTGCATAGGCAGGTACTGAGAAAGTAGATGTGGCTGTCGTGCCAGGTTTGTCTGAGTATGTGGTTGAAGAGCTTCAGGACAGAGGAGATTACCAGTGGGTTGCAGTGGGAGAGAGATCCACTGAAATCTTTCTGGAGGAAGGACAACTTCTTCAGAGTGGACATCCTTGGAAGAGGCTTCGCAGTGAGGTTATAAGTCACTCGGAGATAGGAAGAACTGCAGATGCAGGAGTCAGAGTCAATACAGTGTGGAGCTGGAGGAACACAACAGGCCAGGCAGCATCAGAGGAGCAGGAAAGTCGATGGTTCGGGTCAGGACCCTTCTTCAGGACAGGGGAAGTCCAGTTATAGGAAGCCCAGCCCTGATGAAAAGTCTAAGCCAGAAACATCGACTCTCCTGCTCGTCTGATGCTACCTGACCTGTTCTGTTTCTGCAGCTCCACGCTGTATTGACTCTGACTCCTGCATCTGCAGTTCTTGCTACCTCCTCTTGATTGATTTCTTCATGGCATTTTGACTGATGTACTGGTTGCTCTTGGCCTTGTACATCTCAAAGTGACCCAAAGACTGTAAAGACACAAATCCCCAGACTCTGGTGGGTCTAAGTGACTGACTAACCGTGGGAGTCCCCTTAACTAAAATTGGACAAAACCCTTGACAGACTGTGCCAGTGCTCCCTGACTAACTGTAGAACCCCTTGACCACTCTGAGTTTCAAATACGGCCAATTTATTGAAGCACATGCAATATGATTGCCGTGTAAATCATTGGCCCAAGCTGTAGCTGTGACATTGAGTAAATAGTGTCACACAGCAGCATGCCCACACCCTTGACTGTTCAGTGCACCAAACCATGAAAAGCTGCCTGTTTCTCTCCATCTGCTAAAAAGCAATGCAAGTCACAGAAGTCAACAGCCTCTAGGTAAATGCAATGTGTGTGAGTGAAAGCTAATAAATGAAGCTAAGAGCCATAAAATGCATCCTGTGCAGAACATGAGATGTATGTGTTTCACCATGTGTAAAGTGACCTGGCAAAAGCACACAAATCTTAGGTGACCATGTACTCCAAAGTAATGTATTGAAGGGCTGAAGTGGTGTGTGAATTGGACCAAGAGCAGGCACAGTGATATGGTGAAGTTGACAGTTTGAAGATGCTGACTTGTGAGGATTTAGGGTTGAGGAGAACAGTGTCCAAGGCACACGCAGGAACATTGTGATGAAGACAGAGATGCTGCCACCAGATAACCGCTCTGTCTTTCACGTCAGGCATTGGCACTGTATAGTTTCACGAAGAAGGAGAGAAGCTGCATAGAAATTAGAGAAGTTGGGCATTAGTAAAATGCAAATGAGTGGAAATTGTAATCGGTGCTCATTAGCAAGATTCTGAATTTGCTGTTTGAGCCTTTGGGGGAAAATGCGGAGTTTATTTCTTGCTGTTGCGATTCTGATTTTGTCATATTTTTCCACATTTCTTACCATTTCCTATGTTGCTTAAGGGAGCGGATGATTCCACCTATGTTTTCATTTACTGTTAGTTCTCAACTTTGAACCCCAGCATATCAAATTTAACTGAATATTCATCTGTGATCCAATGATGGCATGAATGCATGATCCACCTGGTTTTGCTTAAAAACAACTCAACTCTATTTTAAAACAGTTTGAGTGGCCCATTGACAATATCAATCACTAGAAATTTCTGGATTGATTAAAGTGATGGATGTCTATATTACAAAGTGGAACATTTCCCCATCTTAGGCAACTGAGATCGACACTGAGTACGGCACCCTCGGACATGTCAGATGTAGATTTAAGGTCCTTCTGCTCTCTCTCAGCCAAGTGTCTTAAATTCTAGTCTCAAATCAACTTCCTTTAATACATCAAGTTTCTACAATCATTTTCCACACATGTCTGAGCAACACACAGGGCCAAATCTTTGTCAAATTGTGCGCAGTTGCTGGGATTTGCATTGTCATTGTGCAACCTAGCATGCTTGGCACACTACTGATCTATCACTTGGAAACATCTGAGGAAATTGTACCCTTTGATAGCATTTTATTGGAAAGAATTACATCCCTCAATGAGCCTTATTTGCCTTTCTTTCTTTTGTTTCCTTACCTAACAGGAAGATCAGGCAAATGAATTATACATTCCAGGTAGGACTGAGCCATTAAAATAGTCCCAGGGTAGCCAATGTGGCCTCACGGTGAAGATTTTACTCCAACACAGCCCCTGTAAGCTTTTACACTTGTTCCCAGAATGAAGAACTGCCAAAGAACTCTGAAACCACATGTAGTAGTAATCCAGTACGTCCCTGAACACATCTCCTACAATTATTGTTAATGCTGATTTGAACTGTTTTCAATTTGGAGGGACTTAAATAAGCCCCGAAGGATATTTTGAATTGTAAAAATCTGATGCCTGACATTTAAACTCACCATTTTCACATTTGACCATGATATTCTTCTAAACTCCCCCACTGATCTTGACACCAGTTTCCATTGCATCATATCCTTGAACCCTGTATTGGAATTTACTGCTCTCTGAATCACGTATTTATATGCCCTTAATATAATACATTTTTTCCTTAGATCCTGAAAGTATTTTCAGTGCAGTAGTTCACAGTAATATTAGTTGTGCTGCTCGGAAAAAAAAATGAGAATATTTTTTAAACTGGGAATCACTTTCAAAGGCCACCACAATTACAAAAGAACAACTGCAGCCTGGCTTATTACTTTGTAAAGCAGATTTGTTTAGTGCAATAACCTGAAATGTTTTACTATGCTTTGTCTACATTTTAGGCAATAATTCCTTCTGCAATCAATTTAAATCTACATGAATGAGAGAGCAAGACCAAAAGAAAATGGTTAACTGTTTGTAGGCTGGTGCTCCAAGTCTACTCCCATCCTTAAAACTTCTGAATATAAATGAATGACAGTTTTCTGGTTCTATTCCCATCTAAGGCCCATAAGATATTCCTGTAGAATTGAGGAACATAGACTCTGAAACGTTACTATAGACAGCTGAAATACAGGGCAGACTTTAAAGTGCCTGTGCTTTGTCAGTTCAATGCAATTTCTCCCGCTGATTATTTATGCATATTTCCACAGACCCAGCCTACTTTCAATTTGAGAGGTTAACAGCAGCAGCAGACTTTTAGTACTCCTGCTTTATGCCAGCTTGGAATGAAAGGATTGCTATCTCATATGGTTTTCTGTCAGTCTCGCCAGTTGGTCCTCTGTGACTGAACTCAGTGAAGGTAATCCCCCTACTATACGATGCACAAGTTGCATGTTATAGACATTTGCTTTGAGTTTTAAACAGATCAAGTTGGACTTTGATTGTGGGTTCAGTTACCAAACACTTTCTGAATTGTATGAAGAAAATGTGTTGTCGCATCATTTTATTAAGATTTAATGTTGATTCTGAATTGTTCTTTTAACTCACAGTTAGATTTCAATAATAAAAAGATGCTTTTGAAAGCATGCAAACAGTGGCTTTTGGGCTGAGGGCTTACAGCCTCATTTTGGACATGGCCAGAGAGGGTAGTGGTCACTTTACAAAGCAAATTGTAAGCATTGTTTTCTTGTGTAATTGGAATTCGTGTGGTGTCTGGAAAAATGGACCAATTAGAAATTCCTCAGGCCATTGCTGATTATTGACAAACCAACCTGCTTATTAGTGGAATCTATATAGTCCAATCCATCACTCAGATTTTTTTTCTTCTCTGTTCTTGGCAACCCTATAACATAATTCAATAATGAATAATTTTTTCTAGCTGGAGGAACAGTATACCAGTACTGTGTACAATTTTGATAGGTTCAGTCATTTCATTGGCATGTGAGCTAAATCTTGGTTGTTCGCAATCTTGTAAATATTATCTGGTCTGGGAAGTGTCAGGAAGAGCTCTAAATTGACCAAACTAACACTGCTAATGTGGATTTCTCATTGTTTTGTTTTAAAAATCCTTGACTATGCTGATGAGTTTCTGTGTTTTTCAGATGGCTAGGCTTATTTGGCTCCAATCTTGCAGTCATTAACATCGTTTCTGGGTGACTTTGAAGAAAGCTGTCCACAAGACCCAGTGATCCCTGTACTATGGATTTCCCCTTCCTTCATGTCAGTTTGATCTGATGACGAATCAAAGGAATCTTCAGGTATTTTGTACAAGTTACGTCATCAGTCAACATTAGCAGTGAATTGTGCTGAAATAACTGTACAGTTAGTAAATCAGGAATCAAAACCTACTGAATTTATCACTTTGAATTGAAAGGTTACATAATGCCTCTCTGTCACAGACTGCTTTAATGTCCTAGTAGTTCAATCTCTTTCCTGAGATTATGTTCCATTAGATTCTCATGACTGCATTTCAGGGCCTACTCACGGACAGAATGGGAGCTCTTTCACAGATAGCTAGCTTCACTAAGTTGGCACTGCCTCCTGAGTTTCTCAGTTGCTTTAAATACACAAGGTTTGCAGCCTTCCTGCACCGAGATGGCAGCACTGGCAAAGTAGGTAGCATTCGGGCTCCTGGGTCCATCCAGTCCAGTCAGCCACTTCCTCCCTTCTTTCCTTACTCTTTTTGTCTTTTTTCATTTTCTTTTTCTTCTCCTTCTTTCTGTCGGTGGTGGCGGAGTAGGTGATGTCACGGAGGAGAGCGGCCAGAGCGGGACTCTTGGCGAGTTAGTGGCCTGAGCTGGCCTGGCCTGGCAGCCATGCCAGGGGCTCCTGATTGTGGTGTGCTTGGAGTGGGGATTCCAGGTGTCATCAAGGAGGTGAAGGCAGCGAGCCAAACACTCCAAGTAGGCCTGGACTATAGACGCCTGGTTATCGGTGTGGAGGTGGCAGCAGCTCCTGGTTGTGGTACACCTGGTGCCAGGATCTCTCGGTTATTGGCTAGTTGGCGGTAGCAGCCATGTCAGGGGCTCCTGGTTGCGGGGAAAGTGGGTCCAGCATGGACCCAGCATTGGTGGCCCATTGGCGAGGCAGTACCAGCAACGAAGAGATGGCACCCAAAGAGTGGTGACTCTGACTTTGGTGGGTTCAGAGTAGGCATCGTTGGTTAGCCAGCTCAGGGCTCAGGACTCATGATGGAGGTGTTGGAACAAAGATGGACTTTCTTTCAGCTTTGCCTTTTTATTCTGAAAATATTTAAAAGTTGCTGGATTGTGGCAACAGTTGAAACTTTTCACGGTATTCTACTGTGTTCTTTTCTATAGAGTACAAATGACAATAAATCATCATTCATTCATTCACTCCCAGCTGTACTGAACTCTCAATGACTCCCAGGACTTCCTCTAAGCTGTCATTCTCTCCCACACAGAGCCAGTGACCTGTCAGTTTCTATGTTCCTGAGGACTCCTCTCAAGCCTCAGCAACATGGAGACTGTTAATGCCGGCATCTCTTCTGCCTGAAGCCTGTTTTTGCTGCTTTTAAAAACCTCAGTAACCAGCAGCGTTTTGCTTCAATTGCCACTAACCAGCATGGAGTCAACACCTCTGACTCTCTTTCTCTCTCCCTCTCTCTTTCTCTCTCTCAATGACTAAAACTGACTCTGTTCTTGAACTGCCATTCACTGAATGTTGATCTGTGACCTATCAAAGCTCTTCGAGAGAGTTCTATCATTTAATTAAGCAAGACTAAGTGTTTCAAATACTGGAATAAGTAATGCTTGAAGACTGCAATTGTATTAGGCTGCTAGCCCACACAACACAAAAGGATGCATCATGGCTTGGTACGGCAACTGCTCTGCCCAGGATTGTAAGAAACTACAGAGAGTTGTGAACACAGCCCAGTCCATCACACAAGCCAACCTTCCTCCCATTGACTCCATCTGTACTTATTGCTGCATCAGGAAGGCAGCCAACATCATCAAAGACCCCGGTTATAATCTCTACCAACCTCTTTCGTCAGGCAGAAGATACAAAGGCTTAAACACACAGACCAACAGATTCAAGAATAGCTTCTTCCCCACTGTTATTAGACTTCTGAATGGACCTCAAATTTTAAATTTAATGTTTATCTCGTTCTTTGTACACCTTCTCTGCAGTTGTAACACTGTATTCGTTGCTCTGTTCTACTACCCTAATGCATTTTGTATGGTATCATCTGCCTGTACCGCATGTAAAACAAAACTTTTCACTGTGCCTAGGTACATGTGACAATAATAAATCAAATTAAATCAAAATGAAATAAGAAAGTAGTTGATCTAAAATGAACAAACTGTTGAAACATCTTTATTTTTGATTTTTTAAAAATCATAGTGGATAGAGCTTGAAAATTCAATACCCTCAACGATATTTAATGAGCCCAGGCGTGGTTTAAATAAGTATTGTGCAATAAGTTAGCCACATGTAGCTAACTGGGAATCCAGATGTGGTTAATTACACTATTAAATAAAATATGACTAATACACACTGTTGTTGGGGATATGATTTCAACACTTGCATCCACACACCATGTGCATGTGTGAATATTTTTCTGTTCTAATTACAGAACAATAAAATGAAAAGGATGTACAGTATTTTTCTTTTATTGTTTATGTTCTTTATCTCCGTAGTTACTGCTTATTGGTTATGTGCTAAACTGGTATGTAAGCCAGGCAACTGTGCTTAGATTCAGCACCATGGAAAAACCAGAAACATTGCCTGGAAAGGGGAGATGTTATCACGATCAGCTTGAGCAATCGGAATAATCCATGTAGACAACCAGAAGGAAACAAGCTTGATCAGTAACAGCAGCACCGATAGATATGTCATGACAACTATTCTGCAGCATCCAAACATGGTCTGGAGGGAAACCAGGAATACATCTGGTGTGACTCACTGTATGAATTGATATTCTGAGAAAACACCCTGATAAAATCAAGTTACCCATCACAACTGCTGGTCAACAACCTCGAAACTGAGTGTGGATTGATAGAGGTCCACAGCACAGAAACAGGTCCTTCAGCTTTTTGAGTCAGTATTTCAAAACATTTGGTAAAAGTGAAAGAGTTCAAACTGTCATAGTGAACGGTAGTAAATGTATGTTGGGATAATAGACACCTGAACTTCATTTATGTGTAGTGCTTGTCTGGTTTTGTACTAAGAGAATTGCGTATGGCTAAAATGGTGATGCAGCTTCAGTTGGTTTAGCTTACTGAAATCTGGCTGAATTTAATATTGATTTTTGTTTAGTAGGAGCCAGTTTGGATTTGATGATGATGAATAAAAATAACTGGAAAGTTAGGGACAGTTATAGCAGCTGGATTATGTGGTGCTGACCTGTGGGTTCTTGGCCCCTAGTTTATCATTTGTTGCTTATCAGCACTTTTTAGAACAGAACACCTTGAAAGATTACTTTTCATTACCTGTCCCACTATACTCTTGGTGGCAATTGAACAGAAACAGTAATGAATCTTTGCAAAAGTTTATTAATTGCACCTACAAGTTTTCATTACCTAAATGAGAAAACACAATTTTTAGAACCATTTTCATTTGAAACTTGAAGTAAGATCATTAACAGGGCATGTTTAAGTGAGTTATCAGAATAGGTGATGTTAATTTATTAATGCCTCAAGAATAGTTGCTGTAGGGGTCTTGTGGCAGGGTGGTAGTTTGCCTTTGAGCCAGGAAGCCTGGATTCAAGTCTGAGTGGTGTATAATATCATGTCTGAACAGGTTGATTCAGAATAGATGTAGATTTAAAAACACGGCCTATGGCTTCACAGCATAGCAGCAATTAAAGTTGAGCAGGCTTATTTGCTGACATGAAGCTTGCTAGGCAGAGTCTAGATCAAATCATGAGAATTATATTTAATAAGTGTCACAGTCCTTCTTTTTAATTTTTTTTTATTTTTGTTTCCAGTGATAGAAATGGCAATTATTAGGGGACATAGGCTTAAGGTGAGAGAGGTAAAATTTAAAGGAGATGTGAAAGGCAAGTTTTTTTACACCGAGGGTGTTAAGTATCATTTACGTGCAGCTAGAGGAGGTGGTGGAGGCAGATATAATAGCAACATTTAAGAGGCATCTTGACAGATGTATGAATAGGCAGGGAATATAGGGATATGGACCATGTAATGGCAACAGGTTTTTTAGTTCAGAAAAGTGTCATGTGTCGGGCCGAAAGGTTTGTTCTTGCGCTGCACTGTTACATTAATTTCAAAAATAGTCTGTTTTCCATCAGGTGGGAGCAGGAAATTGGGTAGAGTTTGTTTATCAATTTGATTTCTACCTGTCCAAGTTATCGCCCACAAACGTTTTGTGATCGAAACACTTTTAATCTGCTTCAGAAACATTTCCAGGAAATATATTCAATCAAACAGGAGTACACTCGATCGTTCATTATGACGAAAACTGTCCAGCATGTGTGGAATTTAGATCCACTCAGTATAGCTTTGAAAACTGCACCACCTGCAAGGCTGAATTGAAAAAAAAATTGTTCCCAGGAACGTATTGCTACATTCACAATATAATGCGCTGTGGAATTATTTTCCATTACCAAAACAATGTGATAATTATAACCCTTGTATACAGTGCTGAATCGGACATTTGATAATATAACATGCATCACTGTGACTAAAGTCAATTCATAATGTTGCAAGAAATGCTTTTACAAAATAACCTTTCTTGAAAATTTGTAGTTAGGTCATCAGTGTGTGAATTCATTAGATGTAACAAGCCAACGTATAAGCTGTCTCAAAGTGTAAATGATGGATTGACTTCTAGTCTAAGAAGATCAAAGGAAATACGTGAATTGAGAATGTCTTTGTGGCCAGCATCTCACACTGCACTGAAATAGTTAATGTTTCTCTGCAATCTCTGTACAGACTGTGAATAAAATAGTCATGTGGTGATAAGAATAAGTGGTGACAGGGGGCATAGAAATGATGACATTAAACTTTTTGAAAAAGCATGGGATCTTTTATGGCATGTAGAAAAAATGTATTGTAAAGTGCTGAAAATAAAACAAATTTTATTCACTCAGAGATAGCAAGAACTGCAGATGCTGGAGTCAGAGATAACACAGTGTAGAGCTGTATGAACACAGCAGGCCAGGCAGCATCAGAGAGCAGGAAAGTTGACATATTGGGTCAGAACCCTTCTTCAGAAATGGGGGAGGGGGAAGGGAGCTCAGAAATAAATAGAGAGAGGAGGGGAGGGGCTGGGGAAAGTAGGTAGGGATGGTGATAGGTGAGTGCAGGTAGGGAGTGGTGGAGATTGGTCTGTGGGATGGGAGGGGCAGATAGGTGGGAGAGAAGATGGACAGGAACAAAAACAAAATTGCTGGAAAAGCTCAGCAAGTCTGGCAGAACCTGTGAAGGAGAAAACATAGTTAATGTTTCGGGTCCGGTGACCCTTCCTCAGAACTGATGAACTGATATCAGTTCTGTGGAAGGGTCACCAGACCAGAAACGTTAATTCTGTTTTTACCTTCACAGATGCTGCCAGACCTGCTGAGCTTTTCCAGCAACTTTGTTTTTGTTCCTGATTTACAGCGTCCGCAGTTCTTTTGGTTTTTATTTGAGAAGATGGACAGGTTGTGTCAGGTCAAGGAGGTGGGAATGAGAGGGAGGGTTGGTCATGGGATGAGGCCAGGGGTGGGGAGATTTTAAAACTGGTGAAATCCATGTTTAGGCCATCGGGCTGTAGGCTCCTGAGGTGGAATATGAGGTGCTGCTCCTCCAGTTTGCGGGTGGCGTCATTGTGACACCGGAGGAGGCCCAGGATGGACATGTCACACAGGGAGTGGGAGGGGTAGTTAAATTGGTTGGTGACTGGATGGTGTTGTTGTTTGTTGTGTACAGAGCGCAGATGCTCTACGAAATGGTCTCTGAGGCTCTGCTTGTCTCACTGATGTAGAGGAGGCCACAACAGGAGCAATGGATACAGGAGACCAACTTGATGGATGTACAGGTGAACCTCTGCCTGATGTGAAAGGTTTGTTTTGGGCCTTGAGTGAAGGTGAGGGAGAAGTGTAGGGGCAGGTGTAGCACTTCCTGCGGTTGTAGGTAAAGATTCTGGGACTGGTGGCGTTGGTGGGGAGTGTGGAGCGGGATGGAGGGTTGCAGAGAGAGCAGTCCCTACGAAAGGCAGATGGGGTGGGGAGGGAAATAACCCTTTGGTTGTGGGGTCGGATTGCAGGTGGCTGAATTGGCGTAGAATGGTACATTGGGTGTGGTGTTTGGTGGGGTGATATGTGAGGACAAGGGGGATTCTGTCTTTATTTTTGGTGGGGGCAGGAGGTGTGAGGGCAGAAGTGTTGGAAATGCAAGAGATGCGGTTGCGGGCATTTTTGTCACTGGAGGGAGGAAGTTACAATCCTTCAACTAGGAGGACATCTGGGATGTTCAGGAGTGGAACGCTCCATCTTGGGAGCAGACGCAGTGGACGTGGAGGAATTGGGAGTAGGGGATCGCATTCTTGCAGGAAGTTGGGTGAGAGGAGGGGTAGCCTAGGTAGCTGTGGGAGTCGGTGGGCTTGAAATTGATGTCAGTTTTGAAGTGGTCACCAGAGATGGAGACAGAGAGGCCCAGGAAGGTGAGGGAGGTATTGGAGATGGTCCCGGTAAATTTGAGGTTACGGCGGAAGGTGTTAGTGAAGTTGATGAACTGTTCAAGCTCCTTGAGGGAGCACAAGGTAGCGCTGATACAGTCATCAATTTATTTGGAGGAAGAGGTGGGGGTTAGTGCCAGTGTATCAGCGGAAAAGGGACTATTCCACGTATCCTAAAAAGAGGCAGGATAGCTTGGGCCCATGTGGTTGCCCATGGCCGCCCCCTTAGTCTGTAGGAAGTGGGAGGAGTTAAAGGAGAAGTTTTTAAGGGTGAGGGCAAGTTCAATTAAGTGGATGAGGGTGTCGGTGGAGGGGGACTGGTTGGGCATGTGGCAGAGGAAGAAGTGGAGGGCTTTTAGGCCATCTGCATGGGGGATACAAGTGAAGATGTGATGTTGAGGGCCAAGGAATTGGAAGTCTTGGAGGAGGTGGAGGGCGTGGGTGGTGCCCCGGATGTATGTGGGGAGTACCTGGACCAGGGGGGAAGAAACAGAGTCAAGGTAAGCAGAGATCAGTTTGGTGGGGCAGGAGCAGGCAGAGCCAATGGGTTGACCAGGGCAGTCGGGTTCATGGATTTTGGGAAGGAGATAGAAACGGGTGGTGCAGGGTTGGCGAATGATGAGGTTGGAGGCTGTGGGTGGGAGGTCACCTGAGGTGCTGAGGTTATGAATGGTCTGAGGGACAATGGTTTGATTGTCAGGAGTGCTCATTTCACAAAGTTCATTCAAACTTTTCTTGCATTAAAAGCTAAATTAGCAAGGTAACAATGTCCCACAGTTTTATTATTGCTAATAAGATTCTTGTTCACTTTACCCTAGAGGTTCCTTGCCAAACATTCCACAGAAGATTGAATTAAAATCCTTGATTCAAAAAAGTTAGTGCTCTCAGATTAAGTAGAAAGATCGAAATTTTAGCAATTTAGCAAAAATTCTTAGCCGCAATAAAATCCCATTCCGATCAGAAAATATACTCCCTTTTTCCATAACAATTCCAGCTCACCACTTGCTTAATCTCTTTTCTATTGAGAGACGTTATGAATTGCCTTCATCTCATTTGTAACCCAAAGAGAAAGTGCTGGAGAAACTCAGTCGGTCTGGTAGCTTCTGAGGAGAGAGAAAAACAGTGTTAACATTTTGAGTCTGCCTGTACTTGATGCAAAACAAAAGTTTTCACTGTACCTAGGTACATGTGATAATAAATCAAATGAAGATCAAATCATTTGTAATGGCAGAAACAATGGCATTTGCTATTATTCTTTTGACGGCAACATTGAGCACTTCCAACAAATAAATGAAAGAGCTACAGAAACCTGTAGGGCCCTAGTGATGCCGTTATGCTTACCTTTCTCTTAGATACGTGGATCATTTCTTCCCACAATCCTAGTTGTATCCCTTCCCTTGCCCTTTTGTCTGGGTATACTGATAACTGTATTGGTGTCATTTTCAGTTGTTATGCAGACTGGAAGATTTGTTTTTCTTTAACTTTTTAGCCTTCCCATACTCTCGCGTGGTCCATTTCTGACCCTTCCTTTCTTTCCCTTGACAGGCCTATGTTTCTAGAGACAGGCTGTCAACCCCTACCTCCTGTAAGCCCACTTATTTCCATTGCTATCTTGACTATGCATTTACCCAGACTCTTCTAGTTTTTCAGTTTCTCCAATTTCATTGCTCCTATCCTGATGATGTCACCTTTTATCCTAATGCTTACATTTATATCTTCCTTTAAGAGGATTCACTCAGGTATGTTTAACAAGGCCCCTTACCATTTACCAGATATCTGAACTCAGCTTTTACTTTCTTTCTCAGTGCTTGTGGTTGCCTTGTCTTTGCCTTTCACCTGCCCTCGCATTCAATATTATCATCCTCTGCCATTTACCTCTCTCCTTTTCAGTATCCCAAAGGGGCTGCAAACTTTGAGACACCCCGGTCCACTCTTCAATCACCCAATATCCCTCCCCTTCCTTCAGACTCTTCCCATTCAAATGCATGAGATATAACATAGAACATAACATAGAACAATACAGCTCAGAACAGGCCCTTCAGCCCTCGATGTTGCGCCACCCTGTGAACTAATCTAAGCCCAGCCCCCTACACTATCCCATCATCATCTATATGCTTATCCAAGGACTGTTTAAATGCCCCTAATGTGGCTAAGTTAACTACATTGGCAGGCAGGGCATTCCACGCCCTTACCACTCTCTGAGTAAAGAACCTGCCTCTGACATCTGTCTTAAATCTATCACCCCTCAATTTGCAGCTATGCCCCCTCGTAACAGCTGACCCTAACCCTAACCCTAACCCTAACCCTATCGTAACAGGTGACCTTTCATCACCTTTCTCACGATCTAAGCTCCCACCCTTTCCAAGTTAAACGTCAGTTTACTTGTACCTCTCGCAGTTTAGTATGCTGTATTTGCTGCTCAGAATTGGGTCTCCATATAATGTTAATGAATTCAATTAATGAAAAATACATTCAGGTTTAATGATCGAAAACACCAAGACATTATAACCATCAATTACAAAGCGATGCCATGTTCCTGCCACACTGGCTTCTTTGTTTGTTTGTTAAATTTGTTCACCATCACTACTCCTTTGAAACTAACAACAATTTCTGGTGCAGAATCTTATAGAAGCCTGAATGATGTGGGCTGTGGTGATATTTGTGGCTGAATCAGGCAAGTTGCCTCAATGTCAGGTGCATCTTGCTCCATCTTTTGTGCTTTTGTGCTTTGGTGAGTTTCTCACCAGGCAGCGATGAGTTGAAATGAAAGGGGAATATTACTTATTAAATACCTTATTAAAGCTATAGCTCACCTCATTAATATTCAGCTTTCGAGCTTATCAAATGCTCTGAACAAGCTGGATGTTGAGAATTTTTAATGTGGAGGTCAGAATGGATACCTAGCAACTTCAGCTTGTCATTGGCCTGCGACCAGCTTCCATGTTGGTCAGCAGGGTGGCACGGTGGCTCATAGGTTAGCACTGCTGCCTCACCGTGCCAGGGACCTGGATTCGTTTCCACCCGTGGGAAACTGTCTGTGCGGCGTTTGCACATTCTCCCCGTGTCTGCGTGGATTTCCTCTGGGTGCACTGGTTTCCTCCCACAGTCCAAAGATGTGCACATCTTTGCTCATGATTGCTCATGCTAAATAGACCGTAGTGTTCAGGGATGTGTAAATTAGGTGCGTATTGGGGGATGGGTCTGGGCGGGATGCTCTGAGGGTCGGTGTGGACTTGTTGGGCCTGTTTCCATGCTGTAGGGATTCTATGATCAAACAGTTTCCCCAGTCACCAGCTGCCTGCACCATAGGCTCAGATGGGCATCCAGCGCATAGACTGGCCCTGGCTGCATCTCAGCGTTAGTCTCTTAGCACCTGCTCACATCACCTACCTGTGTGCTCACAGCACCCACGTCTTCTCATGCTGTGCCATGCCTTTTGGTGCATTAGTGCCCCAGCCAGAACCTAAAGACTCTCTGTACTGCCGTATTGATGTGCTCTTTTACGCAGACGTGCTGCTGTTGGTGGTTAGGGGTGGGGGAATGGTGGTTGGTGTAGGTGGGAGGGGACATCTTGCTGCATGGCACATCAAGATGTCAGTCTAACACCTAGAGCATGTGCCAGCTGCTTGCGCATCATACGCACTACACTTTCATTCTATGAAATGGTCATTTTGGAAACTGGGTGGCAGGTAGCCCTCAGGCCAGTTAATGGGGACTGCAGTCAGTCAGGGTGTCCTGGGGCAGTCAGTCTGGGTCAGAGTCGGCTCACAGGCTTGGGGCTTGGCCATGGTCAGGGTCTACGGCTGACTCCCCAAGACAGTGAGCAATGGCTAGTCCTGTAGTGCCAGCAGCAGCAGTCTGGGAGAGTTATGTATTGTCAGTGAGGGAGCTGAAAAGGCAGCAGTCAGGGATCTGATCAGTCACATCTAGGGGCTGCTTGTCGAAGTCAGAAACATGTCTGGGGACAATACAGTCCTAGGGGTCCATCTGTCGATTGTTAAGGAGGGCACAAGGGGGACCCCACAGGGCCAGCTGAAATTCACTGCCCAAACGGGTGGGGGAGTCAAAGTTGAAGGGGTAAGGAAAGGAGAGATATTTGTAGATTTGGGAGCAAGGATGATGACAGAGGGGTCCCGGAGGGTGTTATCTAATGGTGTATGGCAGGAACGGGGAACAGCTTGGAGGGCATGGTAGACTCAGGGAAGGAGTTGTTGGTAATGACTACCACAGCGAACTCCATAGGGTGCTGAGTGGGCATCATTAAGGTGTAATGTCAGGGTTCAACGGGTTTAGAAGGCAGGCAAAGGTGAAATTTAATGTGGTGGGTCTCCACATTGGGGCAGATGGGTAGAGTAAGGCTGTCAGGGTAGGCATTGGGGGAATACTTGGTGACTTGGTAGGACTTGGTGCCGCCTGTATTCACCATGAGCTACAGAATGGTCATCACTTTCCCCTCAGTCAATGCGAAATGCAACTGGCAAATGGTTGGAACACTGCCAACTGACGGGTGAGTCGGTGTCATGTCGATGGGAAAAAGTGAGTGATCCACAAGGTTGGACACTGAGACATTGCAGGAGCAAAACTGTGAAACATACATTTATAAACTCCAGCTACATTTCATTTGCAGTTGATCCTTCACCCGTTTCTAATGCATGGAGAGTGAATGTGTTCAAGAGGCCAAATGCTGGTTCAAAGCCAGATAGCACCAAGGACAGGAAAAATGTGTGGAATGGTGGTTACGCAGCAGTGAGGCTGAGAGAATATGGCTGCATGTGTGAGTGAGTGTCAACCATGCCAGCTAGGAACTAGGAGCAATGTGGCTTTGTGTCTGCTGTGCTGTGACATTGATAGTGAGGGGTGATGTCAGATTGCCAATGGCTTTTCTGGTTCACTGTGGCCTCTTAATGATGGTGTGGGCGCAAGGATGCTGGTCTTTTTGCAGATCTCCACTGAATGGTGATTTGCTCTGGGACCAGTGCATGGTCAGATGGGAATAGAATAGGATATGAGTGACACCATGGGACTGGGTAGGTAGTTAATTATTAATTAGATCAAGAGATGTGGCAAGGCCCCATTCAAAATCCATGATACAACTTACAATTTACCAAAAAAGTGTTAGGTTCAGCCCCTGGAGTCAGTACATACATGGTTAAATAAATGATGCTGCCAGACTCAGTCTGTTTTTATTTAACCAACCTCCTCCCATGTCTAATCCATCTAATAAATCATATGGTGAGGGGAGAATGGGTCTCATTCTCTTCAACTGTGTGCCTCATCTGGATACACACTTGGCAATCAGAGTCGTTTGCCTTCGTAATTCACACATTGTTACAATCCTCAAAGAGAAACCATAATCCAAAACAATGAAATTTCCCAAATAAACCCCACAGAAGAAAATGCCAATTATATTCCAACTTATCAAATTTACTTTAACATGGATCAGAACCAACATTTAACACGAATAAAAGGAAAATGGAAGTTCAAATGAAAAGGCTAAATTTTAATTCAAATAGTTGATACAACAAATGTACATTTTATTCAATCACTAGCAAGCAGAACACTCGTGGCATGACGTAGCTGGGCACTTCCACAACATGCTGTTCTTTCTTCACGCTTTATTCTTTATAATTCTGGAGTTCTATCCAATAACTGTATTTGTTTTTGAGTTTCACAGTCACAGTTATCATCAGCAAGAAACATTTCTCTGAACCTTCTGTCTCTTGGGTCATAGACTTTGGATTGTCTAGCTTTCCAAAAATCATTTTCAACTGATCATCCAATAACACCCTATAATACCCAGTTTTCGGTATCTCAGAGCTACTTGCGTAGCTTTCTAAGTTTTTGATATTTTTACTCAGTTTGCATATTGCCTCCAAAAGCCCTCGACTCTTTTTCTATTAAACACAGAAATTGACCTCTCCCTGTGAGAAATTTACATTTCCCCCCTTCAAGAATTCAAAGTGTTCCTCTTTCTGTCTCTGAATCTTAGTCAGTGTGCCAACTAACTTGGTTCTGCAACTGCCCTTTGTACATTTTGCCCTTCTTTCCATCTGTAGCTCTTACCTATGTCTATCCATATGGTTTTTTTTTGTGTCAGAACATCCTTCATGATGGTAGTATTTCCATGTTAAGGGTAACCTGACCACATCACTGGTATTTCTTGTTATTGAAGAAAATTACAATTGATCCCTTTACTTGTAAAATTTATTTTCAAATATTCATAAAATCAATTACAGATTTCACAAGCATTTTAAAGAAATTACAAATTTTCATTTCTGTACTGCTCCTGGGTTAAAAGTCAACATAACATCCATAGCAATTTGGTACATGATCAGCTGGTTATATTTCATGACAAACGCTAAGCTGTTTTCTAAGTGAGACTTAGAGCATCTTTAGAGGATTTACTGCTGTTCTGTGGATGTCAGAATGTGCATTCAATAAAGCAGATGGGAACTGCTGAGGCCATATGCATAGTATTAATAGAGGCCACATTATTAACACATACGGAATTTTGTTCCTGAATCTAGTAGAGCTACTTTTGCCAAATCTTCTTGCCAATCACCTCTTCCAAAGAAACAAATCCAACCTCAATAACTTTTCCTCATTGTTAAACTGTCTGATACTTAGAATCTTTCTTGGGTACACAGGTATTTTGTCAATGTCAGTTGCTTTGACTAAGAAATACTTCAGGTGGGGTTAGACCAATGTTTTCAAACAACAACAACTTGTAGTTGCACACTACCATTAACAATGTAAAATTGTCCTAAGGCACCCACAAAAGCAATGTCAAACAATATTAGTACCGGTTCACAGAGTCAGATATTGAGCTGAATTCTCTGTTTCATTTTGGCTAAATCTGAGTTTTGTCGAGTTTGTCAGAGAGTTTTTGATGCAAAGCCTATTGAGTTCCCTCACCTTATTTGACCAAATGCGCCACATGAATTACCTACCACACCTCTATGGTGTTTCCCACGTCCAATTCCAGCCCTATCTTACCGCACACCATTCTCAAAATAGATTGCCACTCGGTGGCTAACCGACGAACATTCCTTGTGCTCATACCATCTTTGAAAGACCGATGTATACCTGGGAAAGTGTTGGCAAAATGTTGGGATGCCCGACTGTATTTTTGAATCCTACTGCCTGGCTGCAGCATGGACCTCATAATAGGGGAATCAAAATGCCTTGGTGTCATCATGTACAGATGGGATCAGTTACTGTCCTAATGCATTTGTGGGGGTGTGACTCTTACTTTATTCATTTATGAGATGGGGGTGTTGCTGGCTAGGCAGCATTTATTGCCCATCCCTAATTGCCCAGAGGATAGTTAAGAGTTAACTACATTGCTGTGGATCTGGAGTCACATGTAGGCTAGACCAGGTAAGGATGGCAGTTTCCTTCCCTAAAGGACATTAGTGAACCAAATGTGTTTTACTGACAATTGACAATGGATTCACGGTCATCATTAGCTTCTTAATTCCAGATATTTATTGAATTCAAATTCCACCATCTGCTTGTGGTAGGATTTGAACCTGGGACCCCAGAACATTATCTGGGTCTCTGAATTAACAGTCCAGTAATAATGCCATGAGGCCATTGCCTCCCTGTAGACTGAGCGATCCCATGCAGGTCATCCGCTGCTCCCTGGAAGGATGCAGTTGCAGCAAAGTGGTTATCATCTTCACAGTCGCTGGGAGAGAATGGCATCCCAGTTCTGCAGCCCTCAGCTCCCACTCCAGTTTCCCGCCAAGTCCGGACTTAGTATCCCAAGAGCCTGCATTGTACTAGGCTTTGCTCGTCCCCAGGAAATGATGTTGGAGCCAGAAAACCCTGATCCTCCTGTGCTCCCCACATATCTTTGGGGCTCTGCAGCAGTGACCTCTCCCTGAGCTTGGAGTCCCTCAGACCTTTTGCCAGCCTGCACCTGCTCCGGGGTTTGCCATTAGCCCTAGTCCTTCTGCATCCACCATCGTGCTGTTAGGTAGGCAGCCACGGTGACCAACATGCTATCAGTGGCAGGGTCCAGGAATCACAGTGGAAAGGACCCTAAAATGGGAACAAAAAGAGTGAAAGAGTCTGTTGGGTTTTAGAATAGTCATCAGTGGTCTAGCCTGCAGGTGTAGGCTGAGCACATTCTATTCCACACTGAAATACACTGCACCCCGATAACAAGGGACATGACCCCCTCGCGCATCCACATTCAGCATGTGCAGCGACTTGATGAAGGTGCCATGCTGGCTGAGTAATCCCACTGTGTCATTAAGAAGGGAGTGCCTGCAATTCTGCAACAGCCTTCCTATCCTGGACCCACATCAAACCCTCAAGGAGGACTCTGAGCCGAGGAAACCCCAGGCTGAAAAGCAACACAACTCCAACCCTCACTTCCATGTGGATGTTTCATAAGTTGGCCCTGAGTGTGCTCCAACGGAGGGCAACCCAAGGTCAGCGTTAGTTAAACATAACACCTTAGCTCAGCCCCAGTAACCACCCTCTTGCGTGGTGATCATAAGTTGGGCTGATTCTTCTTTCTCTAGTACTGCTTTTTAAAATAAAGAGAAAAAAATGCTTCATCAATGAGCTTTGCTGTGTGGCATTTTTTAATGGCCATTTCTATTGATTACACATTTAAATGATCAATTTATTGGCTTTACTTTTTTGATGAAGTCCATTTTACTGCTATGGCAACCAATACCTTTCTAAAATTTGCTCATTGCCTCCATTCGCTTTTGTGCTCTGGAGGGATTGGAGCACAAATTTCCACCATTTGACACCCCAACCCCGAGGAAGAGAATAATTGTATGATCTCCAAGACCTCATGTGAAACATTTGGATACCCCCAATCTGGACCAGGGCAGGAAATACTGGGAATACCATCACATGCAAGTTCCTCTCCAAGTCAGTCACCATCTTGACTTGGAAATATGTCGTCATTCCTTGAGTGACACTGGGTCAAAACCCTGGAACTCCCTCCATAACGACATTGTGGGTGCCCCTACAGCAAATGGACTGCAACAATTCAAGAAGGCATCTCACCACCACTTTCTCAAGGGCAGCTAAGAATGGCCCAGACGGTAACATCTACAGCCCTTGAATTATTTAAATAAATTTGCTGACAAAAGAAAGGGACCTTTCATGTTTAGAACAGCAGGAATATTGTATTATTTAACAAGTAAGACATTGTATAACAATGAAGTTGCATTTTAATATCTTTTGTAATGTGAATCTGGGCACTGTCTGGGGAATGCTATCTTCTCTTGAAGTGGGACTGTGTTTAGCTGGCCAGTCTATTTAAGGTAGCAAATCTGATAGATAGCCTAATGCCAGAACTGAGTGGTTTATTAATTAAGAATAGCAAATGGGATGGAAAATAGAAGGCCGTGAGGTGACCAGATAGGGGTAAATTTATGAAAGGTTTTAATAAGTAGGCATAGACAAGATATTTTCACTGATGTGGCGAAGCAAGAACTTAAATAAAATATAATAAATTCAGAAGCGAATTCAGAGAAAACCTCTTCAACCAGAGACTGCTTAGAATGCAGGACTCATTACTATACAAAGAATTTGAGGTGCATAGCAAACTGCACTTTAAGGTGAAGCTGGATAAGGACATGACGCAGAAAGGAACAGAATTGTACAGTTATTGGGGTTAGATGTTGAAGAATGGGATGAAGCTCCCGTGAGTTTATTTGGTGGAATGGCCTGCTTCTCTGCATTAAATACTTTCCAAACGCTCTTAAATTATATCATACTTTGAGGTCAATTAGAGGACTTTCCTCAGGGGCATATTCACCACCAAATGTCAATTGAAATCGTATTTGCTTTCTTCTTCCACCGTGACTTAATCCCAAAGTTTTGAGGTCAGGTGCATCATTACCAGTAAGCAGGCTGCTGGTAGAGCACTGCCAGCTAGCTTGGGTTTGCTGGAAGTCGGGCGGAAACTGCATTAATGCATTCGAGAGGGATTGCCAACATACTTCTGGCAAAGTTACGGCAGTCAAAAGTGACCAACTGAAAAAGTGATTCCTGACTGGAGATGAACCAGCCTTGTTGTTGGAGCAGGAGTAAGCCATGCTCCCTATCCCTCCTGTCCCACAAATATACTCTACCGTTCAAGTTCCTCAGTTCCACTTTTCTACCCTCTCCTTAGGTCC
The DNA here is from genome assembly GCA_024137785.1 of Ginglymostoma cirratum. Lineage (NCBI taxonomy): Eukaryota > Metazoa > Chordata > Chondrichthyes > Orectolobiformes > Ginglymostomatidae > Ginglymostoma > Ginglymostoma cirratum. Next base: position 10,859,182 of record JAHRHZ010000082.1, on the reverse strand, counting down.
CTTGATTTCCTAACATTGGCTGGATGCTTTCTGTTGACATAGTCAGCAACTTTAACAGAAAGCAGATTGACAGTAATAGTTTGAAACAGAGTAATGTTCCCACAGTTTATCCACGTTCCTGATGTCTCAGTAACTTGACACCTGAAAGTTTCAGTTTATTGCTGCTGAATGCTGTTGCATCCTCGAATGGTGGAAATGTGTGCTCCATTCCCTCCAGAGCACAAAAGCACAACATGCAATGCCAATCCTGTGCTGGCAATTTGTCAAGCGGCCTCATTTGAACCTCTGCTGGTGTTCTGTCTCACATGTAGAACACAATGTATGCATGGACTGCAATTTATTATGGGCCAAGAACTTGTACTGCTGTGGTGCTGAGGTCTCTTCACACACGGAGGGAGATCAAATTAATTTTGGATCATTGGATGTGAACTGTGAAAACCAAGTATTGTTTTAAATTTGTTCAGCAAAGTGATTTCTGTGCAGCTTGAAAATTGCTTGTTGGTTTGAACCTTTTCCCTGCTTGACTTAAAACATTTGTTTTAGTTGATCTTCACACTTATTAAACATGAGCATTAACTTTCTTTGCTTCATCTATTAATTTGATTGCAACGTGTGTGGGATAGTAACACCACTGGAAATCAAGTTTAGAATTCTATGTTTAACATGTCACAGGAGCTCTAGAGCTCACATGAGGAAGACTATTTGACCTAGGCACCCCAAAGTAGTTCACTGATTCTGAGGCACTGACCTCACTGATATTTGTTAGGTGATCTATGGGGTGCTAACAGGCTTACTTCACCAGCTATAAAGCACTTTGAGAGGTCTGTCGATCCTGAAAGTGCCATATAAATGCAAGGCTGGCTTTCTTTCGGAAGTCTCATTCTGAGTGTAATGTATTGCTCAGTAAACAACATGTGTGGTCCAAGTTCCAGGCTGCCTTAAGGTCCTCTTTAGCAAACGCTACAACCATTTTACAGTAAACTTTTATTAGCCACAAAAATCACCACAGATTACTCACAACTGCTGAGTTGACAACACCAGAGTGTCTGAAGACTAAGACCAGATTCACTGGTTTTCTCACTTCCTTCAGCTCAATCTTATGATTATGTTCTAGGCCCTCAAGAATAAACTGAGAAATTTCTGAAGTACATGATATAACCTGTGAAATCCATGTCAAATTTGACCACACTGATCTTCGTCAGTGTTCGTACTGCACATGAATCTCTTCTTAAACCAATTATCTCTCCCTGTAGTGAATAGAACAAGGTCAGCCAGGTAGATCTCCTAGAAGATGAGTTCCCTGGTTGGAGTTGTTAACTTGGTCCAACCAGGGAGACCTGGCTGACAGATATAAACAGGAATATCAGGGGTTCTGCTCACAGCAGGAGCCAGCTCTGTGCTAGCTGGCTAAGTGTCATGTACTTTCCATGTATAAATAAAGGGTGACTGTGTGCTGGGATACTGGTCTTTGTGGGCTAATTTCACTTTATAGTCCAACTCTCTACATATCTCTTTCCTTTCTGTCCCATCAATGATATCCTTTTCAACAGTTCTGTGTGGCAGTGAGTTATAAGTGCCATCCCTCTCCTGTGAAGAATCTCACTCTCGATTCTTGATTTAATGCATTTATGACATGTTTCACTCCAACCAACATGACAAGAATGGATAATATCGACCACCCCTTTCGCATTTAGTTTTTACTCATTGCAATTTTCTTTATGCAAATAAATCAAGTAGTTGCGTGGGCCAGTGTATCACATGGAAGCAAAGCATTGATGTATTGGCTGTGCATGTGTTTATTTCTCCCTGTAAATGATAAAACCAGCTGGCAGATAGTTAGCACTGTCACACTGATTGGATAGCCCATTCTGCGGGACCAGTCCTTCAGCATTCTGTGATCCCTGCAAAACACCAATGAAACATTTGCAAATCATAATGCACGATAATAAATTGCACGCAAGGCCCACAACAAAGACATGTGGTACAAATGGAACACATGTGGGTCCAGAGGTGAATCATGAAAAATAAACCGTTCATGAAACAAGGCAAAATAAGTCATGTAACAGTTTATTATTCCTAACACACTAGGGGCCAGCCTGTATGTTTTCTATTTTTACAATGGGAGCAATTCAGAATCATTAAGCACGACAATGCTGCTTCCACTGCTGGGTCAGTGGGTTTATCCAGCGATTGGGAGAGTCACACCAACTCAAGAAATGTCCTCATCTCAGCCTGTGCTGGAGTTAACTGATCTCGGTGGGTTGGAAGTTGGCCTAAGGACCCCAACGCTATGGATGGAAAACCAGTCCCAATAGCTCCACCATATGATGTTAGAAGTGCCTGTGGTTAGTTTGCTAGCAATCGGAACAGAGTGGCTTAACTAGAAAATAAACCAGGGTCGTGGTCAAGGCCCTTAAGACTAAAGGCAGGTTTGGTTTGCAGATTTAGTCATTTATATTTCCAAGTATTTTGATCCTTACTATACTCGTGTATGTTGAACTATGGGCTAATTTTGTAAGTTTGGTGTACCCTCAGTCCAGTTTATTCTTTGAGAGTTTTCAGCAGTTTAACAAGGGCTGCTTTCTGGCTAGCCACCAAACATGCTCGTTTCTGCTGATAGGGCTCTTTTAAGTTACAAATAATGGTCCAATAACCTGCACCAATTGGCATTTCAGGTAAGAACTGGTCACAGCCTGCATGATGTAAATTTCCACTGGTTCCACTAGCCATAAAAAAGAGGAGGCCAAGTGAACACATGTCTTGAATCGTTGAGAAGATCAGGTCTGCAACTCCAAGACCCTCAGAAGACAGTCTGTGTGTTGTTACTCTGGGGACCCCACCCTTTGAAATTATAGCTGTGTCCATTGCTGAATCTCTGGAGCTGCTTTCCATACAATCGGAATTTTCAATCTGCTTTCCATTGCTAAAGAAATTTGAACTTGCCATGTCTGGTGGGAGATTTGAAAATGCAAAATCGAAATTGCCTCAGGAAACTTACTAAACCATTTCTTCCCGATGCTAGCAATGAAAACAGAAGCAGCTTGAGAGACTCAGCAGGTCTGGCAGCATCTATGGCGAGAAAGTAGCGTTAATGTTTTGGATCCAGTGACCCTTTTTCAGAACAGCATAATGAAACGTTAAGTCTGCTTTCTCTTCACAAACGCTGCCAGAGCTGCTGAGATTCTCCAGCAATTTCTGTTTTTGTTTTGGATTTCCAGCGTCCACAGTTCTTTGTTCTTCTCGATATTTCCTATGCAGCCTTAACTGGGTCCTTAAGCAACTGAGGTGCCCATCTAACAGGGGCAGCCTTGAAATCCATTCCCAACCCACATAAGTGTCAGAAGGTCAAGAACTCAAGACCCACACTAAGAGTTTAGTTTTGTAAACTTCTATCAGGTCACCCCCTCAGCCTCAAGTGAAAAGAAAACAGGTTTGTCCAATCTGTTCTCATAGCTAATACACTCCAAACTGGGTATCATCTTGGTAAACCTTTTCTGTGCCCTCTCCAAAGCCTCCATATCTTTTTGGTAGTGTGGCAACCGGAACTGTACACAATATTCCAAACGTGGCCTAACGAAAGGTCTATACATCTGTGATAACAAGATGTGGAGCTGGATGAACACAGCAGGCTAAGCAGCATCATAGGAGCAGGAAAGCATCTCTAACACCTCTCTCCCCTTCCTGGACCTCTCTGTCTCCATCTCTGGTAACCACCTAGAAACCGAAACCCATTTCAAGCCCACCGACTCCCACAGCTACCTAGAATACACCTCCTCCCACCCACCTTCCTGCAAAAATGCCATCACCTATTCCCAATTCCTTCACCTCCGCCGCATCTGCTCCCAGGATGAGGCATTCCACTCCTGTACATCTCAGATGTCCTCATTCTTCAAGGACCGCAACCTCCCCCCCCGCAGTGGTCGAGAACGCCCTCGACCGTGTCTCCCGCATTTCAAAAAAGCTTTCCTGCTCCTATGATGCTGCTTGGCCTGCTGTGTTCATCCAGCTCCACACCTTGTTATCTCGGATTCTCCAGCATCTGCAGTACCTATTATCTCGTCCATACATCTGTGACATGAATTGTCAATTTTTATACTCTATGCTCTGACCAATGTAGGCAAGCATGCTATGTGCCTTCTTGACCACCTTATCCACATAAGTTTGCCACTTTCAAAGAACTATGGACTTGTATGCCTAGATCCCTCTGTATGTTGATGCTTCTAAGGGTTCTGCCATTTACTGTATATTTCTCTCTTGTATTAGACCTTCCAAAATGCATCAGCTCGCATTTGTCCAGATGAAATTCCATCTGCTATTTCTCCTCCCAATTGTACGGCCTATCTATATCCTGCTGTATCCTCTGGTAATCCCCTTTACTGTCCGCAACTCCCCCAATCTTTGTGTCACCTGTAAACTTACTAATCAGGCCACCCACATTCTCCTCCAAATCATTGATATATTACAAACATGGATCCCAACACTTATCTCTGTGGAACATCACTGATCACAGATCTCCAGTGAGAGAAATTGCCTTCTGCCTCTACTGTCTGTCTTCTGTGAGCAGGCCAGTTCTGTATCCATCCTACCAACTCACCATGGATCCCTTGCGACGTTACCTTCTTGTATCAGCCTGCCAAAAGGCCTTGTCAAAGGCCTTGCTAAAGTCCATATGGACAACATCCATCATCCTGTCCTCATCAATCATCTTAGTGACTTCCTCAAAAAAATCAGTTATGTTTGTGAGACACAACCTTCCCTGCATAATGCTATGCTGCCGATCACTAATAAGTCCTTGCTGCCTAGTCCATGCTAATGTGACCTGTTGACTTTCTGCATCACTCTCAGTTTTTTATCTCCTGGACTTATCTGCAACGTAATTAGTGATATATTTTCATGGTGACATGATTCAGAGATTCTGAAAGGGGTTATATAAAAGCAAGTTCTTACTTTGTAAAGCAAAATTGCCAAGATGGTGACCGATGCTGTAGGTCTTTTTAAGCGAAATGAACAGAATGCCTTATCTCACTGCTACAACAGTTGTTACACATGCAAGTGTATGCCACACATATATAGATACATTAAATTATTCTTTCAAATTACCTTTAAAAAGCCCATAAACTAAATGGCGGATTAAAAACACATTGGATGCAACCCAGCTTTGACTTGAGACTAGTGAACTTAACGACCCAAACATATTCTTCAAAAGCAGCTATTTGTCATTGCAACAATTCTCAGACTCCAGCCAGCAAATGAAATTGCTGAAGCAAGGCAGGCAACCACATTTCCCAGCCTTCTGCATTTTGATGGTGATTCTGGGGAAAAGAACATTGTGTACGATTATTTTGCCTTGGAATTAAACGTGATCGTAAAAGCAAGTGAATTGTTTAAGTACAAATGTTCTCAGTTTATGTTTATTAGTTTTTAAATGCTTAACAAAATTACACAGCTTTTTTTTCGAAGAGTTTATTATCCAGATTGCTGGCTAATTGGCTGGCTCCTTCTCATATACGAGTAACGGAGTAGGTTGTACATTCAATGAAAATTACATTTGGTAAAGTATGCACAGCTCTTCCTGTTGAGCCTTGGGATTTGAAGGCGATGATCTTCAGTATTTTGTTAGAAGCAACCAATAGTTAAAATAGATAAAATATCTCTCTTTTAACTTTAATTTTAATTCATTCTTAAGTGTTGTAAATACATTGTTCGAACTCCCAGGAAGTGTTTCAGAGGCAAAAGCGAGTCAAATGTATCAATTGGAAAAGAACTGGCCACAGCGCAGCCAGGATGAATACAGCCAAGGTGAACCTGTAAAACTACGTTTACTAATGCGCTTTAAGGAAGGAAATTATCTTGATGTGAGGAGACCTATGTGTGATTCCAGATGACAGCAATATGTTCGTTCTTAAATGCCATCTGAAGTGACTGAGGAAGTCTCTGAGTTGTATCAAACTGTTACATAAAAACCCACAAAAAAAAATGAAACTGGATGGCGCATACTGCATTAATTGAAACAATGTAAATGGCACCTATAAACTCAGCCTTGTCGGTCTTGCAAAGTTCTCCCTTCCAACATCTGGTGTCTTGTGCCAAAACTGGGAGAGCTATCCCACAGACTAATCAAACAATTATAGTCACTGTCATGGACATATATCTTACAGACAATGTCCTTCCCGTCCCTAAGTATGTGATGTTTCACTGGCAGGATAGATCCAGCAGGGTGGCACAGTAGTAAACAGTTAGAAAGGCGTTCACTACCATCAGAGAGAAGAAGTTTTTTTAATTCATTCATGGGGTGTAGGGGTCGCTGACTAGGCCAGCATTTATTGACCATCTCTATTGCCCAGAAGGCAAGTTAAGGGTTAACCGCATTGCAGTGGGGCTGGAGTCACATGTAGGCTATATGAGGTAAGGATGGCAGATTTTCTTCCCGAAAGGATATTAATTAATAAGATGGGTTTTTCCTAATAATTTATAACAGATTTGTGGTCATCATTAGACTTTTAATTCCAGACTTTCATCAAATTCAAATTCTACCATTTGCCATGGCAGGATTTGAACCTGAGTCCACCGATCATTACCTGCATCTGTGGATTAATAGTCTAGTGATAATACAGTTAGGCCATTGCCTCGTCTATTTCTCCTCATCTCTGTCTTAAATGGTGACTCCTCAGAAATTATGCCATTTAGTCCTAGAGTCTCCCACACGGGGAAACAACACCTCTGTATCTATCTTGCCAAACCCCCTAAGAATCTTACATGCTTTAAGGTCTCTTCTCATTCTTCTGAGCTCCAATGAGTACAAGCTCAACCTACTCAACCTTTTCTCATAAAAAAAAACCTTCCATACCTGGAATCAGCCAAATAAACATTCTTTAGAATTCCTCCAAGGTCAGTATACCTTTCTTAAACAAGGAGGACCAAAACGGTTCACAATATTCTTGATGTAGCCTGACTAGTACCTTGAATAATTTTAACAATATTTTTCTACCTTTATACTTCATTCCCTTTGAAATAAAGGCCAACATTCCATTTGCCTTCTGATTATCTGATGAAATTTGATGAAAACTTTTTGTGGTTCACACAGAAAACTTCTTAAATCCCTCTGTGCTGCATCATTCTGTAATCTTTATCCATTTAAATAATAATTAGCTCTTCTATTTTTCTTGCCAAAATCAATACCTTCACAACTTTCCCATATTGTATTCCACCTGCCATGTATTTTTCCCACACATGTAACCTGCCCGTATCCCTCTGAAGATGCTTTGTGTCATTCTCATTACTTGCCTTCACAACTTCATTTATATCATCTACAAATTTGCCAATTATACCTTCACTTCCAGTATCCAAATCATTAATATGTATTGTAAATAATTGTGGCCCTTGCCCAGATTCCTGTGGCCACTAGTTACAGTATGCCATCCTGAAAATGACCCTTTTATTCCAACTTTTTGTCCTCTCCTAATTAGTTAATCCTCCATCCATGCTAATGTACTACCCATAACATCACAGGGCTCCTATGTTATTAAGTAACCATGAGGGTAGTTCCTTAACAAATGCCTTTTGTACATCCAAATATATTACATCTACTGGTTCCCCTTTATTTATCCTGCTTGTTACGTCCTTAAAGAACTCTAATAATTTGTAAGGCATGGTCTTCTCTTCATAGGGGGAACTTCAGAATGACTTTGCTTATTCATATTAGGTATTTCTAAATACTCTGCTAACACCTTCTTTATGATAGACTAAAATTTTTCCAATGACAGACATTAAGCTAATTGGCCTATAGTAACCTGTTTTATGATTCCTCCCTTCTTGTATAAACATGTTACATAGGCAGTTTTCCAGTACTCTGGGACTTTTCCAGAATCTAAGGATTCTTGGAAGATTACTACCAGTACACCAATTATCTCTGTACGTGCTTTCTTTAAAATCCTAGGATGCAACCCCCTAAGTCCAGGGGACTTATTGGCCTTTAATCCTGTTAGTATCCCAAATAATTTTTCTCTAGTCCTAGTTATTATGTTTATTTCCTCCTCCTCTTTATCTTCTTAATTATTTCACATTTTTGGAATGCTGTTGGTATCCCCTAGTAGAAAGACCAATGAAAAGTATTTATTCAACTCCTGTACTATTTCCTGTTTCCCATTATAATTTTCCCAGCCTTATTCATGATGGAACCTATGTTTAATTTGGCCGCTCTTTTCCTTTTCATATAATTAAATAAGCTCTTACTAACTGTTTTTATATTACTTACGAGTTTGTCCTCATGGTTTATTTTCTCCCTTCTTGTGAAATTTCTGGCAGCTTTTTATTAGCTTTTAAAACTCTCGCAATCCTTTGGTTCAATGCTGACATTTCCATGTTGTATGTTTCTTTCATTCAATTTGATACCAGCCTTAGTCACCCTGGCTAACTATAATTAGTTTATTCCCTTCTGAAAAACCTCCTTCCATGCTGAGTTGTGAGGTCATGAACGTGTGCCATTGTTCCTCAGTATTATTTGCTGCTGAATAACTTTCTCAGTCCACTCCAGGCAATTCTGCCCTCATCCCTTTATTTAAGTTTAGCATAGCTATTATTTTTTCCTAGACAGATAGTTAGCTGTCAGGCCCTTTCTAAACTATCATGGCCAGGCCAAATGGAGCTTAAACATTTCAGAGTGTTACTTGTTGAATCTGTAGGAATGTATATGTTCCTCAGCTTCATGGGCTGAGATGGACATAATTGGTCTGTAATTGTAAGTAATCACTTTGCATGCAAAATAAACCTGTTTGAGAGTTTCAAGTAAATCGAACCAACACAGTTTATCAATCCAGAATGGGAATGATAATCTTGTGTTAAGAAACAAGTGAATATGACAGTGTTCTGCAAGATGATATCCTTTTTGTTTCTGCAGGTGTGTTACTTGGTCCACCATTGGGCAAGAGGAGGAGAAGATCATTTGGGGGCAGACACCTACAGTAGTTGAGTGGTAAGAGTGAAGGAGGTTTCACATCATGCGCATTTACAGAAATTTGTGCTTAACTAAGATATGAAAGTTTGATGGCTACAATCCGCCAACAGATGATAGAACCCAAACAGTGCAGAAAGAGGCCATTTGGCCCATCAAGTCTGCACTTACTATCCAAAGAGCATCTGGGCCAGGCCCAGACCTTCACTCTATCCCTCTAGTCATCACATTCCTGGACATTATTGGGCAATTTTGCACAATCCTTCCATCTACCTGAATGCAACTGGGGGTAGTTTAAGGCTGGCTCAGTCTCTGTTGATTTAAAGATTAAGATGCTCAATGTTCCCAACGTATGTTTTAATGAAAGGGACCTTAAAAAGACAGAAGATCCTAATTTTAATATGTAGTAAACCTTTTATTAACTGGCAACTATGGGACCGAGAGTGTGCCAATTGATCAAATATCCTGGATAAACAAGAGGTCCATGTAATCAATGTAAAAACACATACTAAGTAATGAAAATGTAATGCAGGGGGTATACACATTACTGTTATATTTTGTTTACAGCATAAATCACAAAAATAATAATACAACGTTGCCTTAAATAATACTTACCGGAACAGAGCCTTCTCACTTACACTCTCAACTCACGACTCAAATATTGCAGTACATCACGATATTTGAGTAGAAATTGACTCGAAATTGGATCGACTGTTGATATTGTGACCATTACAGATACCAGTCTTTGGCCAATTGGATTCACTCCACATGATTTCAAGAAACTGTTGGAGACCCTGGATAGTGCAAAGGCTATGGGCCCTGACAACATTCCAGCAATAGCACTGAAGACTTATGCTCCAGAATTTGCTGCTTCCCTAACCGAGCTGTTCCAGTATAGTTACAATGCTGGCACCTACTTGACAAAGTGGAAAATTGCCCTGTTGTGTCCTGTACATAAAAAGCAGCACAAGTACAATTTGGGAAATTACCGCCCCATCAAGCTGCACTCGATCATCAATAAATTGATGGAAGTTGTCATCAATAGCACTATCAAGCAGAACCTGTTCAGTAATAACCTGCTCAGTGACGCCCAGTTTGGGTTCCTCCAGGGCCACACAGCTCCTGACCTCATTATAGCCTTGGTTCAAACATGGACAAGAGAGCTGAAATCCAAAGGTGAGGTGAGAGGGATAGCCCTTGACATCAAGGCTGCATTCAACTCAGTGTGGCATCAAGGAGCTCTAGAGAAACTTGAATCAATGGGTATCAGGAGGTAAACTCTCCAGTAGTTGGAGTCATACCAGACGCATAAGAAGATGATCGGGGTTGTTGGACATCAGTCATCTCAGTTCCAAGACATCTCTGCAGGAGTTCCTCAGGGTAGTGCCCTCGGACCAACCATCTTCAGCTGCTTCATCAATGACCTTCCCTCCATCATAAAGTCAGAAGTGGGGATGTTTGCTGATGACTGCACCATATTCTGTGTCATTCGCTACTCCTTGGATACGGAAGCAGTCCATGTTCAAATGCAACAAGACCTGGACAATATCCAGGTTTGGGCTGACAAGTGGCAAGTGACATTCGCACAGTACAAATGTCAGGCTATGACCATCACCAATAAAAGATAATCTAACCACTGCCCCTTGACTTTCAAGGGTGTTACCATCACTGAATCCCCCTTTATCAACATCCTGGGCATTACCATTGACCAGAAACTGAACTGGACTTGCCACATAAGTACAATGGCTACAAGAGCAGGTCAGGGGTTAGGAATACTGTGGCGACTAACTCACCTCCTGACTCATCAAAGCCTGTCCACCATCTGCAAGGCACAAGTCAGGAGTGTGATGGAACAGTCCCCACTTGCCTGGATGAATGCAGCTCCAACAACCCTCAAGAAGCTTGACACCATCCAGGACAAAGCAACCCACTTGATTGGTACTACATCCACGAGCATCCACTCCTTCCACCACCGATGCTCAGTAGCAGCAATGTGTATTATCTACAAAATGCACTGCAGAAATTCACCAAAGATCCTCAAATAGCACCTTCCAAACCCACGACCACTTCCATCTAGAAGGACAAGGTCAGCAAGTACATAGGAACACTACCACCTTCAAGTTCTCCTTCAAGCCATTCACTTGGAAATATATCTGTGTTCCTTCACTGTTGCTGAGTCAAAATCTTGGAATTCCCTCCCTAAGGACATTGTGGGTCAACCTGTGGCAGGTCGACTGCAATGGTCCAAGAAGGCAGCTCACCATCATCTTCTCAATGGCAGCTAGGGATGGGCAAGAAATGCTGCCCCAGCCAGCAATGACCACACCGCTATAATTGAATAACAAAGTTGGACAGATATATCAACACTGAGGTAAATAAATTAAAAAGCTATAATAACTGGACAGAATTATGCAGTAAACTTCCTGGTATTTGAGGTATCGAAATTTTACTGACTTATCGAGAGTGTTGGTTCACAAGGTGCCAGTTGAAATGAAGTTTGCTGTAAACACCCTGTTGTCTCACCATCTTGGAGGACTAAAGATTGCCTGGTGGTGACTAGTCCACAGCTGGGATGGCTGCATTACAGATATTGTGTCCTGAAGTTCGCAAGGCAATGACAACTACATTCCCAAAAATTGGGCAAATGCACATTGAATTTACCTTCCAGTTTTCCTGCATAAGGGTGCAATATTGCTGCAGGGAAATCAGATTTGTGCTTGGCTGAGTAGATGCAATTACTTGTCTTTAGGTCACGAGGTCAATAATAGAATTTCACCTTGATGGTTTAGGAAGCAATGAGAACTCTCCATGCTCTTACTGTCTTATGACACACTCTCAATTTGCATCCAAAAGTCTAAATCAATTAATTCCTAGCTCTGTCATGCTCAGAGTGTAATGTGTGCATTATACTCCTTTTAAGAGTGCATTATAAATGGGTTGGCTTTAAACATTCTAATAGTTTGTGAACTTTACGTAGTAAGATGTAACTTAGTTCCTCATTTTATTGCAGCATGATATGAGGGCCACTATTTATGAAACACCAGAAGGCATCATTGAATAATAGTAATTTTTCAGTAAATGACGGATCTGTGTTCAGTTGTTCTGGCTATAGCAGTTTATACACACGCAACACATTGGGACTAATGCACTGCCGAAGTGTGAAATAGCTGGCAGGTTGCAGTGACAAGCTTTGCACAGGCAAGGATGCATAAGGAGCCCTGCCTTGGAGCAGAATGTTTGCTGGCCGAAATCAGAATCAAACTAAGCAACAAAACACATGTTCGGTTAATAATAGCTGTTTAGAATTGAAACACTTGCCCCAGCTGCAAACTTTATTACATTGCTTTGGATTTGGATAAGGGATGCTGCAAAGATTCAGGTTTGATGGTAATGGAGACATTTACTTACTGCTAGCTGTTTGTTTTCTGATGATTTCACATACCCAGAGAGGGATATATATTATTAAAATGGCATGGTGCACAATGTTCATACAAGAAATTTGATGAGTTTTAATACAGATACAGAAATGAGCCATTATTGAGAACGTGGTGAGGGCAAACAAGTTAGGAAGCAATTGCTTCAGATCCTGCAGAAGACTTAGTTTCCCATCTCTGTAGAACACATTCTTTTTACCTGAATTTTAAAATTTGCGTAATTATTTTCAAATCCTTCTATTGCAGTGCCCATTTGCCTTCCAGCTCCCAAAATTATGGCCTCTTGAGCAACCTCAAATTTCTTCACTCTAACGCTCCTTGTCATGTTTCTTCTGCTGTGCAGACCTCCAAAGTATGTTCATGATACTGTCTTCTGTAAGCCGAAGTCAATGCGTTGGCAACAGATCAGCGTGTGTAGACTCTCCCAGAAGCTGTATGGCCATGCAGCTTAGAGTTCATGTTGTTGGGGAAAGTCCTTTCAGCGCTGAGGCCCTACTTCTCTCGTTTCTTACTTCTCCATCCTTACTTTCTACTTTGAGATACTTCTTAAAACCCATATATTAGTTGAGGACTACTCAAATATCAACTGGAACACAAATAGTGTGAAGAACACAGAGGACACAACACTATAGAAACTGCGAGATAACAAGCATGGGGCTGGATGAACACAGCAGGTCAAGCAGCATCATAGGAGCAGGAAAACTTGACGTTTCGGGCCTAAACCCTTCATCGAGAAGCTGCAACCAGGATGACATTTTTTAGCTAGCGCTCGATAGACCCAATGAATGAGGGCACAATTTTAGATTTAGTCTAAGGTAATGAAGCTGGACGAGTAGATGAAGTGGCAGTGGGTGACCATTTTGGAAATAGTGATCATAATATAGTTTCATGGAGCTTCATTATGGAAAGGGACAAAAACAGAGCAGGGTAAAAATTCTAATTTGGTGGAAGGCAAATTGCACAAAGCTGAAGGGTGATATGACAAAAGTGGACTGGATGTAGTTACTTGAAGGAAATTAAATGGCAAAACAGTGAGAAGCAGTCCAAAGCAAGATTCTGCATGAATTGTGTGGACATGTGCTCACAAAATAAGGGATGGCATTGTCAGATCTGGAGGTGTCTAATTATCCAGAATTATACGGGATGACAAAACAGGAAAATACAGCTTATGACAATCACAAAAAAGCAGTATTTTTGTAGATCAGGGGAATATGAAAAGTACTGGATGAAATGAAAAATAAAATTAGGACATCAAAAAGAGGATACAAAAGAAATTTTGGCTGGTAAAATCAAGGATAACCCAAACATGTTTTAATAGCAAATTAAGAGCAAGAGGATGATGAAAGAAAGAATTGGGCCTATCAGAGATGTATGTGGCAATTTGTGCGTGGATGCAACAAATGTGGGCAGAGTTCGAATGAGTGTTTTGTCTCTGTCTTCCTGGCGACATGCAGATATTCTTTTCAAATGGGAAAAAATACTGGATAAAATAAGCACAATGAGAAGGGAAGGACTGAAGGGAATGACCTCTTTTGAAGGAGGATGTCATCAGGGCCTAATGATTTGTGTGAGGTTGTTGACTTGCTCGCCGAGCTGGCTGGTTATCGTACAGATGTTACGTCACTATGCTAGGTAACATCATCAGTGCAACCTTCGATGAAGTGATGTTGCTCTATTCCGCTTGGAATTTATATGATCCGGTCTGTGAAGTTGGGTTGTGTCATTACTGGTTCTGTTCTGCATGGGTTTGTATATGGGGTCTAATTCCACATGTTTGTTGATTGCATTATGGGTTAAAAATCAGGCCTCTAGGAATTCCCATGTGGGTCTTTCACGCACGAGAATTCCTAAAGGCCTGGTTTTCAACCTGTAATGCAATCAACAAACATATGGAATTTGACCCCATATACAAACCCATGCAGAACAGAACCGGAAATGACACAACTTAACTTAACAGACTGGATCATATAAATTCCAAGTGGAGGCTGTGTTGAAGATGGTGCCTAGCATGGTGTCGAAGCATCTGTACGATAACCAGCCAGCTCGGCAAGCAAGCCAACAACCTCATCCACAGCCCGAGCTACAAATCTTTGCATGATGATTTGTATCTCTAGCTGTTAAGGGAACCCATATAAGATGTACTGGATGTTCTTAGGATGATTTTCTAATCCTCATTATATACAGGTAAAGTACCATTGGACTAGAGATGTACAGATGCTGTGCTATTCTCCAAAAGGGTTTGAACGATAGGCCTAATAATTAGAAGCCAGTCAGTCTAGAATCGATATTACAAGATATTCAAGTCTAGTCAGAAATGTTTTGTTTCAGGATGATCATGTGTAGCTACCTGGATTTAATGTTTTGTGGAAGTAACAAGGAGGATTAGTGAACATAGTACAATTGATGTTTTTTAAGTGGATGCTTGTAAGGCATTTGACAAAGATCCACATGTCAGAAAAGAATAAAGTCACTTAGACATAGAGGAATGTGGTGAGTTGGATATAAAATTGGTTCAGTGACTGACACTAGGAATTAACAGATGTGTTTGGAAGTGGAAGGCAATTTCCGGTGATGTACCACACGAATCAATGTTGTGTCACTTGCTGTTTGGTTTATATATTAATTATTTAGACTCAAATGTAGGACACTCAATTGGGAAATTTGCAAATGACCCAAAAAATGACCATGTTGTTGATTGTACAGACAATGGTTCTTGACTGCAGGATGACAGCAATGGTTTTGATAAGTGGGCAGAAAAATGGGAGATGGAATTTAATCCAGAGAAGCATGTGGTTATGCATTTGAGAAGACCAAATATAGCAACTGAATATACAATAAATAGAAAGGTATCGAGAAGGATACAGGAGATGAGAAATCTTGGAGTGCATGTCTGTGGGTCCCTGAAGGTGACAGGACTGGTGGGTAAGATGTTTCAGGCGGGATAGAGGGGGATGTAAAAGGGGTGGGGGAGTTGCACGGCATGTTAAGGAGAATATCACAGCTGTACTGTGGGTGGACACCTTGGATGGCTCATACAGCGAGGCAATATGGGTCGAGCTCAGGAACAGGATGGGTGCAATCACAATGCTTGGGGTTTACTATAAGCCTCCCAATAGCCAGCAGGAGATAGAAGAACAGATATAAAGGCAGATTTTGGCAAGATGTAAAAGTAACAGGGTTGTTGTTGTGTGTGATTTTACCTTCCCATATATTGACTGGGACTCACTTAGGGGTGTGGATGGGGCAGAGTGTGTAAGGAGCATCCAGGAGGACTTCTTGAAACAGTATGTAGATAGTCCAAATAGGAAAGGGGCCATACTGGACCTAGTATTGGGGAATGAGTCTGGCCAGGTGGTCAACATCTCAGTAGGGGAGCAGCTTGGGAACAGTGATCACAATTCAGTAAGCCTTAAGGTGCTGATGGATAAAGACCGGTGTAGTTGTCAGGTGAAGGTGCTAAATTAGGGGAAGGCTAATTACAACAATGTTAGGCAGGAACTGAAGAATATAGATTGGAGGCAGATGTTTGAGGCCAAATCAACATCTGGTATGTGGGAGGCTTTCAAGTGTAAGTTGCTGGGAACTCAGGACCAGCACGTTCCTGTAAGGATGAAGGATAGGTATGGCAAGTTTAGGAAACCTTGGATATTGAAGATACTGTGAGCTTAATCAAAAAGAAAGAATAAGCATTTGTCAAGGCTAGGAGGTTGGGAACACACAAAGCAAGGGTGGAATACAAGGAACGTCAAAAGAAACTTAAGCAAGGAGTCATGATGGGTTAAAAGGGGTCATGGAAAATCATTGGCCAATAGGATTAAGGAAAATCCCAAGGCTTTTTATACATATACAAAGAGCAAGAGGGTGGCCAAGGAGAGGGTTGGCTCACTCAAGGACAGGGAAGAGAATTTATGTGGAGCCAGAGGAAATGGGTGAGGTATTAAATGAGTACTTTGTGCCAATATTCACCATAGACAAGGGCTTGGTGGATGCTGAGTCTGGGGAAGGGTGTGTGGATAGTTTGGGTCATGTTGAGATCAAAAGGGAGGAGGTATTGGGGGTCTTGGAAAACATTCATGTTGACAAGTCCCCAGGACCTGATGGGATATACCCCAGAATACTAAGAGAGGCAAGGGAGGAAATTGCTGGGGCCTTTAGGGAAATCTTTGTGTCCTCACTGGCTACAGGGGAGGTCCCAGAGGATTGGAGAATAGTCAATGTTTTTCCTTTCTTTAAGATGGGTGGCAAGGATAATCCAGCTAATTACAGGCCGGTGAGCCTTACGCCATTGGTAGTGAAATTATTGGACAGGATTGTTCGAGGCAGGATTTACTCCCACCTGGAAATAAGTATTAGCGAGAGGCAACATGGTTTTGTAAAGGTGAGGTCGTGTCTCACTAACTTGGTTGAGTTTTTTGAGGAAGTGACAAAGATGATCAATGAGGGTAGGGCAGTGAATGTTGTCTACAAGGACTTCAGTAAGGCCTTTGACAAGGTCCCTCATGGCAGGCTGAAACAGAAGGTAATGCTGCGTGGGGTCAGAGGTGAGCTTGCAAGATGGATAAAAAAACTGGCTCGGTCATAGAAGACATAAGGTAGCAGTGGAAGGGTGTGTTTCTGAAAGGAGGGCTATGACTAGTGGCGTTCCTCAGGGATCAGTGTTTGGACCTTTGCTATTTGTAACATATATAAATGATTTGGAGGAAAATATAACTCATCTTGTTAGTAAGTTTGCCAATGACACAAAGGTTGGTGGAATTGTAGTTAGCGATGAGGACCATCAAAGGATACAGCAGATTGGTTGGTGACTTGGGCAGAGATGTCAGATGGAGTTTAATCTGGAAAAATGTGAGATAATGCAGTTTGGAAGGTCTAATCCAGATGGAAAATATACAGTGAATGGCAGAACCCTTAAGGGTACTGATAGGCAGAGGAATCTGGGTGTACAGGTACACAGGTCACTGAAAGAAGCAATGCAGGTGGAAAAGGTAGTCAACAAGGCATATGGCATGCTTGCCTTCATTGGCTGGGGGGGTTCAGTTTAAAAATTGGCAGGTAATTTTGCAGCTTTATAGAACATTACTTAGGCCGCGTTTGGAATATTACCTCATGAGAAAGCCTCAGTATTTGTGGATGACATCAAAATCTTCCTGTGGTTCCACACTCCCTCAAATGCAACACCAAGACAATCTAGACTGAATACCATAGCACTTTTCAGTAATTGCACCTTAAATTTATAAGTCTCCAGTCTCAGAGATTCCTTATCTCCAGCATTCTAGCATTAACTTCGCTTTATATTTCGCATTCCAACTCATTAGCATCTTCCCCAGGGTAATCAGGGATGAGTAATAATGATGGCTGGTCAGGCGAGAGAGCCACACACATTCCATGAATTAATAAAAAAAAAATACCTCACATTGGGAGTATAAAGAGTATAAAGAATACAAGAGATTGTGGTTTTTTTGGGCCAATTGCCCTTATGCTGTTTACTGAGGTCCACATCAATTCTTCAGGTTGTTCATAGGAAGGGCGAAGTTGTGCTAGGAAATTTGGGGGATCAATTTTGATGACAAAGACCAACAAAACCTGTTTTTACCTGAACTACCAAGCCAGAAATACTATTTTTCCTGATGTAGAACAGGAGAGCAACTGAAAACTGGGAGAGATTGCAGTTTTTTTTTTGCACGAACATAGGTGGAGATTAACAGCAAGGGAATTATTGACCTATTTATAATGCTTCTTGTGGCAACCAATTATTGGTCATTTTATTTTCTGACTGGAAATGAACATATGTGTCAGAATTACATACTAACTGGATAATAACTGCATGACTCAATTCAAGCGCAGAGGTTTTGACTGGTTTGTTTGTTTTTTTTTGCAGATAACCAGGATGCAATTTTAAGTTGCATTATCATGGACTTGATCTTACAATTTACTGGCTGTTACTGATTCAGAGTGCAGCCTTACTATCTGCTTCAGATCCAGTTTGAAATATACTCTCGTGAAGCTTGCAGCATGTCTATTTTCCTTCGAAGTTTTGAAAATTCAACCATTAACTGGGGAAAAATGTGTAGTAGCGTGAATGAGAAAAAGTGATTTATTCTGCAGTGGTTTGTTTCTGCAAAGTGGTTCACGCTTAATGTGTCTCTGAGGAATACAGCATTGTATTGGAGTGAGATCCTGTTCATGTCACTTCTCACTTGGAGTCACTTTCCTGGCCAGCAAATGGGAAAAAAAGGTAAGAGGAATCCATTGCAGTGTTTTGGCTGATTAGTCCACTCCCCTCCCTGTCCTATCCCTACTTCGCCCTCAGTCACTTGCCTTCCTGTTCCCCTCCATAAAGGCCCCTCATCCCCCCACTGCCTCCTTCAGCTCGGGTGGTCTCTCTCCACCGCCAAAGCTGTTCTGTGTTTGGCCGGCACACTGGAACATCTGCTAAGCTTCCCCTTACTCCAACTGGCATAGTAAATCTGAAATGGTAGAGTGAGTTCAAAAAACAAAGCCCTTTAGCACTCCATCTCTTTATTAAACACAAGTGCACATGGATTGCGTGACATGGTGATGCTTAGTTATGGCAGCTCTTTTATAAATGTAACAGAGCTCATAACTCAAGAGAGCCACAGGCACGGGCAGGTTATGAAAGTCTTCTGCAATTGTGTAAGAATGCCTGGAATTCATTCCAGTATTAATTGGTAAGAAGTTATGTATGTTCCAAGGGAGAATATCTCCTTATTAATTGTCTGAGACAGTTCTTAAATGTCACTTCTGTTGCCATTGAGTTTAAACTGCATTTTCACATCCTGACTAATTTTAGCAAAAAGTTACGTAAAGCAGGAGAATGCGTCTTTACTTTTCCTGAGAAATAACTTGCTATCCAATCATAATTAGATTGATAACATGACTGGAAAACAAAGAGGAAAAATAAATATTTTTGGCTTTGAAATTCATGTAAAATGAGTTTACAGCAATGGTAAATTGATTTGATTTATTATCGTCACCTGTACTGAGATAAAGTGAAAAGTATTGTTTTGTGTGCTTTCCAAACAAATTATACCTTACATAAGTATATCAGAGTAATAGAACAGAATGCAAAATATAATGCTACAATTGTAGAGAAGGTGCAGAGAAAGATCAACTCTAATAGCTGAGAGGTCCGTTCATATGTCTGATAACAGTGGGGAAGAAGCTGTCCTTATATCTTATTTTCTGAGGAAGGGTCCCAACCCGAAACGTCAGCTTTCCTACTCCTCTGATACTGCCTGGCCTGCTGTGTTCCTCCAGTTCCACACTGTGTTATCTCAGACTCCAACATGAGCAGTTCTTACTATCTTTATCCTTATATCTGTTGGTATATGTTTTCAAACTTCTGTATCTTCTGCCCGATGGAAGAGGGTGGAAGAGAGTATAACAGGGGTTGGCGGGTTCTTTGATTATCTTGGCTGCTTTTGCGAGGCAGGAGGAGGTATAGTTGGAGTCAATGGAAGGAAGGCTGGCTTTTGTGATGGACTGGGCCGAGTTCACAACTCTCCGTAAGTTCTTGCCATCTTGATGCTATACCATGCTCTAATGCACCAATAAAAATTGGTAAGAGTCACTGTGCACATGCCAAATTTCCTTAGTCTTCTGAGGAAAAGAAGTATTGGTGGATGGACTAGGACAGGTTGTTGGTGATATTTACTCCAAGAAACTTGAAGTTCTTGACCATCTCCACCTCAGCGCCATTGATGCAGACAGGGGCGTGTCCTCCACCCTGCTTCCTGAAGTCAATGACCAGCTCTTTCATTTTGCTGACATTGAGGGAGAGATAGTTGTCTTTACACAATGCCACTAAGCTCTCTGTGCCTTTCCTTGTGAGTATATAAGAAGTATATTGAGGGGCTGAGTAAGCAGCCTTATAGGGCATCATTGTTGAAGATTATCATGAAGGTTCAATGAAGAGTGCAGGAGAGTGTGCCAAGAGCAGCACCAGAGCAGCAAAATGAGGTGTCAACTTGGTGAAGCCACCAAACAGGATTACTTTCACGCCAAACAGCAAAAGCAGCAAGTGATGGAGCTAAGCAATCCCACAACCAATGGATCAGATCTAAGCTCTGCAGTCCTGCCACATCCAGTTGTGAATGGTGGTGGACAAGTAAACAACTCACTAGAGGAGAAGGCTCCACAAATATCCTTGCCCTCAATGACGGAAGAACCCAGCTCATCAGTGCAAAAGATAAAGCTGAAGCATTCGCAGCAAATTTCAGCCAGAAGTGCCGAACAGATGATCCATCTCAGCCTCCTCCAGTGGTGCCCAGCATTACAGATACCAGTCTTCAGCCAATTCAATTCACTCCATGTGATATCTAGAAATGGTTGGAGACACTGGATACTACAAAGGCTACGGGCCCTGACAACATTCCAGCAATAGTATTGAAGACTTGTGCTCCCCTGGCCAAGCTGTTCCAATACAGTTACACCACTGGCATCTCCTTGACAATGTGGAAAATTGCCCAGGCACGTCCTGTACATAAAAAGCAGGACAAATCCAACCCAGCCAATTACCACCCCATCAGCCTACTCTCAATCATCAGTAAAGTGATGGAAGGTGTCATCAATAATGCTATCAAGCAGCACCTGCTCAGCAATAACCTGCTCAGTGATGCCCAGTTTGGGTTCTGTCAGGGCCAATCAGCTCCTGTCTGCATTACAGCCTTAGTTCAAACTTGGACAAAAAAGCTGAATCTCAGAGGTGAGGTGAGGGTAACAGCCCTTGACATCAAGGCTGCATTTGACTGAGTGTGGCATCAAGGAGCTTTAGCAAAACTGGAATCAATGGATATCAGGGACCAAAGTCTTTGGCGCTTGGAGTCATACCTGACACATAGCAAGATGGTCGTGGCTGTTGGAGGTCAGTAATCTCAGCTCTAGGACAAATCTGCAGGAGTTCCTCAGAGTAGTGTCCTTGGCCCAACCATCTTCAGCTGCTTCATCAATGACCATCCCTTCATCATAAGGTCAGAAGTGAGGCTGTTCGCCGATAATTGCACAATGTTCAGCACCATTCCTCAGCTACTGAAGCAGTCCATGTTTAAATGCCCAAGATCTAGACAATATCTAGACTTGGGCTGACAAGTGGCAAGTGACATTTGTGCCACACAAACGCTAGGCTATGACTGTCACCAATATGCGACAATCTAACCAACACCCCTTGGCATTCAACAGGGTTACCATCACTGAATTCCCCACTGTCAACATCTTGCGCGTTACCATTGACCAGAAACTCACCTGGGCTCACCACATAAACACAGTGGCTACAAGCGCAAGTCAGAGGTTAGGAATACTGCGGCAAGTATCTCACCTCCTGACTCCTCAAAGCCTGTTAACCACCTACAAGACACAAGTCAGGAGTGTGATGGAATACTCCCCACTTACCTGGATGAATGCAGCCGCATCAACACTTAAGAAGCTTGACACCAACCAGGACAAAGCAGCCCACTTGATTGGCATTATATCAACAACCATCTACTCCCTCCACCACCAACGGTCAGTAGCAGCAGTGTGTGCTATCGACAAGATGCACTGCAGAAACTCACCAAAGATCCTCAGACAGCACCTTCCAAACCCACGACCACTTCCATCTAGAAGGACATGAGCAGCAGTTATAGGGGAATACCACCACCTTCAATTCCACTCCAAGCTGATCATTGTCCTGACTTGGAAAGATATCTGCGTTCCTTCACTATCGCTGGGTAAAAATCCTGGAATTCCCACCCTAAGGGCATTGTGAGTCAACCTACAGCAGGTGGACTGCAGTGGTTCAAGAAGGCAGCTCACCACCACCTTCTCAAGGACAGCTAGAGACAGGCAATGAATGCTGGCCAGACAGTGATGCCTGCATCCCAAGAATGAATAACAACAAGAAGTAAAGGGAAAGTCTTGATAATATTTTGCAACTATATTGAAAATGTTGCTATGAAAGAAGATGAAAGTCTTGGAGTATCTCTACAATAGGAAATAATTTGTATGGGGAGTTTTAGAGATGGCTAATGTGTTCAGGCTGCTATAGAACAGTGGAAAAAAGCAGCCATCAAATACATTAGAATGGGAGTTGGACAGCTCAGGGCAGATAATACAACAGACAGTTGGTTATTGCAATAGTCTCAGCTACCTTGACCTGGACCAGGGCTGAGGATTAGTTTGATTAGCATCACTTGGACTGTCTCAGACAGAAATTGAGTGCATCATATTCTGCGCTTCACCAAATCTGTTGAATGTCATCACTTCCCTTAATCATTTTTCACCAGTGATTCTTCCAACATTTATAATGAACATAACATTCATATGTCATAATATTCAAGGCTATGGGCCAAGTGCTTGAAAGTGGGAATCAAATAGATTTAGAGTAGCTTTGTTGGTGCAGACTTGATTGACCAAAAGACCAATCTGTATTGTATGATTCTAGGCATCTGCCATCTGGGATATTTTCAGGCTCAGATAGAGATTATTGGGAATTTTTACTGGTTCTCTGTTTCTATCCCTGGGTGAAAGTGTCTCCGTTTTTTGGGTTTCCATCTCGTTCAGTCAACTTGAAAGAACCGCATTTGCCTCTTTAATGCTCAGAGAGCATCCTATTAGCTATCCAGTTTTCAGAATGTGCCCATTGTCCTTAATTGGTTGGAAAGGTCACCTTCAGACCACAAATTTAGGACAGACTGGTGACTGTTAGTCACACAATATAGCTTCTCAGTCCCGTTTGACTTTGACAAAGGAGTCCTGAAGGATGAAAATTCTCAGCTGTTAAATCTGACTTTGGTACACTTGTCTCAACAATGAAATACTAGTTATAGATGAGCATATTTTGCTTCCTTTTTATGTTTTAAATCTTTGTTTTGGTTATCAATATGTGCAATTAGTCGAAACTGCAAGATTGGTGGCAGCACATTTCCGCAGTTGACAATGAATATGCAACCATGAAAAACACAAAGAAGGTGTAGCAAACATGGGATCTAATCGCAATGGGTAGCCAGTGCTCCCATTCAAAGCAGGAGTCAATATTTGACTTAATCACAATAACAGAATGCAATTTTCATGGAGGTATTGGATGCTGGTCCCAAAAGGGTTCACTGGCTGTTGTTTCAGAAACAGCATGGATGGGTTTTCTAACTAACCTTTGTGGAGGCCAGATCATAGTCTGAAAAAAAGTCTTTCTGTCTTCTGATGATGTTTCCGTGCATCCTGAAGGATTCCGTAGTCCGTCCCATTTTTAACGACGCACTTCTGGCTAAGACTCTTGTGAAGTTACCCGATTCCGAGACCTGCAAGCATTTGTTGGCTACTTGTAACCGCGTATTGTCATGTCGATAATGCCCCACTCTGTAAATGACCTTGTCTTCCTGCTGAAGCCATTGGACAGGTGGGACAGGTATCCCAACTAAAAACCATGGAGCGTCACTTCTGAAGTTGGCCCCTGGAATTATGCCTTATATTGAATGTATATTTAGGTTATCTCCCACTGTCTACACCACTTTAGAGATTTGAACGTGCTCTGTTATCAATAACCTTCTGGTTAGAGTTGTGTATAACAAATCTCTGGAAGGTTTTTATTCATTCCTTTATCAAACTTGTGAAAGTCCTCAGCCAGAATTGGGAATTAATTAATTGTTAAACAGAAAATCTCAGCTTGGGTCTCCCGAGGGAACCAAGTTCACTACACCTTGAACATTCAGTGTCATCCTGTACATTGTTGCTTTTCATTGGAGAAACCTACACAATTGTTGGCTCATGCACAAATTTTTCTCAATTTGGCCACCAAAGTGGCTTAGGCTGACTGGTAGTGAGCATTGTTATACCCTGGAGCAGGCTAAAAAGAAGTGGTAATGAAAAATAAAAATCTGAAATAAAGAGCAATGAAGATCTTCAGAGCTTCTGCTTTAACCTTCTGGACCTACCACTAAGCTTCAGTTTTCCTGCCAAAGATGTAATTGTTTACACGAGTGTGTTCAATGTGCCATTGCTTACAGGCTGGAGTTCAATGATCAGCTGTTTCAGATTTACTCAATGTCAAGCATGCTGCTCACATATTTTATCGTACAATTATAATTAATGTTTGATTGGATAAATTGTTTCAAGCTCAATTATCAGGCAATGACATAAAATGGTATATTATTAAACCAGAGCAGCATAATCTTTTTCGAATGACAAAGCAAAGCAGTATTTTTTTTAATTTCATTTTAATTGAAGATCACAATTCAGTTTGTTTAAAGTGAGATCCAATTATGTCACAGTAAATTAGGCTTCAGGGGACACAGTCATCAGAATAATTTGTTGACGTTCAAGTCTTTTAAGTAGCGCATTCAGTATGCAAATTACTCGCTCCATGCTGTCCTATGAAGTTGGACTGGACTTGACATAATGGAGGTATCACACCCTCGCTGCCAATGGAACTGATGAACGATGCAGTTAAAATTAATTCTGACTTTCTGAGGCCTTAACTGGAAGCTTTCTTAAGGCCACTAAGCTGCCCATTTCACAATGGGGAACTCCATTAATGAAAATGCATGGATTATACAGCTGGTCTGTGATAGTCACGGACTCCACATGCGTCTCTTGACATTCGAAATGTCTCAGCTCAGCCTTTCAGCATATATTTCTATTCTCTTTACATTTATGTACTTAGCTTGTCAAATGGATGTATTGTATCAATGTCAGTAGATTAGAAAACTGGAGACCTGGCTCTTGCTCTCGGGACAGGGGTTCAATTTTTACCACAGCAGCTGGAGCTAGCAGCTAGTCCTGGTAA
The DNA here is from genome assembly GCA_024137785.1 of Ginglymostoma cirratum. Taxonomy (NCBI): domain Eukaryota; kingdom Metazoa; phylum Chordata; class Chondrichthyes; order Orectolobiformes; family Ginglymostomatidae; genus Ginglymostoma; species Ginglymostoma cirratum. Next base: position 10,834,023 of record JAHRHZ010000082.1, on the reverse strand, counting down.
CAGCATTTGTGAAACCACTGTTGGCTGCTGTGAAAACTGGTTCTCTGAACATCTGGTTCACTAGTGTCCTTTTGGAAAGGAAATTTGCCATCCTTACCTGGTCTGGCCTACATGTGACTCCAGACTCACAGCATTGTGGCGGACTCCTAGCTACCCTGTGAAATGACCTAGCAAGTCACTGAGCATTGAGGGAAAGGAAATGAAAGAATGAAACAATGTATCTTTCTACATGCAAGTTAGGGTATTATGCCATTGTCAGGATAGTACAATATTAGGGGGATAAGGATGTGATGGTAATGTCTCTAGATTAGAAAACCAGACTAATGCTTTGGGGGTATAGATTGCAACCCCATCTCAGCAGCTGATGAAATTTGAACTCAGTCAATAAATCCAGTATGCTTTAGTGCAGCTCTACACATTTGTCTATATCTGACCCTTGCAACCTAAAAAAATTTGCAATATATATTGACAATAAAGTCAGATTTGTGCCTGCTAACTTATAGTAATTCCGGTTCTGGCACCTCAATTTTTAAAATCTCACTCTTGTTTACACTTTCTTCCATGGCCTTCATGCTCCCGATCTAACAATATTGTAACTTATTTTAACCTAACAATCCAACAATGCAAGGGATGGTGTTTCAGTGGTTATTTGACCAGTCGCTATATTGTGTGAGTGTAAAAGTGCCAGTTTAGTTACGTGTTGACATTACTATGTGACAAAATATGACATGATTTACAGATTTGCATTACGCCCTTATGAAGTCCTGGCCAGGTAAAACGCCTTTTTTCCCATTCTTGGGTTTTCTTTATTCCTACATGCCATGCCGTTGGAATTTTGTGTGTTACTCACAATGTCTCCTTGTAATATCTGAACTCTGAGATGAACAACTGTCCATTTCTCAACGGCAGATCTGTGATGGTGTCTCCACTTGTACTTCAGCACTCCATTCTTAACATAATAGCACTTTGGAACTCTTTCAGACTTGGCTTCAGTTTGTATTGATGTACCACTATTTAAGAAAGTTGGTAAAGAAAAACTAGGTAACTATAGACCTGTAAGCCTGATATCAGTGTCGGGCAGATTGTTGGAGGGAATCCTGAAGGACGGAATTTGCATGTATTTGGAAAGGCAAAGACTGATTAGGGATATTCAACCTGGCTTTGTGCATGGGAAATTATGTCTCGCGAACTTGATTGAGTTTTTTGAAGAAGTAGCGAAAAGGATTGATGAGGGCAGAGCAGTGACATGATCTATACGGACTTCAGTAAGGTGTTCGTCAAGGTTCCTCATGGTAGACTGGTTAGCAAAGTTAGATCTGGAAGAACTAACCATTTGGATACAGAACTGGCTCGAAGATAGAAGACAGAGGGTGGTGGAGGGTTGCTTTTCAGACTGGAGGCCTCTGACCAGCAGTGTGCCACAGGATCGGTGCTGGGTCCACTGTTTTTTGTCATTTATGTAAATAATTTGGATGTGCATATGGGAAGGATGGTTAGTAAGTTTGCAGATGACGCCAAAATTAGAGGTGTAGTGGACAGTGAAGAATGTTACCTCAGAGTACAATGGGATCTTGATCAAATGGGCCAATGGCCCGAGGAGTGGCATATAGAGTTTAATTTAGATAAATGAGAGGTGCTGTATTTTGACAGGGCAGGACTTATACACTTAATGGTAAGTTCCTGGGGAGTGTTGCTGAACAAAGAGACCTTGGAGTGCAGGTTCATAGTTCCTTGAGAGTGGAGTCCCAGGTGGACAGGAGAGTGAAGAAGGCATTTGGTATGCTTGTCTTTCTTGGTCAGTGCATCGAGTATAGGAGCTAGGAGGTCACGTTGCAGCTGTACAGGGCATTGGTTAGGCCACTTTTGGAATACTGTGTGCAATTCTGGTCTCCCTGCTATAGGAAGGATGTTGTGAAATTTGACAGAGTTCAGAAAAGATTTACAAGGATGTTGCCAGGGCTGGAGGGCTTGAGCTATAGGGAGAGGCTGAATAGGCTGGGGGTATTTTCCCTGGGCATGGATAGGGTGAATAGTCAAGGTCTTTTCTCCAAGGTGGGAGATTCCAAAGCTAGAGGGCTCAGGATTAAGATGAGAGGGGAAAGATTTAAAAGGGACCTAAGGGGAAACTTTTTCACATAGAGGGTGTTGCGTGTATGGAATGGGCTGCCAGAAGAAGTGGTGGAGGCTGTTACAATTAAAGCACTTAGAAGGCATCTGGATGGGTATATAAATAAGAAGGGTCTAAAGGGATATGGGCCAAATGCTGGCAAATGGGACTAGATTTATTTAGGATATCTGGTCGGCATGGATGATTTGGACCGAACGGTCTGTTTCCATGCTGTCTAGCTCTATGATTCTATGTTTCTATGAAACATATAGAAATATAGAAACTGTAGTGATTGGAACCAGGTGGATCCATTGGCTATGAGATCCTTGATTGGGGTTGTTAACATGGGCCAATCTGGGAGCCCAGGCTGACAGATAAAAACAGGAGATTCAGAGAGTCTCTTGACTTAAGGGACTGACTGCGAGCTGGCTGGTCATAGCCTGTGTACCGTGCACATATAAATAAAGGGGAACTTTCACCTCCCGAAAGATTTTGACAGAAAGTTTCTAGTGCCATCTTACATTTTATCGGACAAAATCTAGTTTACCCTTTTATACCTATATTTCTCACCAACTTCACAGCCAAACTTACTTTGTCTTTATTCCAAAATCCTAGCAAAAAGCTCCGTATATTTGAAAGGCAGTTGTGCACCTATACAAGGGTTGGCAATCTAGCTTTGCCCCCTCACCAACAACGTAGTGGCATAAAGCCATGCAGCCCATGGCCTTGGTTGGCAGTCTCATAATCATCACTCTTTAACTACCACACCATGCACTTTACCTGCCTGTAGCTGTATCCTATCTGAATAACCTCTAAATTGGTGTTCTCCCCAATGCCCATTGTGTATGCACAGCATGTCATTTCTCAGTGGACGAATATCAAAGACAGGCAAGCAATTGGACAAATTCAGTCATGAGCTTTTATTTAAGGACAGCAAGTGGGAACATGAACAAACCCAACAGGTGCTGAGATTTGCCCCAAACATGTAAACCTCATTCTGACAGGATGAACAATCACTATTTGACATTCTCCAATGGTTTTCTGTAGCCGGCTTTAATCTACTGAGCTCTGCCATGGACAAGGAGAGCTTCCTCCTCTCCAGTATCCCCATGCTCCTGCTCAGAGCACTGCTCATATTGTTCCAGTTCTTCAGCCTCCAGCATATTGAGTTACAGCCTGCTCCAATTGTGCAGAGCACAACACATTTCTGAAGAAGGGTCTAGACCCAAAATGTCAGCTTTCCTGCTCCTCTGATGCTGCTTGGCCTGCTGTGTTCATCCAGCTCTACACCTTGTTATCTCAGACTGTAACTCGGACAGTTTTTCAATTCATTCACAGTATATGGGTATTGCTGCTTTGGCAAGCTCCAACTATATCTCTCACTGCCTTGGGAAAGCAACCAACATGATCAAAGACCTCTCCCAACCTGGTTATACTCTTTTCACCAATCAGAAGATACAAAAAATGGAATACACATATGAAAAGATTCATGAGCAGCTTCTTCCTTTCTATTAACAGACTTTGAATGGACCTCTCTGTGGCTGTAACACTATATTCTGCATTTTGTTCTGCTACCTGATGCACTTTGTACGGTATGATCTGTCTGTAGAGCACACAAAACACCACTTTTCACTTTATCTCGGTACGTGTGATGACAATAAATCAAATTAGGGATGTTGTCCATCCCTAATTGCCCAGAGGGCTGTTAAGAGTAAATCACATTGCTGTGGCCCTTCCCTAAACAGCATTAGTGAACCAGATGGGTTTTTCTGACAATCAACAACAGTTTCATGGTCATCATTAGACATGTAATTCTAGATTTCTATTGAAACTCAGATTCCCAGAGCATTACTTAGTTCCCTGGGTTAATAGTCTACCAATAATATCACTAGACCATTGCTTCCAGTTATGTTTGCAGTTCACTGACTGATGATATACTTGTCCTCTGATCGCTTGTGCTAAATATACAGGGCTGATTGCTGCCTATTCTCTAGACTGTAGTCAAACAGATCCCCTGATCGTGAATGTCTAGGGAGACAACTAATGGTGGCCAAGTCTCTGGGCTGTGTGTGGACTGTGCTCCTGACTGACAGACAGCAGCCCCTCTTGGCTGAACTGAGAACCAGCCCCAAGTATTTTCTGACAGGGTCATTGGCTGTATACACATGCAGTGTGTTTGCCACATAGGCTGCTGGCTCACGCTGTAGGTGTTAGATTGATTTCTCAATATGCTGCACAGCAAGATATTCCCAGCATCGCTAACCGATCCATCATGACAAGCAGCTTGTCTGTGTGCCTGCGCCAAAATGCATGTCAATATGGGAAAATGGATACTCTTTTGCTCTGGCTGAGCAGCCAATGTGCTAACAGGCCTGGCACTGCAAGGCAAGATAACACAAGGAAAGGATGTTGTGAGCATGCAGACAGGTACTGTGTGCAAGTGCTAGGAGAGAAAGCGAGGTCTGACATGTAGCCTGCGCCAATCTTTGATCTTGATCCCTGTCCAAGTGTACAAAATATCCCAGCTGCAGCATTGCAAACTTTGGAAATATTTGTCAGGAAATGTGCCTCGTTAGAAAGAGTACTTTTGTGCGAGAAAGGGGAGTACAGTGGCTCAGTGATTAGCACTGCTGCCTCATAGCACCAGGAACCTGGGTTCGTTCCAGCCTCGGGTGACTGTCTGTGTGGAGTTTGCACATTCTCTCTGTGTCATTGTGAGTGTCCTCCCACAGCCCAAAGATACACAAGTCAGGTGGATTAGCCATGGGAAATGAAGGGGTCTGGGTCTGGTGAGATGCTCTTTTTGAGGGTCTGTATGGGATGAATGGCCTGCTTCCACACTGTAGGGATTCTATAAATGCTTCCTGACTACGTGTCTGAAATTTTAATTTTAAAGTTGTTCTGGGCTGCCCTGCCAGGAAAGTAGTTTATCAACATACTCCAATCAAATACTTGAATCATCTTCAACACCTCAATTTGTTCACTGCTTAATCTTCACTATTTAAGCAAATACCCGATTCTACCCACATTCTACCACCTACCTGGCCGGTCTCGTCTCTCCCCAGATATCTGCCGAAAGTCAGGCATCTCTGATACGTGCACCGAGGCAAATATTGGCAATTTGACATTGCCCTTCACCAGCAGTGCAATGGTACTGCAGCCACAGAGCCACACATAGCTGGCATGGCAGACCCTCGCTCACAATACAACCCCATTTTCACATCCTAGTCGTTGATTGACCACTAGGTCACAGAGTTTACTCACCATTAGCCACATCCCATCTGAGCACCATCTCTAAGTGACTGTCGCTTTGTCCCCAGTGGCAACTGTATTCCCAGAATTCATCACTGTCCAGTCGGCGAACATCACATATAGGCAAACTATTGATCAGTTCCAATGTTGAGATTTTATCCACAACCAGCAAAATATGAACACAAACAAAATGAATAAAGTCTGTAGTTTGTCCCACGGTGGAAAACAAACATGGAATTATGACCAATAACTAGACTACAGCCCACGATGGTCCACTTCCAGTTCTCACGTCTGGAATCAGGTGTCACTCAGATCCTGAAGTGTCCATGCATCTGAGCTCGATCATACACAGTGACAGCTTCCTCTTCTTTGCAATGTCCTTGCTGTCCTCCTCTCCGGAAGATGGCTCCCATTCCCTTAGTTCTTCAGCATCCAACACATTGCCTCGTTATCTGCTCCAATAGTGTCGAACGCAGGAGGCTAGGATGATGTGGTACACGCTGTCTGGGCAATACCCTTTCCCAGACCAGCCCAAGGAGCAGCCCAAAACAAAAATCACATCTACAGCTGCCAAAAGCCACCCATAATTCTGACACTAGGAAGGGTGCTGTGGGAGGTGGAGACTGTTATTTCATTATCAATCCTGTAAGCGTAATGATGTATTTTATGGAATGCAATGATAATGGACAGAATGTGAAAATGGGGTTGTATTGTGAGCGCGGGTCTGCCATGCCAGCTATGTGTGGCTCTGTGGCAGCTGTACCATTGCACTGCTGGTGAAGGGCAATGTCAAATTGCCAATATTTGCCTCAGTGCACAGCAACCTTTTAAAGATGGTGCAGGTAGTATAGATGTCTGACTTTCAGCACATATCCAGGAAGAGGCGAGATCTTCCAGGTAGGTGGTAGAATGGGGCTAGGATTGGGTATTTCCTTACATAGTGAAGATAAAGCAGTGAAAGAATTGAGGTGTTAAAGATGATTCAAGTATTTGATTGGAGTATGTTGATAAACTACTGGGATGGGAAGAGGTCAGAGGACAGCAGACACTCCTTTTCTCATGTTGTGTTTTGTTTGGCCACTTAGTTGGTGCACTTTCTGAGATTGAAGCTGAGTGATGCAGAAACAGGCCTCTTTCTTGGGTACTGTGTGAATACCTGAATGGAGGAGTACGTGCAGCTCTCATGTGCAGGATATGCCAAAAGTCACAACAACATAAATTTCTGGAGTCTGGTGCATCTGTGGAGAGACATCAGAGTTAGTATTTCATGTCCGGTACTGAAGAAGGCTTTTTTCTCTGTTGGTCTGTTTTTATTTCTAATATTCTATAAGGTAACGTTTTATTCCTCCTGAGTCTGCACAAAAAAAAACCCTGTAGTTTGTGTTAGTGTGAATTTGATGTTTTCACCAAGCTCCTTGGGTGTGCGACATTCACAAGGGAAAAAAAGAGTTTTCAAAGAATTCCAGATGGTTTAGGAGAGGCCAATAGATTTTAGGGGAGATGAGAGAAAAGCAATGCTTATTAAAATAGTACTCAGTATGGATGAATGGCATGAAAGAGTATTGGAAAGATAATGACCAATAGGACATTTGTTCTGAATAGTGTCCTGTCAACATAAAACTGTTACAAACATACCAACAAGGAAAACAGCACCAATTTCAACATTAACTTTCCAGTAAAAGATACATTTATATTACATTTGCTTATCAGTTGAAACAGGTTATATCAGCTTTGTGTGTGTGATCAGCAAGACCACATTTGACATTGTACGTTCTGTTAGCCATCCTATATTTAAACAAAGATTGTCACAATTATAAGTGATAGAGAGAAAAGGAGAAAAAGGTGCTGAGACTGATATATGAGCGACAATTTGCAATGCTGAACTTGGAATAAAGAAGGTTAATGGGGGTGTGATCCGGCTCCTTCAGATTTTGGATTGCAAACTCTTTGATTTAAGTGATGAATTCAGAATCACAGAACGGATTTAAATTACCATATGCCACACAAGACTCAAATTCTTAAAAAAACTAGAGCTAACAAGGCTTAGAGCTGGATGAACACAGCAGGCCAAGCAGCATCATAGGAGCAGGAGAACTTGACGTTTCGGGCCTAGACCCTCCTTCAGAATTTTTTTTTTTCTGGAGAAGGGTCTAGGCCCGAAACGTCAAGCTCTCCTGCTCCTATGATGCTGCTTGGCCTGCTGTGTTCATTCAGCTCTACACCTTGTTATCTCAGATTCTCCAGCATCTGCAGTTCCTACTATCTCTTCTTAAAAAAACTGTTCTCAATGGAATATACGAAATTGCCTCCCAGTGAAAGTAAATCAAACTATGCCAATAAACTCCCCCATAAAAGAGTTGGATTAATAATCTTTGGAGTTCCTTGACTTATTTTCCATTTGCTTCATGAAGTATTCCTTGAGATATGATGTAGGGAGGGGAGATTGCCCATCCAGAACAGCACATCAAGTTTGAAAAATTGATACAAATGAATTGTTGGAGTTTTGTTCAGGAAATTATAGAAAATAGTACACGATAGCTTTTGCTCCAGTTCCTACACCATTACCTCTGGATCCATCCTTGTGCCCTTCATATTACATCTTCAGGATACTTCTTGGCGGCAAGTTCAAAAAAATACCATCCAGTATCAGATGTATGCAGATAGCACACAGCAATACCTCACTACCTCCTCCACTTGTTTTTCATTGTCAGACTGGTTGGATGACATCTAGCGCTGAATGAACATCATTTTTTCCAATTAAACATTGTGAAGACTGAAGCCGTTGTCTTGCAGTTACCAATAGAAAGTCTTTTCCCTTACCACTGAATCTCCAGTCCTCTTTCTGGCAATGGTTTGAGGCTGAGTCATATGATTTGAAATTCTGGCATTGTAGTTAACCCCTAGAATGACCTTCTGAGCTTAGCCAATCCATCATCAAGCCCACCATCAATGTAAAATTGCCCGGTTCTGTCATTGCCTCAGGTTATCTACTGAAACCCTCATTCACATTCTTGCCACTACTTGACCTGACTATTCCGATACTTTTTGGATGATATCCCATCTCGCACCCTCCTCAAACTTGATCTCATCCAAAACTCTGCTACCCTTTTCCTTAATCACACCAAGTCCCATTCACCCATCGCCCTTATGTTCACTGACCTATATCACCTGAGCCAGCATAAACTTAATGTTAAAATTGTCATTCTCATTTTGTCATTGCTATAGTCTACTCTGGTCCTCGAACCCTCTGAGATCACAGTGCTTCTCCAATACTAGCCTCGTAGGCATTCCTGATAAGTGGTTATTGAAAAGCTGGCAAAACTAATCTTTGGTTTCCGACCTGAAAAGCCTCTTTCTCTTTGAGAGAAGAGAGCTCCATTTAAAATAACACCTATGCATGGACTTACACTTTAAATATAGCAAGCACACAGCAGCATCAAAACTCAACCCAGCTGTAGCAGGTGGATCAAGTGAAAGCAACATTGGGATTCAAACATGCAAGCATCTGGTTAGCAAGTTGCAGCCAAAGTTATTATGTACTGGCCATGTAATCCTGCTAGAAATTTCTACAAATTTTTACAAATGACTTTGGGATTTTAGGGATTTCAGCATCAAATCTGAAAAATGAAAACGGAGTATCCAAAAAGTTTATGTTTCTGGCTTGCTAGTCATCTGGTTCCAAAACCTCACAGTAATTAGAAATAGACGCCACTCCAGCCCTAGATATGAGTGTAAGGAAATTCATGGTCTGGGTGTGTGGAATTTTATGATACCACGCTACTGACTTGTGCCAGGAATAGAAAATTGGCTACTTGGCAATATTCACCATTCCATTTGCACAAAGCCAGCTGCATGGCACAGAGTACATTAGAAAACTGACGCATAGAGCTGGATTTTCCTTCCCTCACCCTCTTCAGGTCTGGGCTGTGACTTTCTACTGTCACCCTAACTCCTTCATGATCCCAGCACAGTTTCCTTGTCAGGGATCATTATTTATTCATGGTGAACCTTCAGCAAATGGGAGCCCTATCTCGTGCCCCTCAGGAGACACAGATCCTGCTGTCAGGTCAGTCAAGGGAGGGCATTCACAAGGTAGCAGAGTTTCAAAGGCTGCAATAGATATTTGAATAGAACCCTTGGCAAAAAGTTAAGTCTATCTGGTAGCTCACCAAGAGAGGAGGCAAGTACTATATCCCTGTTCTTCTATCAGGAAATCTTTGGAGCTTACACATTACTATCACAGGAACTTGGCACCAGCATTTTGTGGGGAGGGAGGGGCATGGGTGTTGGTATGCATTCAGGAACACACACCCTGAGTCTCTGTTAGTATTTGCATGTGGTGAGTGGGAAGGGACATCTAGATGCACTAGGATTAACGATGCAAAATTAAGACTGAGGGTAGGAATGCAGACATGGGTTGTAGTGGGAAATCCAGTCTACAGTGGTTTAGCAGTGAAGAGATTGTGTTGCAGTCCCCATTATGTTACTGAATTGCTGACTTGGGAAGATGGCAACTTTTAGTCTGGAGCAGGTGCCCACGTGTCAGGCAGAGTATATGTAAAGTGTGGAATCCCTGAAAGGACATGTACCTGCCCATGTTTTGAGTTGCACTGTGTTGTCATCATATGCTTGAAGCACATTGGGAAAAGAAGCCATTATATAATGGTTGCTTTGACGTCCTTCAGCCTTGGGGAGTTTGTATTGCTGAACAAAAGCTATAGACCAGAGATCCTCAGCTTCAATCACCCTTCTTGTTATCTCAAAAGTTGAAGTATTTGCTTGTTTTGAGATGCAAAGTGGGTGATGGAAACTCCTTTTCAGATTCTTCAATCTGAGAGGGCTGACTACCAAAAGGCTAACAACAGCTTTCAGTAAACACTTCAAAATGTTGGCCTTGACTAGATAGATACCTTGATAACTGATCTGGGTAGAGCTCTCTCCTGACACCTGGAGGTATGCTTGGGAACCACAGGTGGGCCGTAAATGGGGTCAGGATCCTTGCCATGGTGGATTTCCATCTGTTTTACCTCTGTTTTGCAACCAAGACATTGGGGGATTTCATTAAATTAAAGGTGAAAGCACCTCTTCAGGGCAAGAAAAATCAATGAGATGATCAGCTATTCATGAAATATATGTGTAGATAGTTGGCTGGCTTACCATAGCTATGTGACCTCTACTTCTGCTGTGTTTGCTTACATTTTAGGTTATAGTGGCCATTAAAACATATTAAATAAAACAATATATCAAATATATGAGAATAAGATTGAATGAATTTTCAGAGCTCTGAATACCAAGAAAAGAAAATGGATGAAGAAGTAAAAGATACAATTGATGAGGATGCCTGAAGTCAAGTACATAGGTCATACACTGAGAGTGAAAGGTCTTTACCCAGACCCTGACAAAGTGAGAGCTATATCAGAGATGCAGTGACCAACGCATATGAAAGCAGCACATTTATTTGTTGAATTTGTGAAGTATTTAGCAAATTTCTTGCCTAATTTGTCATCAGAGTGTGAACCTTTACCATAGAGTTCACATAGAACATTTACCGCGCTGCTAGGGAAATCCTGTGATATTAGGATTCAGAACAAGAAGCAACTTTCATTTGAGTGAAAAGAAACTAGCAACTGCAGCTTGATAGGTTCTGGAAGTCATCAGCCCAGCAGAAATATTGAAGTTGAAAGACAAGTTTCTTGTACCAATCAAACACTCACCAAGGGAATGATATCCCTGTGGAAACAACTCCCCAGGTACGAACTGACAACTGATAATATCAACTCACATGGACATCATTTAAATACCTGAATGCTTTTGAGATCTGAGATGAATGCATATTCATAGACTGATGAAAGTGGGACTGACTCAAATTAACAGCTTTCTTAATTAATAATAATTTTATTCACTAATGATGTGCATTGAGTCACTTGGTAAAACATCACTGCAAATGAAAATGCATGCTATTTTTGTGTTTTTTAATGAAAACTGGGGTGTTTGAAGAAATGTATTTGCATTTAATAATGATTGCTAGCTCACCATAATTGTTACCTGTACATCTGTTGCAACTGCTTGCCCTTTTGTTGGCAGCAGCCATTGAACACTTTACATTTCACTGGCTATCTCTGTTGTGCGTCTTCTCATACAGTCAAGTGTCAATAGCAGAAACATGCAAACAGGCAATATGTCTGTATTGTCCGACATGGCACACCCACATTGAAGAAAGTTAAAGAAGTCATGGTCTTACAACAGACAAGTATAAAAAGAATTTTCAAGGAAAGCCAGATGGGATCTGTTTTTTTTTAACCCGGTTGCATAAGCAGCAGGGATTCAATTTGTGTCCTGCTGGTTGAATTAAATTATTCTGCTACAAATTACTGTACTGTGTGTGTTTACACACACAATGAGGCTGCAGCTGAAATTGTCAATGCGAGGCTTTGCAGTTAAGTGTAAGTAATCATGAGGATGTGTCGAGAATGGCATCATTAAGAGACACATCGTAACAGCCTTGATTCACCACATGCTTTCTGAGAGGCAAAGTTGCATCCAGCTGAGACAGGCTGTGTGCATAACTACAAATAGATTTACTTAACTGCAGAGCACAATGAAGCCTGTGCCATGGCCAGGCTCAACTTGCTTCTCAATTGGGTTATTTCAGGGCAACATCACGATGTTTATATGGCTTTGGATAATTCGCAGCAGCTGTTAAATGTGCCACAAAAGTAAATCAGTAACTCCCCTGCAAAAAGAGTATCTGACTGACTGCGGCCACATGTACGTGGATCCACTTCCCAGAAACTACAGCTTAATAGTGCTTGTATCATCTTTTAAAGCTCACCCTGGGGGCTAATATTTGTCCATTTGCAGTGCATAAAGGCACAATTTAAAATTTCACTTCCTCCACATACAATTTTTTAATGTTCCTACGGCCACACTGCTTGAGTTTGACCACACAGAGTGGAAGTGAACACATTTAGCACATGTTACGGACAACACTAGCATAATTCCACATTGACATTAGTTCGTCTGTTTGTTTTTCTGAATATATAACAAAAAGCTATGCTATTATAAATCATCTTTTTATTCATATTTACCAAGTTTGAGGGTGTTTGATCTCATTGAGGCTACGTCTTTTCGATTGGATTATTATCAACAAAATGGTTTAAGCAAAGCATCATGGCAAATCATTGTCACATTTACAGGAAACGAAAACCTTGCAGCAGATATAACAGGTAGCCGATGCTGCCAGTTTTGATGCCCTTCGAAAGTTGAATTGCATTGTGTTTACCATTCCATCATTTTGACTTTGTTTGTGAAAAAGTGTCTCACTCGATCGTAGTAGAAATTTCTAAGCCTTGATTTTAAATCCCTTCATTGCCTCACCCATCCTATCTTTATAACGTCCTTCAGCTGCCTGAGCTCTTGGGTCTGGAATTCCTCCCTCAGCCTTTCTGCCTCTATACCCCACTCTCCTTATTTGAGATACTGTTTTAAACCTACCTCTATGAATATGCTGCTATCTCAATGTTTCCACATATAGCTCAGGGCCAAATTTTGTTTGATACTTGTCCTGTGAAGCACTTTGGTTTGCTTTGCTATGTTAAATGTACTATATAAATGCAAGATGTTGTTGTTAAACAGCTACCAAAAATAATAAGTTTATATTGGAATATTTCCAACTGATCATATGTTCAGTCTTATTTTTCAAAGCTAATCTTTATTGTCTATGAGTAAAAAGGTCAAGCAGGAAAACCGAATAACATTTAATTTAAACCAAGGCCAAACTGTGATGTTTTTAGTCATGCATATTGCATTACATATAGCTTTTATTAGGACACCTGTTAAATGGTAACAGTCCTACAACTTTCTTCCATTCATAGCGAAAGCATACACACAATAACCAAGCTTTTCGCAGTTGACTTGACTGGAATCAAGCTGTTTTGTGGTTGATTGACTCAACCCATCCCTCACTGTTATTATTACTGTGCGTTGTGACTACGTTTTAATCTTGAAATCTGGCGCAAGTTAGACTAGAGTAGGCACAGCCAGGCCAGATTACAACATAGAAGTGGTTTCACATTTATGACTGGCACACACAACATATTGTGTTTTATTCACATTGAGACAAGACAAAACATCATGTTAATTCCTGTTATAAAAAGAACTTCAGATCATTGAGTGCTATTGCATCACTTCTACTTTCCAATGGAAATTTACCAAATATTCTGGTTAAATACAGCCAAATTCTTTCAGCATTCACTGCAGCCAGTATATTTTACATTATCTTCTAGCTTGTTTATGTAGTGCGCTAAGAGATTTATCACTGGGTCTGGTGTCCTTCACCATCAAGGTGCAAGATGATTAATTATACCACTGTTTTAAAACAAACGCTAAGACTATTTCAAAGATGATTCAAAAGACTGAAAGTAATTTGAAGGTGAGAAACAGTGACCGTGAGAGAGAGTGGTAGCAGGTGTAGGGGTTTGGAGGCAGAAAGTGGTGGGTGAGGGCAGTTGCAGTGAGGTCAAGGTCATAATTGGAGTGGAGATCAGAGGTCAAAAGAAAGGCAAAGGTGAGTGGTGGTAGGTCATATCAGTAGTTTTAATTGGGTTGCTATATGCCCTCTTGCTTCTCCAGTCTCTGAAATTCAGAAGAATGCTTTTAAACTGGAAAAGATAAGAACGCGGACTTAATGACCTGTTACTGGAGCTCCAAGAGATTTCCAAATAGGGGGCAGAATCTCGTTGGAACTCCATATCAATTGTTATGGAGTATCAGCTCCCTGATGTCTATCATTCTTTTTCATGGTTTTCAGGTCCCTGAAGCTGGCTTGCTTGATAGCTTGGCTCCCCAAAGTGCAGAGAGCACTGGAGAAAAACCCACTGCACAATTGCAGGCAATTAGATACTTTCTAGGATAAAGACGCTGTGATTGCGGGGTTTGGCTACAGCGTGTTTTTGAGGGTCAAGCAGTGATTGCAGGGAATTCGAGGGAGAGGTGGGTGTCAGAAAAAGATCTATGTTTGTGTTGGGGTGTCAGTGATTGTGGAACGGTGGGTAATCACAGGGAGAGAGAGCATGATGAAAGTGGGAGGTAGCTGGTTGATCAAAAGAAGGTCTAATTGTTGGGACCTTAACAGATTTGTTGGGGTTTGTGACAGAGGGAAGCATTAGTGCTGCTCTGGACCCACAAGCTGTGCTAGAAAAGCACAAACCTGCTCCATGCATCTGCTTTCACCTCCCTTTAGATCCCAAGGCCAAAGAAGTCCAGTTGGCCAGTATTAATTCACAAAGATGGATATAGACAGACAAAAAAAGACGGACAAGAAAAAAACTTTAATTGAGGGATCTGCCCCCTAGTTTGGTTTCCTGGCATCAATTCAACCTCCATTGAAACTAGAAGTGGGTAGGTGTGGGCATGTTGAGAGAGAGCTCGAGGCTTTAACCACTTTAATGCTGCACCTGTCCCACAGCTTCAGGGTGTGTGTATTGGATTTAAGGAGTATCGGGGTGGGGAGAGTGGTTACAATTCTGTCAACTGACTGAATGGCTTGTTCCAATATTAATATGTTGAGAGGTATTTTGTGCATGGTTGTTCTAGAATTTCTGACAATCTTGCTATTTTCAATGAAAGTCTTTAAAATCAACTCGGGATGTGTTTCAATAATTTTTAATTTATGACAAAGCAATATCGTTTCGAAGACATGACATTTTGTGCCATTGCAATCCTCATTTTCGATAATGGGCATGTTCCTAATGCCAAGGTAAATATTAGATGTAGAAGTAATGCAGATGATCTTACACAAGAGGCTTGGTAATACGCAGAACAATGCTTAATCTTCTGTCAACAAGTATAAATGAAACATTCCTATACTTGCTTTGTTCAAAGTTTCCTTAAAGACAGCTTGTGTTCTAACGCCTCCCTCATGACTTGCTATCTAGGTTTTAATTCAAGCCACAATTAAGAGTGAATTACGTAAGAGTTAGCTTCATTATGTTAAAAAAAATTGCTGAAGGATCTTACCTGAGTCATGGTTTGGATCGATTTTTTTTCAAATGCATGCTTGGAATATAGGTATCTTGGCAAGGCCCACATAAATTTCCCATCTTCAATTGCCCTTGAGAAGGTCCTGGTGAGCTGGAATACAATGGAGTGGTTTGCCAGACTAACTTCAAAGAACTGTTCATAATAATCACATTCCGTAAGCTTGGAACAACATGAAGGCCAGACTGTATAAGGACAATGGATTTCCTTCCCTTTAGGATCTCAGTGAATCAGCGAGGTTTTTACTCTAAACTGGTAATTACGTTGTCACCCTTACTAATACAAGCATTTTTTTTGAAAAAAAAACATTCTTCATTAACTGGAATTAAATTCCCCAGCTGCCATAACATATTTGGAATTCACGGGTTGGACTTACTGCTTTCAGGGAGATGGTGGGATGGTACCTGGTCACTACTACACCATCCATCAGTGTTTCCACCAACAGCAATTAGCAGCTGATGGCCAGGATTGCTGGTCAATTAGTTACCACCTATTGGGCCACATGGCAAATAGTGGGCCCAGGAAGGGATATTCTATAGGAGAGGGGACAGGCCAAAGAACTGGAGGTCAGTCCCAGCGTTTGGTTTCAAAGGCTGCTGTCCTTGGTGTTGTGAGGGTTAGTTGCTAGTGTTAGGCAGGCAACCTGAGAGATTGAGGCAAAGAAATAAGAAGTGGCATTGAGAGCCAAGAGTGGCGAAACAGCTTGGCAGAGCAGTTGGAGCCATCTTCTGGCTCTTGTGCCAGCTGTGTCTTCTGCCAGCCGTACTACCAAAGTGGAAATTTTATCTGGCCACTCAGTGCACCCCTACTGCCCAAAAGAGTGAACCAATTATCCTTATTGCAGTTGCCGTGAGAAGCATGGACTCTAGGGAAATGGTGGTGCCATGGTAATAGCACTGGCTATTCACTCATAGGCACAGGCTACATCCCTAGAGGCATGGGTTCAAATCATGCCATAGCAGCTGGTTGAATTTATATTTCGTTTATAAACTGGAATTGAAAACTTGACATAGTAATGGCAGCCATGAAACCATCAATAGTCATAAAACCCTTCTGGCTCACTAGTATCCTATAGGGAAGGGAATCTGCCAACCTTACATGGTCTGTCTAACATGTGACTCCAGACCCACTGCATTCAGTTGACTCCTAATTGCCCTCTGCCGGGGCCTAGCAAGCAGTGACTGAGCAACAAATGCTGGCCTTGTCACTAACAATGCCCTCATCCCAAGAAAGAATAAAAGAAAAAGGCTAGACAGGCCAATGATTTGACAATTTTGGAGTCCTCCTCCAGGCTGTCACTGAATGGCAGGAGGTTGTGATGAGCAGGAAGACAAGAGAGTCCTCCTCACTAGACCAATTCACGTCTGAAGGAGGTGACAAAGCAAGCCAGTCGCCACAGGGTCATCCAGAGGTCAATACATCAAGAGGCTGAATGAATTACTTGCTTTTGTTTGAGTGGGAGTCAAACATTTTCTCTGATATGTGCACGGGAGGCTGATATGTGGGAGGCTCTTATGCATGGAATAGGCAAATATTTAGTGCTTGGTAGAAGGCTTAATCAAGCAGGTCTAGAAACATCTGTGGATAAATAAATCAGAGTTACAGTTTCAAGTCGAATGCGACTACTCAGCAGTGAGATGCCTCCTGTCACCAATAGGTCCACACTGCTGTCTGGAAAGCATGGAGGACCAACTGGACATCAGAATGGTCAATGTGCAGGAGATTTCACCATCTCCTAGCACCTTTCTGATAGGGGCAACCCACTCCTCGTGCCACCCTCTTCCAGTAACATCAGTGACTCAGGATGTTTCAAAGGTGAAGTGCCGCAGTTTGCAATGTCTCAAAGATCTCCTGGAATAAGCCTGAATCTTAGCATTACAAAACCATGGTGACCTTCAGGAATGAGGATCACATGTACACAATTAGAGCTGATCACTTCAGGCTACATGTCATAGCTCTGGAGAGATGCAGTCTGCGCTGACACGAGAAACCTACAGGCAGATCATCCGCTTCTTCAATGCTCCTTACATAGGGTAGGATATCCTCTCTTGAAGGATTGACTGCTCTGGGTCTCTGATTTTTCTGTTCCTTGTGTAGCACTTGCTCACTCATTTGTCTGGTCTGCAACTGTCCCTGGCCTCCTTCTCCTAATTTCCTCCTCACTGGAAGAGCCTTCTCGAAAGGGTACTGACCCCATGGGGGCAGAGGTCACTGGGTCTTTGGTTGGAACTTTCACTCTCAAGCACAACCTCTAATCCTCCTGGCCTCTTACTCTTCTCTTCTTGCTTCTTTCACCCTGTTTGCCTCATAGAGAAGCCGAGAAAAATTCACAGCTCAACACTTTCATCTTCAACAGCTGCTTCATCCACACATTCTGACTTAGGCCTTCTGTAGACATATTCAACCACCCGTACGGCAACCAGGCATTGCTGCCAGGAATCATTCCCACCACTTTGGCCAGTATAGCGTAGTAAAATGGAGTGGGCGCTGTAAAATTCCAGACAACTGGCTCATAAACAGGTTTAATTGCCATTTAATTGATCATTTAGTGAAGGTGGACGTACTGGTGATTTTGGGTGAGCTCATTTTCTGTATTATCAGAAACTGGCATCATGACGATCGATTGTCGAGCCAATGTTATTACAGACTACTTTACAAAGCAGCAGAAGTGACAATCGCATCATTTTCCTCTGTTAAATCCGGCCTCATGTATTTGGATCATCAATCCAGAAACCTAAACACTCTGCACTCCTAAATGATTCATAAAAGTGTCATTCTTTGTCTAAAAATAATTAAATTGGTTGCTTAGAGAACCGTGTTTGTACATTGAGGTTAATTCCAAATTGTGAATGTAGAGGGAGCTGTTAGCAAATGTTTCTCAAGGAAAAGTTTGGGTTCCTCTTTTCCCCACGTGAGCTACAAATACCTGGATACTGTACGTATTAGACAAGTAACTTTAAGTGACCATATTTGCTGATTGTAGGAGTTTGCTGTGCATGAGCTGGCTGTCATGTCACCTACATAAATTTAATAAAAGGACAGCTAAATACAAATTGCTAATTATGCAGAGTTTTGGACTGCCCTGAGTACAGAGCCATGACATGTAGCCTGAAATGATCAGCTCTAATTGTGTACATGTGATCCTGATTCCTGAAGGTGAACATGGTTTTGTAATGCTAAGGCCCGGGCTCATTCCAAGAGATCTTTGAGACATTGCAAACTGTAGCACTTCACTTTTGAAACATCCTGAGCCACTGATGTTATTGGCAGAGGGTGGCACGGGGAGTGGGTTGCCCCTATCAGAAAGGTGCTAGGAACAGGAGTAGGTCAATCAACCCTTCGAGCCTGTTCCGCTATTCAATATGATCGTGGTTGATTCTCTATCTCAATGCCATATTCCCGCTTTCTTACCATACCCCCTTGATGTGTTTAAATCTAAAAAGGACATAAAACTAATTCTTTATTTCTCCCATAAGCTACAAAATAAAATCAATGGTTGGATTGTATCGCAACTTGTTGAAAATCAAATTGGCCAATGATAATCAGCTATTTCTGATTCTAATCCAGATAGTAACCAAGATAACTTGCAGACATTTTTCTCTGATATAACAAGGTGTGGAGCTGGATGAACACAGCAGGCCAAGCAGCATCATAGGAGCAGGAAAGCTTGACGTTTCGGGCCTAGACCCTTCATCAGAAATGGGGGGAGGGGAAGAGGGTTCTGAAATAAATAGGGAG